>NC_061165.1:27690496-27785496 GCF_022113875.1 Hydra vulgaris
TTACTTTTTTCCCTTGTTTTTTTAACATGCTTTCATTCTGTATATGTTGTTTTCAGTGTTTAAATATATTCTTTATTATATATTCTTTATTATATAATGTATTTAAAACATTTTTAAATTGAATGAATATTCTTAGATCATGAGTTATGTGATAAATTTGAAATTGCCACTACTAGTGATACTCAGTTAGAGTCAGATTCAGAAAACAGTAACTATTTTAAAAGATACTTAATTCAAGTATTATTAGTTTTATTTTGATATTAATTTTTATAGGAGCCACTACCATGCTTATGCAAGAGAAAACATAATAATCAACAGAATAGTAAGCAAGTACCTACTCCTGTAACGCAAAAAAAGAAACAGAAAACAATTTTTATGCATACTTCACATACTGTAGCTCAAGGTATTAATTGTCTGTCTGCAAGTTGATTTAGAAAGAAAAGATTCTGAACATTTTTTTCTATGCTTCAGTGATTTACACATTTTATTGGTTGCTAAATTAATACATTTTATTTAATTTATGAATAATGTTTTATTTTATAAATGTTTTGTTCTTGTGTTTCAACGCTTTTAGAAATTAATTAATGTTTGGTTCTTTTGTCTTTCTGATATATCTTTATTGTTAGAAAGAGATGTTAGTAAAAACTCTTTCCAGTAATTAAAGTAATATAATGACAAATAGTTCTGAAATTCTATGGATGAACTTGTAGTAGTAATTTAATGATTATGATAACAGTTTAAATGATTCTTGGGTGAGGTCAGAAGTGATGGGTTGTTTCAAACCATGACTTTTTGCAATTTTTTTTATTGTTTTTTGAAAAAGTATTTATTAATAACTTAGCCTAAGTTAATCTACTTGTAACTTTTTATAAATGTACTATAAAAATAATGTGGTGTAATTACATTCTTAAACCTTTAGGTTAACAAACTTTCTAAATTTGGAGGTAAAACCATTAAGAAAAATACAAAAAAATGTGATGCAAAGGTTTGTTAAAAGTAGTTTTAAATAAAAAAATTTTTGAATCTTCTTATTATAGTTTGTTTTAAACTTGTGTTAAAAATATGTGTAGCATATATTTTTAAAAGTTTGACGAATTCTAATCAGACATAAAATAAATCTTTTTTTTTTATGTCTGATTATAATTTTTTTTGTAACTGTTTTCTCTTACTTTTGTATTTCCTTGAGCTAAAGAACAACCTTGAAGTACAAAGGTTGATTTGTAACGCATACTTAACCTTTTTTTTACTCTATATATACATACATATATATGTACATAAATAAACATACATATATATGTATGTATATATATATACATATATATATATATATATATATATATATATATATATATATATATATATATATATATATATATATATATATATATATATATATATATATATATATATATATATATATATATATATATATATATATATATATATATATATATATATATATATATATATATTCCCAGGAAAGGCGTGCGGTCGCACGCCTTGTTTGTCCACGTATAGAATAAATTTTTCTGACTAACTGACCACGTTTTATTATTATGCGTTTCAAGAATTCGCGCCAAAACATAGCTAAACGAAAATACCGCAAAAATGCAAGCAACCTTAAAGTAAATAACAGAAATCTGTTTGTGCTTTAAAATTAAAAAATTAATGTATATTATTAAAAAAAAAATTTTCCTATATTTTATTTATTTATTTTTTAGGGTGGTAGTTATTTTAGCTATGAAAAATCAAATCAATAAGAAAAATCAAATCAAAAAGAATAATGTTTAAAAAAAATAAAAAAACCTTTTAATGTAAAATTTGTTTATGACTGTTTTTGTTACTGACTTTAATTTGTTACTGACTTTTATCAGTCAGTAATATTTTAAAATTCACGATAGAACTATAAACAATTTTAAATGTTTCGTAAATACATTTAAATGTTTAAATGTATTGATTTAAATGTTTAAATGTATTGATACGCAAGAAAACACGAAAACGATTGCTATTTATTAGTAAAATATATTTGTTTTTTTTTTAAATGAAAGAAAATTTTATTGTAAAACGATTGAGTTGCTTATTTTGCAATCATTAATTGACATTGTGAACGAGTGTTAATATATAATAATGTCCCGAAGGAACTGTTTTCGTAACAATGACAACAGAAGCAATGCAATTATTTTTTAACTTTTTTCGTAATAACAAAATTATGCAATTGAATAATTTCAACGTAATAAAAGGCGAGCATTGACTCAGTATACTCAGTATCAGTTTAGAATAAGTCGAGAAAGAACTTTTTTCACATTAAAATTTTGTTATGTTTAAAATCTCAAATAATATATTTAATAATTAAAACAGCAATTTATTTTCTTGTCTAAGTATTGGGGAATAAAGTCATCGCCATTGCATAAACCTTCGTAAAAACTAAATTAAATGAAAAAGTTTAACCAAATTTGTCTAGCGTAAATAATGAATCAGTTTTTTAATACATTGTCTGATGAAGTTCGTGAATTACGTATCAAGTCTTTTTATTTTCGTGAAAACTTTATGACTTATAGTCGTCTTTTCCTTGACTTGTTGAATTTGTCTTTTCCTTGATTTGAAAATTTTGAAAAAAATGTTCTAGACTTTTTTTTTTTTTTTGTTACAAGAATTACTTTTTTTTACTTTTTTTTTTTTATTATCAAAATATTTTTTTTACATCCAATTTCAATTTTATACTTTGTTTAGACTTCGTTTCCTTTTTTTAAAATTATTTTTTATTCTCTGTCGCTTTCCCACGAAATAATGCCGCGGTCACGTTTTCTGAAAATTTCTTATATGCGTGGACAAACAAGGCTTGCGACCGCATGTCTTTCCTGGGAAAGCCTGATATACAATAATGGTGCAATTTAAAGTTTTTTATTTTATTTATAAAGTTGTACTTAATAATAATAAATAAATAAAGTTAAACATTTTGAATATTTATTGATTATTATGATAAATTATATAAAATATATATAAAGTATAAATATATATTGCAATAACTGCTTCATTGCATTATGGCATGCTTGCAATTTATTTTTTATAGTTTCTGTCAACACTGGGTTATTATGCCAGATCTTGATAATCTCTTCCATAAGATCTTGCTTATTAGTAAGATTTTTTTTTCAATTTCTTGCTTTACTATTTCCCAAATGTTTTCTATGGGGTTAAAATCATGCGAGTTGTCTGGCTATAGCAATACATCAACTAAGCCATAACAGTTTTTATTGTGTTGCAAGTTGCACCATCTTACATAAATATAAAATTTTTGACTTTATTTTTAATATTTTTAAATTTTTTTGTCAATTTTTGACTTTTTTGGCTGGACATCAATCCCTCTTCTTTTAGCCTTCTACAAATGGTCCGGTCTGACACAACAATTACAGCTTCATGGATAAGCTTAGTGGCTTTTTTTCTGTTTTCCAGGCAGATATTTCTGATTATACTGTCCGCTCTTGGTGTTTTCTTGCGTTTAGAAGGTGGTCTCCTCGGACCAAACTGTTCCCCTGTATCAATTCTTTTTCTTACTTGCATTACGGTTTGCTAAGAAACCTTTGCGGTTTGTGCAATTTTTCATTGAGAATAATTTGTATTTTGTAAAAGGCATGTTTATCAATTTTTAATGTAACTATAATAATAATAACAATTTATAATGCAGGTTGTTGACCAATGGTTTATAATCAAAATTTAATATGGCTGGCGGTAAAGGTAAAGAGAAGTTTAAAGGAACAAACATTAGGTATTTACTTGTAAGTTAAGTGTAAAATTATTTATTTTTTAAAAATCACAGTTCGCTTTTTTAATGCTATTTTATTTTTAACTTTTTGATGTATTTGATGCAAATTACTCAGGCAATACCTTTTTTATAGAGAGAGTTTTGTCAATTAAAGTGACTGCTACAGTTGCCGAAATAGGAAAAGGAATAATGACTTTATTAAAATACACACTCGACAGATCAAATTGTGGTGGTCGGCGGTCGGTAAAAGGCGATTCACCCGTATAACATTCATACTTTTTCCTAGTTATACTGGAACTATTTATAATAGTTATTATTGATAAATTGATAAATATATTACTGATAAATAAAACTTTTTTTTTTAAACATTTTATTTTATTTGCATTGTATATAAAGTCCGTTGAAGGAATTTAGTTGTATCTGATTAATTTACGTGAAATATAATATCCTCTGCGCAAATTATTGCTTTTTTATGGTGTTATTTTATTGCAATTAAAGTTGAGATAATTTTTTAGTTAATTGGACTTAACTAAAATAAAAAACAAAAATCAACGTTGAATTTACGTTGTTTCAACGTTGTTCTAACGTCTTATCAACTACGTATCAATCAAATATATCACCTATATAAAGTTGAAATATGGTTAATATGTAGTCGAGAAAGACGTTAGATCAACGTTGAAACGACGTAATCATCGACGTTGTTTCAACGTCGTAGTTTTCGACGTCGGATTTTATTTCCAATTCAACCAAATTTCAACGTTGTTTCAACATGGCATATGGTCGGTTTGCGACGTTGTTTCAACGTTTTTTCAACGTCATTGTGCCTGTTGGATATATTATCTAGTTTTTATTTAATAATAAGAACTTGATAAAGATTTAACTGAAAGATATTTTGTTTTTTAGAATTTGTGAATTGAACTGTGCTCGAAAGAATTATAATAGAAATTTTTGTCTACTTCCCAGTAAACACATGATGTGGAAAAAACGTTTTAAAAACTCGTGAACATGTCTAAACATCTAAAAGAGGTTTTATAAACGTTTTAAAAACGTAGCGCTTTTGCTGGGTTAGCAGTTTTCCAATCTTACTTACATTAGAGCTGAACCAATCATCATTAGCATAGTTTATGTAACAAAGTGTGTGGGAGAGATAAAAGATATTTGGGGGTTTTGATTTAATAATTGTATAAATGAATATTACTGGAGGAATATTCTCTGTTATACCCATACATGTCACCCCCCCAGACATTAGTTAGATTAAAAAAAATTGTAAGACTTCGGATAAAAATTATAGCTATTGTTAAGTCCGTTGAATTGGTGACAAATCAACACTAAAGTGATGCTATTTATATATAAGTGTAACAGATTTATTCAGTTTATTGCCATTTTAAAAGTATAAAAAATCCCCGAGCATCATACTCGACTGCCGTTTAACAACCTTTTGTTGCGTGTTGTTTTACCATTTTAATTACTTAACTGTGATTCATTAACTGTTTTGTCATGAGTTGTGTAGTTTTTGAGTTATTATTTGGCCAAAATAATAACTCAAAAACTACACAAGACTTTGTTTCCGAGACTTTATTTTCTCAACTTGCTCTTATGCTCAAATAGCCCCGTTTTATGGGGCTAATGGAACATAAGGGCAAGTTGTTCATGTAAATTTAATTAAAAAGTTAAAATTTGAGCAGGTACTTTTAAAAAAAAACGTCTTATAAACATTCAAAAGATATTTTTTCAGACCCAAAGTCGACTGGGTTAGTAGCAACCAGTAAAGCGAAGGCATTTTTAAGCCGTTTTGTAAATGTGATAACATTTTGAAAACGTATTGTATATAATCAAGACCCGACGTATTTGAGCTAAAATAAAAAGCATGTTAACGGTTTTTTTTATATAAGTTTTGATATTTGATGCATTTTTATATACAATTACAAGTGTTCTTAAACATTGAACCTAAGCTTCTAAGAAAAACCAAAACATTGAATCTAAGTTCAATACAGGGCCGACGACGGATTTGAGAGTGAAGAGGCACAATCGTCAATTTATAAAAAAAGTCCTCTATATCTAGAACTTTCTTTCAAAAAAAAAAAAAGAACCTTAAGAAAAAAAGTTGGGAGGGGAGGGGGGGAACCTGTGTCCCCTCCCCCTTCCCTCCTCGGTGTCGTCAGCTCTGCAATATACTAAGATTGTACTAATATGCTGAGATTACACTAACATGCTGAGGTTATTCATATATAATGATAACATCATAAAAAATATAATAAGATTGCAGTTTTTATATTCGTTCGAATTACCTTAATTTTGCATTCTTTTAAGGTTGTTCAGGTATTTTTAAAAATGTTTTTCTAAAATAATTAATAGAAAGTTAAAAACTTATGATTAAATTTGAAACAAGTATACTTGAAATATATATATATATATATATATATATATATATATATATATATATATATATATATATATATATATATATATATATATATATATATATATATATATATATATATATATATATATATAATATAAAGAGTTTGATTATTTGAAAAAATACATATATATATATATATATATATATATATATATATATATATATATATATATATATATATATATATATATATATATATATATATATATATATATATATATATATATATTATATCTACCTTACCCGACTTTGACACTATAATTCTTTATAAAGTTAGTTTATAAAAAAAGCATTTCACCCATTTCTAGTTATTTTTAAAAATCTGCTTTCTCATTAGTTTCATAAAAAATCTATTTTCTCAGAAATTGAGGAAATCCCTCAATTTTCAATTTATTTTTTCAAACCTATTAAAATTAAATTTACAAACATATTTATAGTATAAATATACTTAGTTTAATACCTCCAGCCGGCATAATTTTTTCCACGCCTTTATTATTAACTTTTTCAATTATGTTTAAGCAGATGTTGCAAAAAAAAGTTTTCTAGTCACCTCTCTTTAATATCTACTTTCTTAAAACTATATACTGCTACATATATGCAGCTAAATTATATACTGCAGGAGAGTGCAGCGATTTTTGGCGTTTAGAGATTTTCTAGACGTAGAGCAAACAAAGATCAATTATTTATGTTTATATTTTATCCAAATAAAGATGCTTTGCAAAAAACGTCAATCATTGGAGGCTGAAAGCTACGGCCATTTATAAAATATATAAACAATAAAACCTCATAATAGCTTATGTGAGAAGCATAAAACCCTAAGCAGTTCTATGTGTTTTGTAAAATATAAAAATATACCGTAAATTACAAACCTTTTCCGTTAAAAATAAAAGCATACCGTAAATTGCGCAAACTTTTCCGTAAAAAAGAACTGCCAACACCAAATAAATCTAAAATGTTACAAAAAATATTAAGTAAAAGAAAAAAAAAAAAAAAAATTAAATGAAGTTAGAATAATAAACACGATAAAAAAACTATATTTATTTTGGTAGACGTAGAGAGAGAGAGAAATTCGGACACATCAATCTCTTTTGCACCTGGTTCAATAAAGTTGTAAGTATGTAAGTTTGATAAAATGTAGTCAGTAATGCAATAAATATATCGGTTATTATTCAAACTACGTGCTTAAAATTGGTTGAAGACAATTTAAAGGTTTCTTTAGGATCCAAAAGAGTTGTGGTTTAAAATTAAAAACCTGTTTAAAATTTGAGGCGTAATCACTTTAGTATACATCTTTACTTTTTGCTTTAATAAAAAAACTGCCAGTATAATCATCACTTTTTTACTCACTGCATTATTTTTACATGAAACAACCTGATCAGAAGGCAATTTTCTAACATCATTCCAAATTCTTTTAAGATACTTCTAATCTTAATCAACTACCACAGAGGGTCATTTACTTCTGGAACGCTTCACAGAATTTAAACTGTTGTTTAAATGATTTGCAACTAATATTACTGCTAAACTGATAGGTAACGTTAATGGTGAAATTTTTAATTAACGTTGAAATATCCTATTCAAAGTATTGTTTTTAAAAAAAGTTATAATTAGACAAAGAAAAGTATACTGAGCTAATTAATCTTTAAAATTTAAGTTTATTTAATATAATCATACCGTTCTCATTGTTTTTCTTTGATGTCTCTATGAACATAAAGAATGAATAATTTGGTTGCTACAGTCTAATGCAACTTCTTTATAGTAAACAAATACCACCTGAATAAATAATTATATAACTTTTATTTTTGCATTTTTTCGTTAAATTACTTGCCAAAAAATGGTCGATTGAACATTTAATGATTAAATAGTTTATCTCCATAATTTTTTTTAAAACATGCTTCAAGGTTGTCTATCACAATTAAAAAAATATATAAAATGCTTCAAGGTTTTCTATCACAATTAAAAATAAATATAAAATACTTCAAGGTTGTCTATCACAATTAAAAAAAAAAACTAGATCAATTATTGTCTTTTGAACTTTTAAAACTTAAATTAAAGAAAGTTTTTATTAAGTAACTATTATTATCTTTCTGATCAGATTATTTCGTGTAAAAACAATGCGGTGGGTAAAGACTGGTTTTTTGTTTTAAGTCTAGCCAGGGCCGATGACACAGGCTTCGAAGTGGAGGGGCACAATTGTCAAATTTAAAAAAAAGTCCTCTCTATTCATAATTTTCTTAAGAAACAAAAAAAGGTTCTTTAGAAAAAAAGTGTGGGAAGGTACGTGCCTCCCGGCCCACCCGGTGTCTTCAGCTCTGCTAGATGGAATTGACCATGGGCACCATATATTAAAATACAAATATTTTTATAAAAATAATGATCTTAATGATCATAAACCATAAAAAAAAAAAACAAAAAAATAAAAACATTATACATTAAAGAAAATTACAAAAAACTTTCAAATTATTTTTCAAGTTTTGATTGGGAAAATAAGTTTAAGGGTTTAAATATTAGTCAAGATTACAAAAAATGGATAAATATATATCATACTGATAAATTGTCGTAAATTTATTGTAAATATAAATTATGATAGAATTAAAAATATTTTCTATGAATGACTAAAAAGTTTCGGAAAAGAAAAAGAAAAAGGTATAGTACATGTGCTAGCATGTAACATTTAAACAAACTGACATGGTAAATTACTATAAAACCTTGGATAAAAATGTGAAAAAAAAAGTTAATAAATATACAAGAGCTTTGGGATAGATCTGGGTCAAAAAACTGACTTAAATCTTAAATTTAAGTCAGTTTTTGGTTCGTGTTTCGGAGTTAAAGAGTTGAGAAAGGGTTGTACCACGATTTACAACAACAACAAAAAAAAATAAATAATAAAAAAAAAAATGAGTAGCCTCCTCGACTGAAGTGGCCCCCTCGGGCCTTGGGGAAGAGAATAATTAAAAAAAAAAAAAAAAAAAAAAATTAAAGCACTCATAACTGTTGATGGTTCAGTTATAACAAACGAGGTAATTATTGTAAATTTATTAAATGAGTATTTCGTTTTAATAGGTATTAGACGCTGTAACTTTTTCTTTAAAATGTTAAATTTTTTGTAGCGATCCAAGTTTTAATGACGCTGATGTTGAATATAAGGTAATGACTCTGATGTTGAATATAAGTTAATGACGCTGATGTTGAATTTAAGTTAATGACGCTGATGTTGAATTTAAGTTAATGACGCTGATGTTGAATATATGTTAATGACGCTGGTGTTGAATATAATTTAATGACGTTGATCTTGAATCCCGGCGGTCAATACCACACGCGCTAACGGCGTATCTGACTGGGGGCCTATTTTATAAACAGAAAAAACCAAAAAAATCGGTTTAGTATTTTATTTTAACTCAATAAACTTTTTTCGCTCAAAAAGATTTACTTTATAATTAAAAACTGAAATTAAATATATATATATATATATATATATATATATATATATATATATATATATATATATATATATATATATATATATATATATATATATACACACACACAAACATATAGATAATCGACAAAAAAACTTTAAAAACCTTTAAAAAGTCAGTAAAAATTAAATAAAATATATATATATATTTTTGGTTTTTAAATGTTGTCCAAGAATTCATGACAGTTTCAATATTTTTTGAGCTAGTTCTTTATTTGAACGTGGAGTAAGAAGTTTACATAAATTGTTCAAAAAATATTTCCATGGTGTCGCTGCATCTCAAAACTCTGAAATCATCATTAAAATATTGCTTAATGATACTCTGCATACTTTATCCTTAATTGCATTGAAAACTATAAAAAAAAAGTTAACCATTGACAGGTATTATCTGTGGGAATATTAAGCCCACCAAGGTCAATTGGGTCTATGTATTGTCCATATTTTTGGTGGTAAAAAGCGGTTTTATCTAGCAATTTATTTTCTGATAGTTCTTTATCTTTACAAGTTAAATACCTTGATAAATATATAAGAGCCATCTTTGTGTCAAGAGAAATAAAAGATTCGAGATCTGGTAGAGTGTCAAATATGTCAGCAGAGGGCTCATCCAATAGAAAACCACAGTTTGGAAAAGAATGGGTTGTATCAAGACTTGTCTCAACATCTGGGTTATATCTAATATCAGCACCTGTTTCCTTAACATTTAGAACTTTCCACCATGACACAACAATGTTAATAAAATCTGCTGTATCTTGTAATAGCAAAAGCTTAGCTCTTGAAATATTCAACTTTTCAATCATTTGTGTACTGTTATGAAATATGTAACTCTTGAATTTTGGAACAATTTGCTAAATTCTCTTTCCAATGTCATCAATGATCAGTAGAAAACTCACTAAGAATGACATATTGATGTGAGCTATCCAATAATAATTTACATAGTTCAACAATACCATTTTGTGTGTGGTAAATTGGCTGTGCAGTATCACAAGCAAGTTATTTCTCCCTTTTATCTTACTTTCCAACCATCTTTTAAGCCCTATTTCCAAAATATTTTCTAATCTATTATCATTAGGATCACTAACTACTGCTTGTAGGTCATCATTGAATTTAATATCAGCACCTGTTCCCTTAACATTGAGAACTTTCCACCATGACACAACAATGTTAATAAAATCTGCTGTATCTTGTCTTTCTTTTATATGCTGCAGTCCTGGATGATTTATAAAAGCATGGTAAGTCTTGTCACAAAATACCCTTAAACAGGTAGAAATTAACTACCTATCAATCGGCTTCGGAAATATTGAAACTTTATTTAAATTGGATAGTTTAATTAAATTTTTTGATTCAAGTTCATAAAGTTTTTTAAGATGATCCCATTGAGCAACTTATGTACTCCTTTATCGTTAAAGTTAAGTTGACCAGTCTATTCAGTAAGCCAATTACTTCTAATATTTTTAAGCAAATGGACATAATTAAAGATTAAGAAAATACCATCATTAGCTAACCAGGGTTTATCTGGAGCTGAACTTTCAAAGATCTGAAAAAATGCCCGATTAATTGTATTTCCGTCGCATATTATAGCTTTAACTTAACCCAAAGACTTTTTTATAGATTAAATATTAATAGTTTGTTCAAAAAGAAATAGAGGGTTCACTTTATTTATAGGTATCATTTTGGAAATTAACTATGGTGCAACTAACCATTAAACCCAATATAGTTTTTGCAAGAGAAGTTGAATCGTCGATTGCTTTTCCGAATAATGTACCACCATTGCTTACCTTAGTACGCAATACTATTTGTATATATATATATATATATATATATATATATATATATATATATATATATATATATATATATATATATATATATATATATATATATATTATATATATATATATATATATATATATATATATATATATATATATATATATATATATATATATATATATATATATATATATATATATAACAACTTTTTTTTAACATCATCATACAATAAAAACAAAGTTTCTGTTTTTTAGAAACCTTTGAAGTTATTTTTGTCAAAGTTCTTACAGACAATCTTAAAGACAATTGGTAACCTGTTCGCAATTGATTATACAAACTTCTAGATGTAGCAAAATACTGAAAAGATCTAATAATAACCTCCTTAGAATAAATCTTTCTACCAACACACTATGTCCCCATAGAGGCTAAATGTTCCTGAATTACATTTTCTTTTCTGTCTGGAGTTAAATTCTTCAAATAATTTTTGAAATTCTGTATTTAGATATTGTAGGAACGTTATTTTTAGCACCATAATGATAAGTTTCAAAATCTAAATCCTCACTAATCTTAATTAAAAAATAAGGAACTCCATTTGAATAAACTTGTGATTGTAAATGAATAGTGTTATTAATCATAAAGCATACTAATGGAACACTTAAATCTCTTTCATTATTTAAAAGAATTATTTTTATTTCAGCAAAAGTTACTCTATCTATTTCTAAAAAAGTGGATTGTTCATTATGAGCGAAATTTCGAAAACACGAAGAAGCACAAGTTGTTGCACATAATGGAGGAAGATGGGTAAGAGTTTGACAAGACGGTATGCCAGGCCAAACAGATGGTGGAAATTTATGACAATATTTTTTTATAACTATTTTTGTTCAAAATTTATCGGACAATTTATTAACTCACAAACTACAGTGTCATTATTTACTTTTAAGTTTTCATTTGGAATTACTGTAATCCACATTTATTTTTCTTCTTCATTTTTAGGAAATCGATATACTCAAAGGTTTAAATTATCAGATTTCTTTTTTGCAGATAAATAATTTATAGTGTAGCCATAAATGCAACATTTTTTTCCGATATTTTAATATCAGTAAAATGGCGACTAAAGTTCAGCGAAATTTTAAATAGGCCCCCAATCAGATACGCGATTTGCAAGTTGGCATGGCCTGCAGGTAAGATCGCCGTGTGTTGAATGTAAGTTAATGACGCTGATGTTGAATATAAGTTAATGACGCTGATATTGAACATAAATTAATGACGATGATGTTGAATATAAGTTAATGACGCTGATGTTGAATATAAGTTAATGACGCTGATGTTAAATATAAGTTAATGATGCTGATGTTGAATATAAGTTAATGACGCTGATGTTGAAGGTAGTAAACCTTAAAGTAAATAAAAGTGTTCTCAAAAGAATGTTCAAAATCACTTCCTTACCCGTTATCACTGATCTATAAAATGACGTACTATAGTGGTGTTATACCAAATGAATAGCTAGTTAGAGACGAATGTTTTAAACATTTCCATTCATAACACAATAAACTATGTGATTTATATATCTCTAAAGATATTATTAGATTTCATTACAATAAATGTAATACTAAATGGGTTGATCCTACAATTAAAGAAGCTTACTGAGAAAAACATTGTCTATTTAAGAAACTCCAATGCGTCCTCATTTAAACATATTAAAGTTATTATACATGTTCTTTATATTAAACAAATTCGTATCGTTAAAAAAGAAGTTACAACAGCTATCAATAAATGTATAAATTACATTATTTCAAAATGTAATTCCAAATTAATTGTAATTAATTAATTGTATATCCAATCCAAAATGTCTTTATTTATATGTGAACAGTTAAAAATTTTGTAAAAGTGTAATTCTTTCCCCTTATTGACTTAAATGATAATCAACTAGTGACAAAAATCAAATTTCAATTGCAGAATGTTTCATTTTTCCAAATTGTTTTCTCCGATCACAAGTAGCCTTTAATATTAGAACTAATGCAGTCTGTTCTCCAGAAGTTAACACATTATTCTCTAGCAAAATATTTACAAGCTGTATTATTATCTTCGGAATCGTTCATGTACAACTGATGTTTTAGAAGTATTAGACATAATTACAGAATCTCTTAATGATCACTGCTCTACACTACTAATTCTTTTAGACTTTATTAAAGCATTTGTCTCACATATTTTTCTTTTCCTGACTAAATGGAATACGGTTGCTTTGACATGGTTTTTAATTGGGTAAAAGATTTTAGGAGCCATAGAAAATATACTGTTCTTGATGACTCCTCTTTTTATTGGATAAATGTACTGAGTTGACACATCAGTCCATTCAGTGGTAACATGCCTGAGTTTTTTTACCCAATTTGATTGCAAAAATTAAAAGTTTATCTGATCTAGAACAAGTCCAAAAGAATTTAACTGTCTTACTACATTGGTCTAAACTTTTGAAGATTAATATAAATAATTATATAAATAATTGCAAAGTAATAAAATTTTATGGTGGTTCCGATGTTTTAGATTACTCTTTTGGTATGATTAACTTATACAAACACTTTTATTCCTTTTGAAAATGTCGATATTGTCACTAGGAGTTTATTTCAACTATAAACTTAAGTGGTCTAATCAAATAAATAATGCAGCATTAAAAGCTAACCAGATGCTTGGTATTTTTAAAAGAACTTTTATTAGCTGATATTCAATTATGTTTTTAAAACTATAAACTACCTATGTACACCCGCTCCCTTATTTAAAGAAAGATATTAAGAGACTGAAAAGAAGTTAACACAAAGCCACTAAACTAGTTCCTCAATTAAGAAACATGAACTGCGAATATGGATTGGCAAATTTGGGATTAACTATATTTTCAGAACAACGAATAAGAAGAGATATGATTCAGTATTTCAAGATCTACAAGAATGTTAATGAAGTCAAGTTCCTAAATCTAAATATAACACTCACTTATTTTTTCTACATTGTCCTACAGGAAACCTACGAAATAATATTCACAATCATTTACGAAATAATATTCACAATCAATTGTTAGAGAAATTTCATATAGCTTGCCTAGCTACTTTTTAAGACATTGAAAGAAGTTTAGGTGTTACAATATTAAGTTATCTAAAATGGGAAAATCATGTATTAGTGTTTTAAGTAAAATGTTTAAAATGTTTCAAATTCAACAGAATATACTAAATTTGTAAAGCCTTTGAGATTTTACAGCCATATGTCTAGGAATCGTCACAATAAAAGACTTCATCAAAAATTTACTAAAAATATTCAAATTTTACTATTTAACAAATTGAGTGGTAAATAATTGGAATTTCTTATCACAAGATGCAATCGAATTAATCAATTCTGCAAATAAAAACAAGTACAAGAATAAACAAAATTCTGAACTTTTAATAGCAAACTATATTTTCAAATTCTTTTTATTAACGAAGTCTTACATAAAAAGTCTGTTGTAATCAAAATGATATGTAGTTTTGACTCATCAAACTTACTTAGTTTGCACCGCATTTTTTACATTTTATTATCTAAAAAAATAAAAGTAGAAAAAAAAGCAGAAAGAAGAAGGTACAGAGAAGCGAAAATGTTAAGTCTTTATTAGATTTTAAGAGATTTTAGAAGAAAAGATTGTCTAGAGTTCATAAAGAGGACGTTTTCTTGCAAAGATATTGAAACTTTATTATCATCTCTTGATACTTCAAAGGCTACGGGTATTGATGGTGTACACTCTTATGTTTTAAAAAGTTATTCAGTTAGTTTCAATTACCCAATTTAACTAATATTTAAATGCTCCATTGTTTCTGGTCATTTGATATCACGTTGGAAGCTTGCAACTGTCTCGCCCATTCACTATATAAATTAAAGTTACATTTTGGATGAAATTTTCTTAAAAGATTTCATAACTTTAAATGATCAAAAAAGCGATCTTTTTATGTTACAACATATTTTTGCATTGAAAAGGTTTTTTTTCCTAAAATGCCTGTTACCCTTATCGCAATTGAGAAACTCCAGCACAATACTTATGAAATTTAAAGATTATTAGTCCGTAATTTATATCATTTCACATTTTATTCTTATAATTAAAGAAAACTGAAACACAAAAAAATCAGCAGAACTAGAAGTATTTCTATAGAGCTAATTTTCATGGAGCAGCTGTAGCGCGGTGGTTAGAGTGCTCACACAGAACCAAAATGTCTGAGGTTAGATGCTGGTTCTGCCAAATAAGGTGGCGAGAACTTCCTAGTTAAATGTACTTCCGCGGTGCTCTGTGATAAAATGTCTTTGACAAGATCTTTGTGATAAGATCTCTGTGATAAGATCTCTGTTATGAGATCTTTGTGATAAGATCTCTGTGATAATATCTCTGTGATAAGATCTATGTGATAAGATCTCTGTGATAAGGTCTCTGTGATAAGGTCTTTGTGATAAGATCTCTGTGATAAGATTTCTGTGATATGGTTTTCTTATAGCAACTCAATAACTAAATAAATAAAAGCTGCAATACTTTTACTGTTAGATTTATAATCATAAATGCTAACAAGATTTGTAAACTTATGATTACATTTCTTTATAAGCACGATTACAAAAGATAGAGATTAAAGGCTAAGAAAAACATCATATAAGTACAGAAGGTGGAAATTAGATGCTTAAACAAACATTAGATAAGTACAGAAGATAAAGATTAGATGCATGAATAATAAATAATAATTGTTGTAAATTATAATAAATTAATAAAAATAAATTATTCAAAAAAAAAAGAAAAAAAGAAAAAAAAAAAGAAAGATCATTGTTTTGGTTTTTGTTGTAAACAGTCGTTTAAAGTTGCTTTAAAAAAAAGTTTTTAAATTTATTTTTGACTAAAAAGTTTGATAAACTTAAAAGTTAATTATGTTAATTATAGCAACTAAACTTGATCAGTTAAAACAAATCTTGAAAAAAATGTTTAAGGAATGTAAGACTGAAATCTTGAAGCAGCAGGAAAAAAATGTGTTGAACATTTTAAGTGCTAACACGAAAATTATATACATAAATTGAATAAATTTATGTATATAATTTTCGAAAATAATTGTGGACGATACTGTAATTTAAATAATTGTTAGTTTGTTGTTGCTTATTTTTATTTTTTCTAATTTTTATAGCCTGTTTTTATTTTTTAGAAGAAGTTAGAACTAAAATGTTTGGTAAAATAGTTATTTTAGTAAAATGTTTCTTTTTTAGTAAACTGTTTCATTTTGTCGTTAGTCTTTTTTGAACATTTTAAGCAAGTATTGTTTTGTTTTTTAGAGCAGTTGAGAGAAGCTGATGGTTTTTTAAGTAAGTTCAATTTGTTTTCTTATTTATAGATAAAGATTGTTTTTTGGAAAAAGAATTATATATAAAATAGAGTTTTATATATGTATTTAATATGAAAAGTTAAATAAAATAAGACTTATTTGTATTCATGTTATATACATAAGTTTGCGTTTATTTTAGTCTATTTTATATTTCTCTATATCTATACTATATGCATATTTTCTCTAAGCAAAAGTTATTGAGAAAAGAAAAATAAAAAAAAATTCTTCTGGAATTTGTCAACAGAATGTTGCGTCATTTTAAGGTATCTAAATATGTATTTATTTTTCATTTTTTAGAAGAAGTTAGAACTAAATTGACTGGTAAAATAGTTTTATTAGTACAATGTTTCTTTTTTAAGAAAACTGTTTCAGTTTTGTCATTAGCCTTTTTAAAACATTTTAAGCAAGTATTTGCTTTATTTTTCAGAGCAGTTAAGACGAAATAATCGCTTTTTTAGTAAGTTTACTTCATTTTCTCATACATAGGCTAAGATTTTTTTTATATAGAAAGAATAATGAGAATAAAATTTTATTTATGTATTTAATATGAAAAGCTAAATAAAATAAGACTGTTATTTGTGGTCATGTAAGTTTATATACATAAGTTTGCGTTTATTTCAGTCTATTTTATATTTTATATCTATATGTATATTTTCTCTAAGGAAAAATAATAAGGAATATAAAAATTTAGAAAATTTGCTCTGGAATTTGTCAAAAGAGTGTTGTGTTATGCTTCATTTTAAGGTATCTAAATATATATTCATTAGAAATTTTTAATTTTGTCTTTAAATGGCTTGTTCTTTTTCATTACTTTAGATAAATATATACTGACTGACATAATTTCATTTTTATTAACAATGTCGTGCATTGTAGTCTGTATTCTTTGTTACATATAAAATAATTGATGCTAATAAATGTTGTTTTATAGTTGTTAAAAGTTTGCATATATGTTTGCATGTATATTATGATCAAAATTAAATTTTTTTTGATAAATGCGTGTATGTGGTGATATATGTTACATAGTTGTTTTATAAATGTGATTTTATAATAGTATGAAATGTATTATATCTAATTTCTGCAAGATTGTTAAATGGGGTGTTTTTATATGCTAAGTAACATTAAAAAAATATATTGTGTTTTATAATTAGTATATATATTTATATAATGTTGTTTCCATGATTTCAAAGTGAAGTGACTTGGCAAACGTGTAGAGCAAGATTTATCAACCTTATCAGTCAAGCGATGTTACTGCTTTAAGTCTAAGTGTTGCCTAGACTTTAATATAACTGAAAACACATTGCTTTATCTTTAATAATTTTTCGCGTAATATTGTTACCTTTGATTTATCTTTACGTTGGTGTCAGCTGTTAAAAATGATTAATAAGTAGTTTCATTATTAGAACTCACTGCTTTTATTTTTTTACTGAAATTCATTCAAGACATCATTTCGCTATAAATACAATTTGTTTATCATAAAAAAACAATGTTTAGCAACAACTACTCAGGTATCACCACAGCTTATCTCTATCCAGGTACATTGATTTTCAATTCACATATGATGTTTTTCTCTATATTTACCTATTCGTTACATTTTTAACTTCAGATTTATGGTGTATTTATTTGCTATAGAAGAACAAATCATTTTGAAATTTTTAAAAATATCTACTCCAATCAACATTGTTGCATATACCATTTTTAAGTAGCTTCTAGGCTTTTTTGATGCTTTTCTTATTCAAGTGATTTTATAAGCAAGATCTACAAGCAAATTTGAGATAAAAAGTTTTTCAGCTTTCAAGGAGTATTAATGTTGTTCTCTGTTTAGTTTAATTTGTTTAAATAGAGTAGTTTTAGTAAATAAATGTTTGTTTGTTCTTGGTTTTTTACTTATTTGTTTTCAGATTCTTAAGAACTAGGCAACTTAGCAAAACAAGATTTATTTTATTTTTTAGTGCAATTGGAAAGAGCTAAAGTACTTTTTAGTCACTTCAAATCATTTGTTTCTTTTTTTTAAATAGAAGGGTTAATAATAAAAATATTTAGACAGTCGAACTGTTACTGATTTGAGTAAGTTTAATGTTTTGTTTAATTTTATATTAGATATATATTTTATGTATTTAACATGGAAAACTTACTGTAATTTTTGACAGGTAAGTTTATATACATAAATGTGCCTATATATCAAAATATTTTATATTTCTCTGAATCTATATGAATATTATCTCAAAGAAAAAATTAAGAATAGAAAAAGTTTGAATATATATATACATATATATATATATATATATATATATATATATATATATATATACATATATATATATATATATATATATATATATATATATATATATATATATATATATATATATATATATATATATATATATATATATATATATATATATATATATATATATATATATATATATATATATAATATATATATATATATATATATATATATATATATATATATATATATATATATATATATATATATATATATATATATATATATATATATTACTTTAGACTGACATTGCTTCATTTTTTATACAAGATTCTGCATTTATTATTTTTTGCATTAAGATTGTGCCTGAAGGCTTTCTTAATTTAGCAAAGAATTTAGAACACAATGCAAATAACTTTACATTGTGTTCTAAATTCTTTGCTAAATTAAAATAATGTCAATAAATTTTGTTTTATATTTTTCAGTTGTAAAAATATAAAAAGTTCATTTATTCAGTTGAAACAGTAGTATAATCACTGGTAATATATATTTAATGATAACAGATGTATCATATTAGGCTCGAAGAAGTTATTAGTGTAAATGGTTATAGGTGACTTGAAATTGTTGTCATATGAAAGAAATAGATCTAGGCGTAATAAAATTATTTGTCGTTGAAATTGAAGAAATTTTGCTTGATGAACCCAAAACTTACTTGACAGAATTCAGTGTCAAGCGGTGTTGATGTCTATTATTTGACTTTACATTAGACACTTTAAAATAAAGCAAAGTATGAATTTTACTATTTATAGTAAAAAATAATAACAGTTTCAATTTTAAATGATTTTTTTTTTTTTTTTTGTTATCTTAAACATAATTGTGTTCATTTTTTTTTAGTTGCCTTCGTCATCACTTGATTATTTTGCTTACTGTTGAAACATGGTTTTAATTTTGTAAATTTAATATGATGTGAAATTTACAATATTAATCATTTGTCAACAGTTAGAGAGAAGCTGGAACTTATTTAAGAAATGCTGGAAATTAACTTTTAGTTAAGGTAAAAATAATTTTGTTTATTGGAAGCATAATAAAACCAGTTATTGTTATTTATTGCATGAGTTTTTTACTTTTTCTAAGATGCTGTTTTTAAAACACTTCCTCTCTCTCTTAGATGAGACTTAAATAAGAATTAGTATTGAGAATTGTAGAGGGAGAATTGATTAAACTCTGTAATTACTGAGCTCTGATTAAACTCTGTAATTACTAAGTTCTTGCGTATTTTTTAATACTGCGATTGATAATTTGCTATTTAAAGATATAATTCTTTAAATTGTCCCTTGGTTGTTCAAGTACTGTAATAAATAAAATCTTTTTAGTTTCAAGTATTTTCTCTTAGGGATCGTCTATATATTACGTAACGCGAAATTAAACAAAGAAACATCTCAAAAACCGTGTTTCTCTAATGGTCAACTATATGCTGCATTTTCAAGAACTATAGCATTTAATAGTTTGTTTTTCAAAATTGATAAACATCTTATTTAAGGTATAGTAGGTAAAAAAATGTAACATAAATATTGTTATATTTTTTAATGTTCTTAATTTATAGTCTTTATATTTTCATTTCGAAAATTTATTGTTAAACGTTGTGAGCACATTTTGTATGTATAACTTTACTTATCATTATTTATTTTTTTTCATTGTTTTTGGTAAATATATCTATCATTCAATAGTTGTAAAATGTGTTTATACGTGTTACATAAAGTCATATTCGTTTATAGTTGTATATATGTTTAAATTATAAAAGCCAAAACATCAATTTATATCTTAGTTTGATTTTTTTTTTAGTATTCCTAAGTACTTTTAGTATTGCTTTGGTACTTCGAAACAGGTTTTATAGTTACATTTTCGATAAATCTTTAACTGCAATTTCAAAATAGGTTACTATAAATAGGTAAACCGATTTTTGGTAATTGTGTGGTGTTTTTTTTTTTTTTTTTTTTTTTTTTTTGTAATTATGATATCTTAATTTCATTACTTTTTTTATTTTAGAACTACGTTATGACGCATTTATAAGATTTATAAAATAAAATAACCTGATTTCTTTTTATTGTAAATTTTTGTTAGTTAAAAAGATATAAATATATGCTATTAGTTAATTTTATATTTTATCTTTTTTATGCCTAATAATTTGTTGTACGTATTTTAAGGGGATCTTTGTAAATGGGGGGTCATAACTAAAAAGCTTTAAATATGGAGAAAAAATATGAAGAATATTTTAGTTTTGCGCATTAATATCGAGTTACTTAAGTTTTATTTATGTGTTTAACTAATTAGTTAGCTTAGTCTGTATTTGCAACACTTTTGAGGAAAGAAAGAAAACATTCTTATATATGTAGATCATTGTTTTACATTTTATTATTTTATTTTATTCACCTGGCCACCATTAAAGCAAAAAGAGGGAAGGAACCTCTTTATTAGAGTCAAAATATTTAGGAAAATTAAATTTCGAGTTACAAAAGGAATTTTTAGTAAATGGTGGCAAATTACCGTTCACTAAAAATTAATGAAATAAAGAGGACAAACAAATAATATAGAAATGGTCTGTGTTGAACAGACTTAACAAGACCCGATACCGGATCAGCTTGGTTTACAAATTTTTATGTCTACTTATCTCTTATAATTTTTTTTTTAGGTTTGTCATATGATGCATCAATGCATTAAAAAATTTGTTATACCCATGTTTGATCGTTAATTAAATTTTTTTTGTTTGAAAGGTATTAGTACTCAGTTGCGTAGTTATTTATAATAAACTTTGTTATTTTTTATAAATTTATTTAAATGTGTGCATTTAACATTTTTAAGTTAACAATTTTCTTTTCTAAAGAACAATTAATCAAGGAGATACCAAAAAATTGATAACTCCTGTATAATATAAGTTAACTTTATTTTAATCTTAATGGTTCGTGTTATAAAAATTATTACAAGGATTTAGTTAACACTTTCGTCAATTTAAAGCATGACGAAGTGTTATTATTTTGTGTCAGTAACTAAAAACGTATTGTGTTAAACTTAGGAAGGTCGATGAAAATGGTTCTGCGTTACACTGTTATGACATATGCCATTTGTAAATTACTTAAATGATGTTAAGTAGTAATTGTAAATGTTAAGTAGTAGTTGGTAAATTATTTTACCTCATACTTTTTATGTTAATTTTACAGATGGATTAATTTTTTCAAGCTGAAGGCGATTTTCTAAAAGGGTATTAGTTAAGGTTTTGCAACATTAAATTGTGGAAAACAGCCACTATAAATTAATTATGTAACAGACCGACCAAAACCCGTATTACGGGTTGCTTTTTGCTAGTAATTTATTATTATTTAATTAAAAATTTCTTATAAATTAAAAGAAAACACTTAAAAAGTAGGGAACCCAGAAAAAAGCAGTTTAAAAATTTTTAGTTTAGTGGTACCATAAATGCCCATATAAAACTTATTATTAATAAGTTAGGCTTATACATTACATTTAGGGTAAGGTTGCTAATATTATACCCTCTAATAATAAAATCAAAAATAGAGAAAAAAATACAAAGTAGAAACAATGAGACTTTATTACATTTTATAATTTCGGGATAAAATGTTCTAAAAAAGTTGAAATATGTCAAAATTTAAACGTTGCTATTTGATATGAAACTAAATTTAAAAAAATATGCTACCGGTATAATTAAGGAAACCAGATCCTAAATCGTACTATTATAATCCAATATTTTACTTATATCTTTATTTTACAAATACTATATTAATTTACAGTACATTTTGAATGAATTTTGTAAAGATTTTTTTCTGCTTAAAATGTAAAATGTTTTGTATTTAAAAAAGTTTAATAAGTTTTATTTAACAAGAATTTAACAAATTTTAAAAGTTTTCAAAACAATCGGCAATCGCCGATGGCCGATACCGATGCATCGGCTAAATGACCGATACATCGGCAGGCCGATGTCAATGTCGATGCATTGGTGCACCCTTAATTTAAATGCAGACAAAAATACCTTCACTACTGCTAGTGGTGTAAGTATTTATGTCCGCAAATTAGTAAATTTTATTTTACGTAATGAGCTCGGTAATAATAAACAGTCTTTGTGAATAAAAAATTAAGCCAATCTTTGTGAATTGAAACAATTAACAAAACAACAAAAATGATTATTTCTATTTACTGACAACCAGCTGGAAGTTTAAAAAAATTTTAAACGATAGCAGGAAAAAATTCCCTGTGAAACAATTGTATTTTTACAGCGCATAAATTTAACGACATATCAATATAACAGCTGTTAATAATATAAATACATACCGTAAATTTACATACCGTCATATTTTGTCCCAAATTTTATGCATGTTCAATGTTTGTGGTTATCTCTCATATTTATGTCAATGTAAAAAACGTTGTTGTTGCTAATTTATGGACTTATCAATTAATAAAAATGATTGTAGAGAAAAAATGTTTGGGTGGAGTTTGGTCCCCCTTTTATTGGAGGGTTAAGGTTGGGTTTAAGTAGCCTCTGTTGTGGGGTTACTTGAACCCATAATTTAAAAATTGTTTTTTCAGTTTTTATTAAATGTCACAAAAATACTATACAAAGAAAAAAAAATTTAAACGAAATAATACTGAAAATAATGTTAAAGTAAAATAAGATCTGGTTTACTGTTGTTGAGCATATTTAGTAATTGTGCAATTGGTATACTGTTGTTGAGATATTTAGTAATTGTGCAATTATGTCCAGCTCTGCATTTTTAAAAGACATCTGTTAGCAAAACACTAGTAGTTCCTTTAGTTATTCTTGAAGCATCTATTTTATTGACATCTTCTGACCCTATACTTTTTCCTGGTGGAACATTTTTCTTTTCAGACGCTTCGTAGTTGAAGTATCAGCAGTTCTTGATCTTCTCAAAAAGTCAAGAAATGATTGATTGACATTCTCATTCAATTTTCTTGAGGAAATCAATCATTTGTGGAGATGTTTTCAACACTTCTTGTTGGTTGTGCTGTCTTTCTGAAACCAGACATTGTATTTTATGCACAATTTGTTTGAATTGGTTTATGAAGGCGACTTAATAGAGAAGGGAAAGTGTCTTTATTAGGCGTGGTTGCACATTTTCTAGGACCCGCTTTCCATTTTGATAATATTTTTCTCCACAACATCTTCATCAGAATGAAAATTCTGATGAAGATGTTGAATTCATAATACAACATATCATATTAGGGGGATCAATATTTTTTTAAGGTTACCATTTATTTAGGTACCCAGGAGATAAAATATTTTTTTTAAATTATATGTTTTTTCCTAATAATTATAGTTTAATAATTTTTTTGGGGGAGGGGGGTTTAGGCTCCCTATAAATAAATAAATAAAGTAATATATGTATATATATATATATATATATTACTTTATTTATTTGCTGTTTACCGCACGTCGAACTTCTGCCAGTTTTTTACTGCATGATTACAAAAATTAAATAATAAGTTGTTATTGAAAGAGTTAGGGTCAGTTCAGTTAGATAAAATTTTAAACCTTTCTAAACACTCGAATAATCTGCATTACTTAAACCTATAAAAACGTCAAGATCTTTTGTACTCGCTGTCTTCTGCGCGGTGGCTATTTTTAAAAAAATGCGCGGTGGCTATTTTTAAAAAAATGCGCGGTGGCTATTTTTAAAAAAATGCGCGGTGGCTATTTTTGCGACAATTAGAAAAAACTTAAAATACAGTAAAATTGACTTCAAAGTTGTATTATGAATTCACACTTCTTCTAAAGTAAACTAAGCAATATATTAGAAGCTTCGCGTCTCATAATAACACTCAATATGAAAAAAAAGGTTAGTAATAAAAAGAAAATCACGTCTGAGCTACGAAACACTTATTGAATCGGGCGCAGTAAAGACATTTGATATTTTTTCGATTATGGAGGATATATTACTTCCGTTGTAAATATTTTTACAAAATATTACAATACTATTACAATAAATTAAATTGACGTCACATTAATTTTAAAAATAGCAACGCAAGGTGTATGTACTTTTTTTTGTACTTTTATTTTATTTCTAGACTGCTCAGCACATAGGCTTAAGTTAGTGCAACGATTCTTTATAGATTTCCAAACAAAAAATGACCAGCATCTCTTAGTGTTGCAGCGTGTCAGCAACAATTATAATATGAAACTAATGTATTTATTGAATACAATAAATTAGCAATTGTCGTACAATACAATCCAGTAGGATAGTTGAAGACATTGTGAAAATAAACACATTGGGTTGAAGAAGCACTCTCTCCTTGATAACATGGAGGATTTTGGCATGTGTCTTGACCATTATCAGATGAGCATTTTGCTATCATTATAGAAGCTAATTGCATCACATTTAATGTGCAAGGATTATACCGATTAACAAAGCTTTGATTGTTTGAGTTTGTGTCTTGAACAACTTCTTGAGAAAATATTTCTTTATTATCAACTTGGACAAAAGTTATAACAAAAGTGAAGAAAAAAGATCGTACAACCGTAAACTTGAACTAAAATGTAGTCAGAACAAAAATTATTTTTTAATTAACTAATAGTTAACATGAGCAAAAAAATAAAATAAAAAATATACAAGGATATAACTAACAAAAGGATTTAATAAACAAATACTTATACCAAAAAGTATATTAATATATATATATATATATATATATATATATATATATATATATATATATATATATATATATATATATATACATATATATATATATATATATATATATATATATATATATATATATATATATATATATATATATATATATACATTTATATATATATATATATATATATATATATATATATATATATATATATATATATATATATACATTTATATATATATATATATATATATATATATATATATATATATATATATATATATATATATATATATATATATATATATATAAAATTCAAACTTTTTTATATAAGAAAAGTCAACAAAAGTGTATGCTAATATCTAACTTACGCAAGTATCTAACTTTCCTCAAATTATGTTATGTTAACAACGTACTAAATCATATATTAAGCTTTTTAATATTACTTTCACTTAAAAATTGCATTGCGGCAACGTTTCCTTAAGATTTAATCTGTAGCACTTAATTCAGTTTGATAAAGTTTTTATTGTTTTAAAATTTTACCTAATCAATAAATGAGTGGTTAGCACGCAAGGCTATAATGTAGGAGGTCCAGGTTAGATTCCTACATTATTATTTTTTTTTTTTTTTTAGATATATGTTTTTCAATTTTTCTAAAATTCAAAGTAAAACGCTATTGAAGAAAAAAGTTTGTTTCAAAAGAAAGTTGCTTTAATTTGCATTTTAAATAAATATTAAAAAAAAAAAGCAAGATGATGATTTGAACTTGCCAAGCGGCGACAATTAATTTTTTACACAGTACAGGGGGTCTAAAAAATGTTTTTATTAAAAACATAATTAAATTTTCTAATTTTATATTTAAAATAAACCATTTTGTTACATTTATAATTTCTAAAAATAGTAAAAAGTTAAAATACATAAAAATAGGCTAATAAAGAAGTTTAAAGTTGTACAGCTATTTTACCTCGCCCCCGTTAAACATTCTGAACCGAAACATTGGTAGAGCCCTTTAACTGATAATGCACGAGGCATTGTTTATGTACACGCTGTTAATTTTTCGTATTTCCTTTTTTAATTTTATAAATTTCTGAAATATCTTTGAATCTTCTTTTACCATTATCATACACGGTATAATTGAATATACTTTGATTTATAAATAGTATGTGTTTTTTAACTTTTTAATCAGTTTTCAAAGTTACTAAAGTTTAATTTTTTAATGTTTTACTTATCGAAACATGTTGTGTTTTGAAGGTGATTTGTTGAAAATCAGCCTTGACAAGCCGATAGTTTTATAGTATTAAAGATGACCTTATTTTTAATATAAGTAAGTTGTTTTTATTTTAATTGGTTATGAATAATTTTATTTTAGATGTTAGATAGGGTAAAGCAGGTAGGATTCTTACACTTTTTACACTAAGTCATATAAAAATAATTGCTATTTTAAAATATGTTTAAAGCTGCTTAGTAACCTAAATATCTGACTTTAATAATAATGTAGTTTAGTTTTGAAAAAAGCTAACAAAGCGGTACTATAATAACTTTTGCAAAAAAATGGAGATTGTATGAATGCACCCCACATGCGGGGTAGCTTCGTTCAGTTATTTGTTCGGTACTTTATTATAAAGTTAAAAGTATTTATTGAAAATAAAAATTTATTAAGATTAAAATTGAAACAAAATAATTATTAAATATAATAAAAATAAATTATAAACCCTATCTGCTAAGAATACATACTTTATCGAAAACTTTTCTAGGTTCTCATAGAAATCAGTTACGGCTGTCTGTTTAAATGCGAAAGAACGTGCTACGCAGGTTTTTTCATAAGTATTTACAGTACGAATCCTCCATATTTATTACAGTACGAATTAACCCCAATTATAACAACTAACATATAAATTCAAAATAAAAGTTACGGGTAAAGTTATTAGAAAACTCGTACTGTAGACATATGCCTACTGTACGAATGCTCCCGCTATACGAATCCTACCTGCTCTCCCCTATTCAATCGTGTTTTATATGAATCTATTAATTTAGTACAGTGGTATTTTCTGGTGGTGATATTCAGGTTAGATTTTATAAAGTTCAATTTACTTTTAAAGAACCTCAGAAACTTACTTCTTAAAAAATTTACATTTGCTTTTTTTTTTTACTTTTTAATTCAACAGATTTTTTTGTATTTAAAATCGAATAAAAATATTTTGCTTGTTATTTATATATTTATACTTTTATAGTTATATATGTTTTTATATATATATATTTATATTTATATATTATATTTTTATAGTTATATATTTTGGTCTACTTTTTTGTTTTTTATTTTTTATATACATGTTTATGTTTATAGAAGTTTATTCCTACTTTCTTTTATTTATTGTTCTTATACTTTTTACTTTTTAATTTATATGTTGGTTTACTCTTGTATAAAAATCTGATGAGAAGATCCTCTTGATTTTTCTTCAGACACAGATTGTTTGCCTTGCAATTTTGTAAAAATTTATTAATTATTTTTGTTATCTTATGTTTTTAAAATGCTTTTTTAATGTTCTGACGACAAGATCTTTGCGATCTTCTTTCAGATACCTTGTTTATGTTTGTTATGTTTTATGTCATTGTAAGTTTATATTATTATTTTTATTATGGGTTATTTAAAGCTGTACGACGAATAACACATGTATACCAAAAAAAAAAAAAAAAAAATAGTTTTAGTGTCACAGCTGTAGGTTTAAACCTTCAGTATGTGATACTGCAGGTTTTAATTAGAAATTAAAACCTGCAGTATCACATATTGTAGTTTTTAATTTCTAATTTGTTATTATCTTAAAAATTAATTTAGAAAAAAATTAATATTCTTTAATATGATTGTATTATTCTATTTTTTGAGATATTTTACTAATAGTTTGATTTCTTTAAATTAATTAATTATTTTTCAATTTGATTACCTGTATGTTTTTGTTATTTACTATAGCCAATAAAGTTCTAGCAATCCCATCAATAATAGATGCTGTACCACCCTAATCTCTTAGTGGTAAATAAAGGATTATTATAATTAGATATAGATAGATATATAGACATAGATATAGATCTAGTCTGATATTTTCAAATTATGTGTGTTTTTTTTTTATTATTATTAAACTTCTTCACTTCCAACAAGGTTGCAAGCAACCACTATTAGAGTTAGAAGTGCTGGAAACAAGGTTGCAAGCAACCACTATTAGAGTTAGAAGTACTGGAAACAAGGTTGCAAGCAACCACTATTAGAGTTAGAAGTACTGGAAAATAAACGATAAAGTTAATAAACCAAGATAATGACTAACAGACAGCTTAAAATGTTACAAATTATATAAATTAGGAATAAGAAGTGAGCTTATTCCAAGGAACCAATAGTTGAGAAAAAAAATCTTGACAAAAAAGAATTTTAGGAGTACTTGGTAAATAACCAATCAAAATAACTGTCAAAAAAAATAAAAATAAATAAACTGACAGTTAATAATAATTATAATAATTAACTGACAGTAAAATTAAATAGATAAGTTTATACCATATTGTGAATATAATTAACTGACAGTAAAATTAAATAGATAAGTTTATACCATATTGTGAATATAATTAACTGACAGTAAAATTAAATAGATAAGTTTATACCATATTGTGAAGTTTCTTTATTAAGTGAGGGACTTTCCCATTTAATGGAGGACTTCCTTTATTTTTAATTTGTGTTTCAAAAGAATCACAGTTAGTCAAATTTTTGCAATTAACAGATAAATTTAATTGTTTAAATATATGAGATTGTTTATCACTTTTAAGGTGCTCATTTATTCTAGTTGCCAAATGTCTGGAGGTTTCTCCTATATAACTGGCATTACAGCCAGCGCAAGAAAATTTATAGACAACATTAGATTTAAGCAGTTTAGGAAGTGAGTCTTTTAAGCAAAAACAATATTGTATTTTACTAGTGATAATTAATTTTATTAGAACATCCTTACAATATTTATGAACAATTATAGGTGATTCATGGAGTACATTACCGATTATAGGAAGAGTATTATAGTTTAGTACGAAGCTAAAATATCATTTAGCTATCTCAATTGTTACTTTTTTTTATTTTTTTTTATATTTATCTTATGAAACTTTAGTATGTCATTGAGAATTTAATAACGGCCCACGTCCTTTTGTGTTCTTAGGGTGTGGGCCTAGAATAGGGGTAAAAATATCCCCTCATTTCATTAAAAGAGAAGAGATTACCCGCACCGAAAGTGGAGTGGGAGGAGTTAAGTAAGCAGGGGAAAATACATTACTATATCAACAAATAGAAAATGTAGTTAAGTGTTTTTAGTTTAATATATATACTTTTATTAACTTTGTTTGTTTCATTTTATTTGTAAATAATAAGTAAACAAATTTGTAAAAAAAAAAAAAATACCCGTTTTGTTTCTTTTTTTTAATATTAACATATGTTTATAAAAAAATGTTGTTAAAAAAATATACATTCTGTTTCTACACTGAACACCTTCGAAATTTTAGACAGCAAAACATGCAAAATATTAAAAAGATTTGTTGCTGTGACAATGTCTATGATTCTCCATGTCAGAATAATATTTTATTTTCAGTTAATATTTTTTGAATTCAGTTAATAATTTTCATAATAATCATTGAATCTAATAAGTATATACAAAAAATTCGTAGGAATAGGACTAAAAAATTAATTTTTTACTATGTATCTTCTTTATTTATATAGAAGCAGATAAGGATAGATTTATGTATCCTAATCTGGCTCATAAAAACACTAATGTTTTTAAATTAGGGTAGTATTTTTTCAAGGTAAGAATTAATTTATTTTTTGATTAAATTACAAAATTTGTTTACATTGATAAGTTTGTGTTTTTGCTCTTTTGTGAAATATCTAATTGTCTTTGCAATAAATGTCTTTTCTTTAAGATTATGATTGATTTTAGAAAAAATATAAGCAATATTTGGTCTGTAGTATGTTTTTTACTTCTTTTAATATATACTTTTTTAGATATTTATAATGCTTTTTTATATAATTGCAGAACAAATAGAGGACCCAAATATGGCACATAAGGTGTGAGCTCAAATTTAGAGCGCCCCTACCCTTTTTTTTTTTTTTCAAGGAAGTGTGGATCCTGTTTAGAGTAAAATATGAGAAGAGGGGAAAAGTGAGAAACTAATACACCACCTCTTTAATTAGTACTTTTGTCGTTGGTTAATCTACGAATTGTTAACTGATGATGCAAATTTTCTTTTTTACATAATATTTTATTTTATTATTATGTTTAAATATATAGTAACTGTATATAATAAAACGGTATGGAACGGAACTACCAAGACCTGTTTTTTACGGGTCAGACCAGCTAGTCTTTAATATAAATTGAAAAAAAGTAAATCTTATTTGATATAAACTAAAATTATACTCTATCAAAAATTTTTTTTTTGTTATAAAAATCCAATTCGTGTATCAAATACACCGTTTTTTTAATTATCTGAGCTTACTAAATCGTCTAAAATATGTTTTAATCGTTAAAAAGTTTCTTACTACATAAGAAGCGATTTCAAGGTGTTGTATTAAAAATGTAAAAAGTTAATCAGGGATTATTACTTTGGACGCATTTACTATCAAAAAATACATTATAATTTGCATCCATCGATGCTTAAATGAAGTGAATTCGCGAATTTTTCACATTTGAGTTGAGTAACTTCCAAATAACTTCAAAAACTTTTTAACTTTTGTATGTTCATTAGGTTTTGGTGAAAATAAAAGTTTAGTCTATCAATGAATATTTTGTTGCGCCTACCTGTAAAAGAACAAAAAATAATAAAAATGTTAATATGAGACACGGGCAAACGCTCCATTTTTACACTTAAACATCAAACAGGTCCATAATATTATGGAGAAAAAATTTCTTTAAAAGTAAGCCATGTTGAGTCTTAAAAGAATCAAAATTTTATAAAAATTTCAAAAATAGTAATCATATTTTATAAAAACGTTTCTAAAAAAAATGAGTTAAAAAAAACAACGAAAAAAGTTGATTTTTTTAATAATGTTAAAAAACGACAGCTTTTACGCATTAAAATGTAAACTAATAAATAGATGATATTCTAAATACAAAATAATTATTATTTTATTCAAAATAATATATTTTTTTCTATAATACTAGAGATCTGTCTGATGTTTAAGGATCAAAATAGTGCACTTCTTTAAAGCATTTTTATTTTTTATAACTGTTTCTGGTTTCATATGAAACCAGAAACATATTCCACATGGACTGTCAAATAAGTTTTTTTGTTTTGTTTTGTTCTTTTTATTACATTTTAAATAAGCATTTTGTTACAATATTTAAAATACAACTCTATAATAATAGTAATAATTATAATAATATTAATTATATATATATATATATATATATATATATATATATATATATATATATATATATACATATATATATATATATATATATATATATATATATATATATATATATATATATATATATATATATATATACATGTATATATATACATGTATACATATATATATATATATATATATATATATATATATATATATATATATATATATATATATATATATATATATATATATATATATATATATAAATATATATATATTTATATATATATATATATATATATATATATATATATATATATGTATTTATATATATATATATATATATATATATATATATATACATATATATATATATACACCTTAAATATATATATAATATATATATATATATATATATATATATATATATATATATATATATATATATATATATATATATATATATATATATATATATATATATATATATATATATATATATATATATATATATATATATATATATATATATATACACCTTAAAATAGAGGGTAAAAACGAAGATCACTAAAAAATATCAGAAATATATTGTTAAATCTTCAATTCTTAAAATAAGTTCTTTAAGCTTTCGTTTGAAAGAAAAGTAGGTACTTTGATGAATTAAATGGGCTGCTTAGTAAAATTATAATTGCGTAAAATGTATTTATTTTTATCTTTTAATGAATCCAATTAAAAAATTTCATTTCAAATAATAGAGGCTGGGCATGAGTATAAAGGTCTTTAAAATATATAAGGCGTGATGTATCTTTATGCTGACAATAAAGAGGTTTAAGTTCATTTTTATTTGTACTACCCCAAAAATGTTTGCATAGTTTATGTGACAATGAATAAATAAGTAATATAATTGTATTGAAGTACGTTTTTGTAAAACATTTAAGTACGTTTTTTGAAATTTAAAAAATAAGCACGGTTTATTGTGATGGAATTCACACTTTTGTTTACTTTCACCCCAGCCTAATGTTCGCACTTATTGGATATATAGATGTTTTGCTAAAAATTGCTTTACAAGAGTATGGGAACAAGATTAATAAAAAGACGTCAACCGCCTAAATGTGGGAGCTTTTGCATTTGTAAAAATTTAATTTTAATAAACTTAACCAAGATAAAATCTTTTTGGTATTTTTTAAAATTTCATAGAAAATATGTTTAGAAAAATTTATTTTAATGTTTAGAAGTTGTAAATTTTATAAAGATTACACCTCGGCCTCGTTTTGAGGGCGTAAACATAATGTGGTTATAACTTAATGAGGTTTCAAATGTGTCTTTCCAAAAGAATTTTTTTTTTAAAACAACTAGATTTCAGTACATTAAGTAATCTCATCTTTTAAAGGTATTTTTTTTTCAAGACATCAGAAGAATTTTTAGTAAAACATCGTTAAATGAAATACAAAAATTTGGAGTTGAAAACCTGAAATTTTCTTAACTAAAATACCAAAATATTTTGGATTCCCTAGGCATAGCAAAATTAATATTTCGTTAACTTATGTATAAATAGAATACGGTGCAGATTTATAATCTCACTAAAAATGTAAGATCTTAATAAGATATAAATAAATATAAGATATAAATAAATAATCATTACAAAATTATTCAACTGCTTCACGTCTAATATGATTAATATTTTATTTGTTAAATGGTCTGATTTAATTTTCTGAACTGATTTGAAAATTTTAGTAAAATAATGGCGCAAAATTATGACCTCATTTCAATTTTGTTTAAATCATTACTTTGATTTATTGCCGCATTTTGGAATTACGTCAAGCATTTGATTTGATCAACAATCTTTGAAAGATGCATCACCTATACACACAAGGTTATAAATCTGCACCGCACTGTACTTTAAAGAGTATCATAAATCAATTTTAGAGTAGAGCGGTGGAATATAGGGACACGTAAGAAACAAATGCTAGTTGCGGATAAACTATTCATAGTTAACACAGTTTTTTATAAATCTCCTTAAATTTATTGATAAAAGAAAATAAAACAAAAAAAAATTCTAAAAATAAGCTACAAAAACCATAGTAAGAAACTCTTGACTAGCAAAGTTTTTAAATTTTGTTAGTGGATGGGGAATACCGGACAGTTAAAAAGCAGTAGTTATTCGTTAGTTGAAAAGCTTTAAAATAATACAAAATGAAGGCATTTAAACATGTTCAGATGTTAAACTTTAAAAAAAAGTAACATACCCATAGAATATACACGCCTATGCACCTATACACCACAAAAAAGGAATGACAATTATAATTGAAAAAACTTTTTGTGTTTTATTATAAAATACTCTTAAACAAAAAAATTTAAGAATTTTTTTTAAAAAATAAGTAGGACAAAACAGGTATATATTATTAAATCGATAACTACTACTTAATTTAAAATTAAACAAAAAATATTATGGACCACATAAATCACACAAAAAATATCCTGTAAATATTTTGAATCATTTTTGATGAGCTAGCAATATGCTAGCTCATCAAAAATGAAAACATATTTTCTATGAAATTTTTTATTGTTAATTTCTTTTTGACTCAGAGCTAAAAATGCATTTCATTCCATTTTATACAAATATCTTTCTTATTTAATTTTTTACCATCACTCAGTGGGCCGGAGATCGGCATAAATGCCGAAAATAAATATTTGTGGAAACGTTTTTTTGCAATATTTTAAAAGTAAATTCCCCACAATAAGAAAAGCTGTCGTTTAAATATTTTAATTTTTGTTTTAGGAGTCCAGGGAAAGTTTTCAAGCTCGTCCATTTAAAATTAAAAAATAAAAAATAAATAAAAGAAAAAATACTCATAAAATTAAATTTCATCTCGTAAGCGCAATTTTTTAAAATATAATTAAAATTTACATGCTTTATTTTAGAAAATTTAACAAATAAATATAATCTTGTATTTTACGACTTTTTTTTAACTTTAAATATAACAATTAAAAGTATTACAAAATATAATAAAAAGTTACCATAAAAGGTCTTTTTTCGCCCACGTTTCCCCATTATGGGATTAACATTTTTGCAGTGTCTTAATATTGTAGGTTTCTTATTAAAAATATCTTGCGCAAAGTTGGGCCAATTGCCCAACTTTGCGCAATTGCCCAATTTTGCGCAACCACATTGCACAGTGGGCCAAAGAGCGGATATAGCTCAAAAATCCATGTTACCAAAATAAATTTAAGTTAGTTATTATTGAAAGCCAAATAAGTTTCCAGCTCATTAAAAAAAAATTAATTTAAAAGCATAATTTGTTCAGGAAATATATAAATTTGAATAACGAAAAATTGTTGCAAAAAATATGTTATAGGTATAAATGATACATAAAAGTGGTTTTTGGCAATATTTAAGTAAAAATGTCATTATACAAGCAGTGCTAATGCAGTAATTGTATGTAGAAACAATCTTAGACTGCAGATTATGGAAATGTGAATGTTAACATCATAGATTATTTCACAAAATTTTTTTACATGTTATACCTTATAAAACAACTAAAATTTAGCAAAATGTTAGTGTTTTTTAACTAACTTTTTATCAGAAAAAGTTAGTTAAAAAACACTAACATTTTGCTAATAGTTTATCTCAAAAAGTGCTAAGTTGGCATTTGTAAACCCATATATTTTTAAACTTATATAACAATAAGGAATAAGATGCTTTTTATCTAAATTGTGCCAACTTAGCACTTTAAAAAAAAATAAGTGAAAGAATGACTCTACCTATATAGTTTAACTTTTTGTAAAATGTATTAAAAAGTATTAATGCAACTAGTTTTACATTATTTTGTACATATATTTTTATTAGGGGAAGATGTGTTCAGTAAAATTGTATATCTAGAAATTAAAAAAAGGATTAAGACCAATATTTCACTAACACCTACACCCCTTTCACCAAAATTAATCTAGTTAGTACAACCATTAACAAAATAAAATATTGCAGCATTGGAATTTGTTTTAAATTGAATAAATTCCTAGCGTTAAAATCAAAACTGAGGGCTTAGTGGTGTATATAGTAATAATATAATATTTTTACTTTTCAAATATACTTTTTTTATTTTTTAAATTATATTATTTTAAGTTTAAATTCTTTTGCTTAAATAGTTATTAAACAAATAAATCAACAAAAATATTTAAATCTTTAGTTTAATAACAATGAAACTCACTGAATTTGAGTTGTTTTAAATTTTCATTGATGAGGAAAATAAACCAAAAACTGCAAGTATAATAGGTTGTATATTGTTAATTGTTAAGGTACTTGGCTTCGATGAATTGACATTTGCACAAAAAAAAGTAGTTCAGAATAGCTGGCAAAGATCTGCATGTGAAGAAAAACCAACTTAAAAAAATGGGCTATTCTGGCAAATATTTCAATATCAATTCAAACAGTTTGTGCTCTTGATAGGCATTCATATAAAAACTGAATAAAACTTTTCCTGCTTTTAATATATTGCCTATTTGGATACATCTCAGAAGAAAACAATCTGAAGTAAAACAAATTATTATGAATTATCTTGAACTTTATTTTTGTTTTTACTTCAGCCTATTTCAAACCTTTTTTACTTCAGCCTATTTCAGACCTTTTTTTTTTTTTTTTTTTTTCAAGTCATTTTTAGGCTCTGGCCTTTAAAAAGGCCTCCAAAAATAAAAATAGCTCTGGGCCCCAAGAAGTCTTAATCCGCCACTGCCTATTTCAGGCTATTAAACTAATGATGCAAAGGATATTGGAGAACATTTTTTTAGATGTAAACATTGAAAATATACAAAAAAATTAAAGTTTGGATTTGATGACAGTGGAAGCCATGCAATATTTAATTAAAAAGATAATTTTAACACTAGCAACATCATACTGACAATGTTTTGTCCATTTTTACTTGAAAAAGAAGCAGGTTTCCTAATATAGTTTCAAAAGTCACAAAATGCCCCACTGAGTCACAAAGTGATGAGTCTTTGGGGAAAAAATGAAGAGAAGCTCTTCAATCATTGTCTATCTAAGTCTAACAAAGAAGAGTTAAAAAATAAAGCTTTCTTTATGTATAAAGAGGGAAAACAATTTAATGTAAATGTGATAGTGCAGTCAAATATAACGGGTATGAAAACAGCGGGTCTTTTTTCAGAAGTTGGAGGTGCGTATTGTAATCATGTGTACATGCCTAAAAAATCAGTGTTTGAAAATTGAAAGATATGAAAATGGTTTCGAAATCAATTATGACACTATAACTATGAATGAAATATTTAACTAATTTGAACAGGAAGACGTTTCTCTACTTAAAAAAACCCTATTATATCACAAGGGCTGGACAAAACATCAAACCAATTTCAATCTGTGATGTAAAGCCAAAACAAGGAAATTGGTATCTTGTAATAGTTTTCATATTATTCTATATTTTTAATTTGTGAACATACTTGATATTAAAAACTATTACATTAAGAAATTATCAATACTTTTATAGGTTCTTCATGCTTTACTGGGTATAGTTGTACATGTAAAAGCTGGTGTTTTTGATTGCTCTGAGTCCCCTTTCAGTGCTTCAAATAGTTTTCTGAAGCAAGCAGAGACTTCATTACAAACAGAGATATTAAAAAAACAGGAATAAAATGGGTCTACCTTAATGAAATTGAAAAAAAAGGGACAACAACAACAGGTTACATAGCTAGAGAACTGTGGCACAAAAAATCAAAAAGGGATTTAGTTATTACACAATTGCCTGTTTAATATCATGCAACATTTTAAAAGTTCGAATTGGTGCTCTCAGTAATTCTTTGAGTATTTTCCTCAAAAGAAAAATTTATGTGGATCAATATAGTTATATTTGTATATTTCTATTGTACAGATTTTTATTTATTTCTATTTAAGGAGTTTCCACCTGTTACCAAAAATAAAACTTACCTGGACCATGTATCAATACAACACCATCACATCACAAACTGATTAGTCTTTCTTGGGCGCTAATTTTGAATAATGAGGAAAGTAGCGTGGGGAATCCTTATAATTCAGGGTTAAAAGGTAATAACAAATATTAAGATTGATACATACTAAACATTCAAGAAAATTTTTTAATTTCAAAAAACTTCTATATTATCAATTTAACATACACCATTAACTGAATGTGGATATCATCTAATCAAAATTTTTTTGACAAGAGATTCAAGTCAGAATCATTTTGCAAATTTTGGTATGAATGAGGACATTCTGATAAATATTCTTATAAAAAAATGTCTCTAATAACATTTTATCTGAAGATGACACATTTAAAATGTTACCATATGAATAAATTATATATTTTATTTTGATAAATCTTTTGATAAATTTTATTATTTTGCCGTTGATGTACCTATGTTATCTTTGTATTGCAAAGTATACATACATGTTTATAAATATTTATACGTATTTTTGTTAGAACCTATAAAAAAGAAAACTTTATAAAATTTTCAATATTTTGTTCTTTTAAATTATGACCTAAATATCCTGCAGCAAAATTATTTTTTAGTTTTTTATAAACCAATGTCCGTGAAAACAGCTGTTTGGCCCACTGTGCACTGTTGTTAAGTTTGAACTCTAAATAGTTAATTGCAATTTTCGGAAACTGCAAAAAATATTAAAATATATTTCGATTCCACTTTAATTAAGTAATGCAGTTTTTTTATCTATGAAGTTAAACTTATTTCAGCTAATTATCAATAATGTTTTTAATTATGTAAAATACGAATTTTATTGAAAAACTTTAAAAAACTATAATTATAGTTTTAACTTGAAATTTTCTTCTACCAATCACTTGAAAAATAAAGAAATTACTCAAAAATTGTTTCATGCTTTCGAAAACAACTTAATCAAATCATTTACCGACTCTGATGCTTATAAAGTTACAGAGATAGACTTCAAATTATTTTCTTAACAGTTTAACAAAAAATGAAATAAAGTAAACAGACACAAGGACAGCTTTAAGATGCATTACAAAATCTGGTTAGAAAAAGAAATACAAACAAGCAATGGATGTTTTGAAACAGATAAACTAGACAAGGGCCAAAACTTGTGCTTGGCTTTTCCTGCTCTTCTCACAATTTAGATATGATGTTTTATAAAAATTAAAGTAATAATCTTACGATATTTTTTACCGTTTAATTGTGTTTTAGCAAATGTTTATAGTAAATACAATCATATTTATATTTAATTTTATATGATAATTTAATGTAAATTATATTTTATATGATATTTTGATATAAATTAGTTTTCTACGAAAGCCCACCAGGTGCAAATTCCATACCATTCACCCAAGCTTCTGAAAAAATGAAAAAGAGAAGAGCAGAAAAAATAAATATTGCTGTCAAAAGAGAGGAATTATTTTACTCACTTATTTTGAAACTAAAAGAGGAAAAAAGTTTCAGCTATGCCGAGGTACATTAACCTCAATACTGTTTATTTAAAAAAAAAGATACTCAGGGGGATACATAAATTTTCTTAGTGGATTGTATTTACCTCAATCTTCAAATTTACATTTTTACACTTGAGATTGCAAATATTAAAATCAGAGATTGATGGTGCAGTTAATTCAACGAAAATCTATACTGGAGCGGAAGCATTAGCGTTGATTTTGGACTGCCATTTAGTAAAGCCAATAACCAAACAATTTGCATTCGAGCAGTTTCTAAAGGAAGCAAATTGTATCCAACTTATAGTGAAGTAAGGGAAGAAAATTTATGCATACCTCGTGGAATACAAACTACTAATTATTCAGCCTCAGTTGATTTACAAAGCCTTATTGACCATTCTACATACATACATACATGTTAAAAATACTCAATGAATCTGTAAAGACTCCTGAGAAATCCATTCTTGTCTTTATACACAAAGTAGGATTTTATGGACCTAACCGTCAATCACTATACAAATCAAGTACAGGAGACAATATAAGTATCAGTTATGTCGATGCATCGTTCTAATTAAACTTTATATTGAAGAATCTGGCGAATCACTATAGACTAATGAAAAATGATCCTATACACTAAACTTCCGTCCAGTACAATTTTGATATGTAAAAGAAAGTGCTGAGGTTATTATACATGAATATATATCCTTTAAAAACAGTAACTTGAAACCAACGATCTTTAATTCCTTTGTTATCAAACATAAGTTAGAATGCACCATGGTTGATAAAAAAGTGGTACTATAGTTTCGCCTTTAGGTAGTTCCTTTTAAATATGTAGTATTTATGGACTGACCCCTTGGATTGAGCACATTACATGCATGGATTAGGTGCTTTGAATGCTGCCTTCATATAAGTGATAGAATTGAATTAGAAAAACAGCAAATTAAAGGAGAGGATGATAAAAAAATTGTTATAAAAAAAAGATTATTGTTCAACAAAAATGAAAGATTACTTAGGTTTAACTGTAGATGTACCAAAAAGCAGCCGTTCAGGTACAACAAATGATGGAAACGCGGCACAAAAGTATTCCGAAACTATTAGTTGTTTGCTGAAATACTTGGTTTAGATATAAATCTCATGAAACGTTTTTACGTAATTCTTTGTGTTTTATCGTGCAAACATCAAATTAACGAAAATGAATTTGAAAAATATTTCAAAGAAACGGCAGAGTTCTACATTTCTTTGTAATCATGGTTTCCAATATCCTCAAATTGCGCATAAAATTCTAATTCATAGTTCTTAAGTTGTACGAGATAAACCACTATCAGTAGGTCTTCTTTCTGAGGAAGCTCAGGAATGTTGAAATAAAGACGTTAAAAATTATAGAGAACACTTTACGAGAAAATACCCAAGAAAAATAACAAATGAAGATGTTATGCGAATATTATTGTGCAGTACATATCCAAATATTAGCTCTCTAAAAAGGAGTTCGAGATATAATAAAGAACTTGAATTTAACAAAGATTGTATTAAATTTTTTTTGTAACTTTTTTTTTAATTTAAAGTTATGAATATTTTTGTTCTGATTTCTGATAAAATATCTATTAAATAAAGGTTTCTTTGTTTATTAAAGAGGGTCTAACACGCCACAAATATTTTAATTAATTAATGCTGCGAATCTGGGAAAAACTGTTTCTCAAAACAACCAAAAATTATGTATAAAATCTCTGACGCTCTGTACACCTTTTTCTATTAGGGTGTTTAGGATGCCTGCAATTGCAAATAAAATAAAAAAAAAGACCTTCACGTTGACTAGACTCACTAACAAAATTTCAATTTGACAACTTTAAAAATAAAGGAGTTATGATTTTTTGTTCATTTTATGTCGATCTTGGCCCAGAGGTTGCAACCATTTAAAACCCCGATGAAAATTTCTTAAAAAATGTAAACGCAAAACTGCTAAATATATAAAAATGTCTTTTACATTGATTCACTTATGGCTAATGTCGCTTTTGATTATTTTTTGTAACAAAAAAGAGGTCTTTTTATAAAAAAATTTCAAATTGTTACCATCATTAGGTTTAAATCCTAATCTAATACAATACTGACTTAATGCATTACTAATTGCTTATTTACATTTATTTTAAATTAGATATTTATTTTTTAATTTAATAAATTTAATTTAAGTTTAAGTGAACTTTTTTTTATTGTGATTTTTATTGTAAGTAAAATATTTGTCCTTTTTATTTGCTAAATGACAAAAAACATCATTGGCATATTGTTGTGCTAAGCTAATTGTGCATTAGTAATAGTATTATAGATTATCCAAAGTTACATATAATTGCGCAACCCTTTCTTTTTTTTTTTTTGATTTTTACTAGTAACCTTATTACATCTAATAAAAGCAAAGTTAACACATTAAAAATAAGTTCAATTGTGTTTTTAATTTCTAATCCATTTTTGTTTAACAAATTTCTATAATGAAAAGTAAATATATAAAACCAAACTAATAATTGAAATAAAATAAATATAAAAAATGAAATAAAAGAAACTTTTTAATTGAGTCACAAAATATTTTAGTTTTTATTCTGTATTAGGGTTGAGCTTTTACTATATAAACGGTACACGAAAAATCTACCATACTTTAACTTACACTCTGTTCAACTAATTACCTACAACTACAACCTACACCCTTCACCCAGTTGTAGTTAGGGTTGAGCTTTCCACTTAAATAAAGGTGAAAACAGTAAAAAGCAAAAACGCTATTTGTGTAACGCTGTATAAGCTACAGTATAGTCCATCACAATACGTACTGTATTGTACTCGATGTTTTTTTGTGTATTTACCATTTTTAACGGAAAAAACTCAACCATATTCTGTATATTTAAAAGAAAGAAACATTTACCTTCATTTTGATTTTTATTGTTCTCGTTAGAAAAATCTCAGTGGTCTTGGCAATTTTGGTATTTTAACTTTAAGCAACTTTCTTGTTTTATTTTTCTAAATGATATAATTTAAGAATTATACAGTAATAAAAGTGTGAAGGCAGTCAAAAAAGCAAATAAGGTTATTTTCAAACAATACGGGATGAGACGCTTTATTTATTAAGGTGTAGTTAGTGTCTAAAAATGAATCTTTTCTAAAACTAAAAAAATAAAAAATAAAGCTCGATTAACTATTCTTTGTTCACAGAATGCAAAAAGAGTTTAATGCTATTAATTAGCACTTTTTTAAGCGCTTAATGCTCTTATTTAAGCGTTTAATGCTCTTCTTTAAGCACTAATAATATATGACTTAATGTTCACCAAAAAAATAGATATAAAAGCTAATTTTTTTGATTTATAACTATTTACTTAGTGTATAACTAACCATCTGCTTTTCTTCATTTTTTTAGTCATAAGTTAAATGATTATTCAATTCCTAGTATATACAGTGAGCGCTCATATAATCAGTCATATAAGCAATCATATAAGCAACTCATTTGAACCAATTTAAATAAAAAAGATTCTTATTGGGAAAAGTTGCTTATAGGGAAAAAAGGAGCATAAAAAATACTTGCCATCTGGAAAATATATGTAATATTTCTTTAACTAACTAGAATAAATAAATTCAGTTTTATTTTTCAAAAGAAATCATTTTATTGTTATTATCATATAAATTAAGCGTAGTTATTAATTATATTAAAAAAAAAATCAGTCAAATTTTTATAAATCCTTGTTTTAGTACGGCAATAATTACCAAAACAACCAAAAACAATTACATTTATTTGTTCATGATAGCTTTTTCGCTTATTTTTAGTAACAAAAGAACCTCATTTGCAGGATAAGTCATTTTCATTTGCACATTCTATTATCAAATTAAAAGCATTTATAACATCATTGATGTTTTTATTAGAATCATCTGACGTTTTTTCATTTTCTTCAACAGGGATAGTTTCACTTTCTACTTCAGAATTTTCTTTAAGGTTAAATGGAAGATTTGATTTGCTTGTTCCTTTGCCCACTCCATAATTTGCCCACTCCATAATAATTCATAATATCTGCTTAATTACAATCATTAAATATCGAATTATACAATCTTGCCAAGAGAATATCATCTTCTTCTGAAAAGTGATTGAATGGAATGTTCTATTAAAATTCATCACTTGACGAAAAAAGATGTTTAAATTAATTTTGTATAACTGACACATGAATTTCATTCCGTGCCTGCACCTTTAAATAAACAACATCTTTCAAATTTACATTTTTTAGTTCTAAAACTACTCCATCTTCTGCATCTAAGGCTGCAACACATGCAAGTAGATGTTTGCGATAGCGTTGCTTAGTGATTTTATCACATTTTGATCTAGTGGTTGCAATAATGGTATGTTATAAGATGGACTTGACTTAAATATTTAACTTTAAAAATAAAAGTTGTTTATACAAAAAAGTTGTTTGTATAAAGCTTGCTTATGAAGAATGTTGCTTATAGAGAGGCTGCTTATATAGAGTGTTTACTGTAGTATACATAATTTAAATGATCGTTCACATTCTTAGTATATAGTAAGTTATGAGAAAGATTATTTAATGATTTAAAAGTAGAATGATATCAATCCAAGTTTAATCTTAAAAAAAAGAGAATCTTTGGAAAAGTTTTAAATATAAACATTAACCAACTATTACACGACACAGCATCAACATACTGTGTCCAGATGATGCTGTGTTATGTTGTATGATAAAAAAGTATAGCTTTTAGCTATATAAAGATGTTTTTGAAAACAATTTTTTTTATATTCTACTTTGTTGTTACTTTGAAAAAAAAAATACAAAAGTATTTAAAACAACTTTATTTGAATTGATATATTGATATGACTAATAAAAATATTTGAAAATGTTGAATGTAAAGTAGGGTGGTCAAAAAACAACATTTTTGAAAAAAATCTGGTCCACAACTCTAAATGTGTTCTATATAATACAAAAACACTAGGTTTACAATTTTTTTGAATAAAAAATATTTTTAGAGGTAGCCCCTTAAATATTTTTACCCTTAAACATTTGACGGGTCCCTAATATTTTGAAAAAAAAAAGTTCTTCTAAAATATGTCAACCTGGTACTCAAAATAAGCAAAATTATATAAAAAAAATTCAAAAATATTAATTAATTTACATAAAATAGATGTTTAAAAAAATTGTTTACAAAAAAATTGAAAATTTTGACTTTTTTTAATTTTCAGCTTAAAAACAACAGTTTTTATGCAACGATGTATGAAAAAATTATTTTTATATAAAAATTATTAATATTTTTGAATTTTTAATATAATTTCGCTTCTTCTTTTTTTTTTTTTTTTTTTTTTTATATTGATTTTAGGTGCCCCAAGAAGTCCTTACGATCTTATCACAGAGCACCGCGGAAAAGCATTTAATAGGAAGTTCACGCCTCCTTCCCAACCGATGTTACAAAACTTGCCCAAAGGTGGGGTTTAAACCACGGATTTTACGTTTCTGAGGCAAGTGCGCTACCACTGCGCCACGGCTGCTACTTTTGAGTACCAGGTTGACATATTTTAGAAGAACTTTTTTTTTCAAAACATTAGGGACCCGTTAAATATTTAAGGGTCAGGGGCTACCCCTAAAAATATTTTTTATTCAAAAAAATTGTAAACCTAGTGCTTTTGTATTATCGCGACGTTAGAATTATCTTGTTCTATCTCCACAATTTTTAATTTTGAGATAAAATGATTTAAAAAATAAAAACTTTAGGAAACGGCGTATAAATTTTCTTTTATAACTTATGTTTTTTTCGCAACTTTTTTACGTATAACTTAGGTTTTAATTCAGTAGAAAGACATTATTTTGAGAAACACAAAACTATCATTAACTCAATTTTTTCAGAAAGTGGAGATAGAACAAGATAATTCTAACGTCGCGTTATATAGAACACATTTAGGGTTGTGAAGCAGATTTTTTTCAAAAATTTTGTTTTTTGGACCACTCAAATGTAAAGTATGTAACCCATCACTTATAATAAACAATAAATTAGAACTGAGGGTTAGCACATTGCATCATATCATATTGAATGATCAGTGAAAAAGTTAGTCATTTTTATTGCGTAAACACTTAACCACTGCGAATAATGTCAAAAATTCAAATTGAGCTTTCACGTGTTTGAAATTTATTATTTTAAAAAATTTTCTTTTTATAATTTTAACATGGTTTGGTATACAAACTTGTATGAATGCTGCAACTAAAAGAATAAAAGAAGCAGTACAAGAATGTATAAAAAATGAACTGCATAATCCCTACTACCGGTGTATTACAATTGCAAATAGCATATAGAAAAAGCATGAGCATTTTTCATTCAATAGTTTTTTTTTACCTTTTTTTTTTTTATTAATAATTATTATTATTATATTATTATATTTTCTTTGCCGTATAATTAAATTTACAATGAGAAAAAACCATTCATGTATAAAAATTGGCCGGAGCAAGAAGAAGACATAAACTGTCTTATCGCCAAGCCCCGTTTACATTAACGTCTCAAAGTTACAAGGTAAAAACTAAAAGGTTAAAAATTGAAGTACAATACAATATTAGTTCGACAAATATAAGACACAAGTAATAAATTGAATAAATGTTATTTGTCTGTTCAAAATTAATAGTATATATATTTTTTATTTTAATAAGAAATAAACAAGATACACAAGACAATAGTAAATGAGTAGTGATGACTTTTTCAGGTTTAGTTATTTTAGGTGATTTTAGAAGAAATCTTTAAAATCGAAAGTTTTTTCTAATAGAAAACGTTTAGATTCTCTTTTAAATTGTTCTAAGGAGATGCCTCGAAGAATTTTATTTTTAATTATATTTTTTAAAAAACCTTTCCATATAAATGGTCCCCGGTATTGAATTTGAAATGAATTGAGTTTTAAATAAGATCTTGGAATAACAAAATTATCAGATGAAAATTTAGTGGGATATTTATGAGATATTTTGGTAAAGTAAGACTGAAATATATTAGGAGATAACGCATGTTTTGTTTTAAACGTGAATAGCATAACTTGGTATATATTAAGTTTGTAAATATTAAGCACATTAAGTTTCTTTAAAAGAGATTCACCATTAACAGTTCTGTTAACGCCAAAAATAATCCTACAAGCATGTTTTTGTTTGCTATAAATTTTTTTGAGCTTCCCATAATTGGTACTTGCCCATGCAAGATTACAATAGGAAAGATAACTATGAATAAATGAGAAATATATAATTTTTAAAGATTCCGTATTAAGAAAAGGTATAAAGAATAATAAAAAGAAAGAAAATTGTTGACTATTACATGCACAGAACTCAAACGAGACGCTTAATTTAATAATTTGGAAATACTTTCCTAAAATGGTTTTTGTTAACTGACCAACACTGGAACTTTAATGATGGTCCTAATGATGTTATTTCTATTTTATCAAAGTTTAGCTTTTCAGATTATCCAGCAAAAATCATAACAAAAATATTTACAATTGCTAAATAAAAGTAACAGTTTTGACAAAGTACCTCAAAAACGTGTGCTTGAAAAAGGTTTTCTAATACGGTGTTTAGGTCAACCTCATATCATAGTTTAGCAACAAGATGAATATGGATTCTACACAAATTTATCCCATTTTTGATCTTGATGACAATTTTCTTATTGTAACAAAATCCAAACTAGTTTTTGGAGTTATTATTTTGCACTCTTATTTTAGCTAGTTCAACATGATGTAATAAAAACAATATCTTTAATCATAGTTTACATTATGAAGCGCAATTACTCAGATTTACCAGAATGAACAACACCGCGTAAGTGGAGACCTCATTGAGCATTCAAAGTTATCAAAAATATTATTCAAATCAGTTTTCAAACTTTAAAACAATGTAGACCATTTCAACAACTTTACAATTTGCCAGGTTGTAGTCAATTTCTTGAAACGTAATAGTTAAAAACTGTGACATAAGACGCTTTTTTTATCAACAGCATAGTTAGACCATGGAACGCGCTATCAGATTATACTGTTATTTAACATCAATTAACAACTTTAAAAGCAACCTAAACGCATGATTCAATATCACGTGTCTCATTCACGTAAGCACAGAGGAGCCCTCTTGTCATAACATTTATATATATTGCCGCAGCTTTCATTGTATTTTATATTATTAATATTAATCTAAAAATTTTAAAAATTAGTTATCAATTTAATTTTATTTTTTTAACATTTATAAAATTATTTCTGAACAAACAAACTCATGCTCAAATATAAATTCTTTTTTTTTAAATCAATTCTATGTCAATTATTTGAATTTAAGTTTTCTATTTAGTCAAAAAATGAAGAGTTTATTTTCAAAACGCAGTATGTGCAATTTTGTTTTTACGTGCTGATCTATGTAATGTTTAATTAATAAAAAGTTTTGCGCATGAAAGTGGAATTAATTATTATTTATATGTTTATTTATAATTAATAAATTTTCAAAGTTGTTTGTATGTATAACTATTTGTTACTATTATTTATTTTTAGTTTTGAGAATTACTTAAAGTTATTTATTTAAGTTGGCACATAAAAACAAAATTGCACATACCGCGTTTTGAAAATAAAAATAAAAACTCTTCAAATAATATTCAACTTATGTTATGCTTTCGTATAATAAAAAAACTAAGCTAATCAAAAAAAAAAAAAAAATTTCCTTTAACCTATAATGGGTTCGCAATCAATCAATTGTAATCATGTGATCAATCAAACAATCAGTCGTAATCGACTGATTTCGAGTCTTTCAAAAATATTTGGTTGTTTCAATAGTTTTTCAGCTTTTATTTAGATAGTTGAGGCAAAATTTTCATGTTTCAAAGCATTTTTTTTTTCAATTTTTCATTATATTTTTGTGTTGCGAAATGAAAGTTTACTTTTGATCTAATCAAACTTTAGAAAAATATTTGGGTGACCACCTTAAAATATTTGGGTGACCACCTTAAAATATTTGGGTGACCACCTTGAAATATTTGGGTGACCACCTTGAAATATTTGGGTAACCACCTTAAGATATTTGGGTGACCACCTTAAAATATTTGGGTGACCACCTTAAAATATTTGGGTGACCACCTTAAAATATTTGGGTGACCACCTTAAAATATTTGGGTTAGCACCTTAAATAAGTGTAACATTGAATGATATGCTTTACTTTAAACAGCGTGCATAGATGTAAGGAATATATTTTTTCAATTCAAATTTTGTTTTATTTTTTTATAGAAGTGTACTTTAGGTTTAGCCACATTTAGAAATGTGATTTCATTTACTAAAAAGCACGGGTTTTTTAAATTTAATTAAACTTGTCACATATAAAGTTGTTTAGTTATGTTAAAATCCTGCAAACGTGTTTTTCTATATAGCTTTTTTTGTTTAATAACAAAAAAAATAAATAAATGTAGTTGGAATATAAAATTAATTTTTAAAAACATTTTCCTTAAAAAAGCACATAATGACTGCTCTACACCTTTCTCACTACCTTTTAAATAATATTGTTTAGATTTCTATGAAATACTTGTAGTTTTATAACAGTGTATCGTAAAAAAAATTATCAGTAATGCTTTTATGTTTTAAGCGAAGTTTGAACTTCTAAACAGTCTGTATTTTTTTAACCACATTTTGTGTTAGCTTGTTTAACTACGTTTAAAGTGCAATTGACAAACCGCATTTTTCATTTTTTCAAAAAGAAGGATTTAGGGATTGTGATTACCCATGTATCCGTTTACTTGATTTTGATTAGATTATCTGAAATGAAGAACACAAAAAAGATATTTAAAAGTTATTAAAAAAGGCAAATCAAAATGTAAGTAAAAAAAAAAAGAATCATGTATACATAAAAATGCCTTAAAATTTAATAACATGTTGATTTATATGTTGGTATACAGACTGCTCATAACAGCAACGTGGATATTCATTATTAAACAATGCTTTAAGTAGATTTTATTAGGACAAAATCTCCTAATGTTAATAGTGTAATAAGATATAACAAGGAGTAAAACCTATTAATTACATTGTTGTAAGATTGTACATAGTTAGCTCTATTGAGTGATTTTTCAGTAATTTTTACACAACCATAGTCTAGTTATTAGAGAATTATTTAATGATTGACAATATTAATGTTGTCAATCATTAAAGTATAAAAAACTTTTCTTATTAAAAAATTGAATTCAGATATATCTTCAAACCACTTTTCTATTTTTTTCTTCTATAAAAATTAAAACTGTATAATACCTAATTAAACACTAATTCTTATAAATTGTTTCAACCAAACAATTATTTCAACCAAGCACGGTGTTTAATTCAGGATCATTTAAAAAACAAATGGTTGTTACTTATCAATTCTCGTCGTAGCAAATTTGTTTATAACTCGTTCTTTCTAAATTTCTTTTAAATATATGATCTAAACTTTCCACAATGAATAATAAAATTAACTAAACAAAGTATACTTTTATTTTTAATAAATAAAAAATACTTTATCATTTTAAAAAAATAATAAAACACACATACTAAATAAAGAATTTTCAATATTTAGCGCACATGACAAACTTTGATTAAAAATCAGTAACAATCATAAAGTTAAATATGCAGCTTGCCATTAAATATCATTTTGATTTAAATATTTTAAATTTATTCACGATTTCTTACATAATCCTACCAAGATAGCAAATGAGATAAACTATGTTATTGTAGCTGCTGGTTTAAATTTTGCTAAAAATGTTCAAAGTATAGCTAATAAAGTAGAAAAATTAATTTTTCCTCAAACTCACCACTAAATAATATCAATGTTTCTTTTAAATGATTTAAAAGTGCTTATAAAAGTTTTTTTTAAAAAAACAAAATAAAAAAATAAAAATAAAAAAAAACTACGAACTAGGTCTTTGTTCAATTATTCAATAAAACAAGAAATATTTCCTGATAAACTCAAAAAAGCATAAAAGTTTTTTAAACTTTCATATTTAAAGAAAAAGAATTGTCAAGTATTATTTATTATTGCTTTACTTTAGTATTCTCAGCTTTTTCAAGAGTTTATGAAAGGATTCTTTACAATGAAATATCCGACCAACCATTTACAAATAGAATATTAAAAGCAATCAATACGGTTTTTTTTCAAAATAACTGCACTAATGCAATATCTTATTAGAAGTTTTGCAGACTTGATCAAAAAAAGGAGTTTTATTATTTTTATTTTGATAGATTTATCTAAAACCATTAATACCTAAAATCATATAATTCTTATAAAATATAATGGAAAATTTTCCAGCGTTACTAAATAACTATTTTAGCTAACGTAAGCAGCTTATCATAATTATCATAATTAATATGTTCTCGTTTATAAGTTTTTTAAATATAACTTGTAGATTCCACCAAGAATTCATACTAAAAAATCTCCTTTTTCTTTATCTGAATTGCTCTTTACAAAGCCTCAAGTTTATTTACAGTATTGTTTGATAATGACATCATAACATGAATATTAAAATATCAATTTGACTATAAACTAACAAAAGAAAAATCTAAAACAGACTCACTTCTGTTCAAGATAAAGATTTCCTGGTACTTTAATTTAAAACCTCACATAGAAATATCTTATCAAAACTCTGTGCAGAAAAATTTCAAAAGTATTAGAGTATTATACATGAAACCTACCATCTCAAAAATATAAATTATTTTATTGCTCATTTATACGTTGCTATATCAACCATGCGAATATTGGTTGTGCTAGTGTTTAAAAAAGATAAGTTTGACCCTTGATGTCTGCAACAGAGACACTATATACGTCTGATTAATTTTAAAGAACGCTATACTCATGTAAAGCCTCTTTTAATTGAAATTAACATTGTTAAGATATGCCGACTTAATGCTTTAAATGTTCATTGTTTTATGTTTAAATTTAAAACAAGCTTAAACCTTATAATTTTCTTAATCTATATGTGACTAAAAACAAAAACAAATACGATTTTAAGGAATATAATGATAAGAATAATAAATGCTAGACCTAATGCCCAATTATAATTTTCCGAAATTTTGGATGAACAAATAGTCAGTAATTGTAGACTTTTATGAACTTTTGAACTCTTCCAAAAGTTGTCAAATTTTTGCTAACTAATTGGCTGTAATCTAAATATCTACATAGAGCGTTTTTTTAAATAATTTAAAATCACCTTTAAGTTTTTCATTATACCCTCCTCAAAATCCAAAAATAGTTATCTGTTATTGTAGCTTTTACCGTTAAAGAATGTTTACATTGCATATATCTATATCAAAGTTAATGGCTAGAGCTGAAAGAAACCAGATTTTGCATTACCGCTTAGCCCTACTTAAAAAACTCTTTATAATTATAACATACAAATAAATGTCAAAGTAACAAGTAAAAATGAAATAGAAAATAACTAATATAATAAAATAATAGAAAATAAAAAAAAACTTTAAAATTAGAAAAAAATATTTTTAGAGTTAAAAAGATAACAAAAGCTAAAATGTTTAAGAAATATATAAACAAAAGTTTTAGAATAAACAAGTTATTTCTAAACAACTCTCAATCCATAGGTTGGATGATAATTGTCGTACTCGGTAGGAAGAAAGTCCTGAGAAAAAAATGGTCTTTACCCAATTAAGCCTCAGCAAAATTTAGTGTGCAGAGCAGTTATTTATAATCAAGACACCTTTGCTTTTCTGAAGAATAAACTTTTATTCAAATTTATTGACTAACTTTATAAATCATTATAAATAAATCAAACCCTTTGTTTATCATTGCAACAAAAAACGATTTACTAATCAAAAATACCATTAATCTTTCTTTTTTAGCATCTCAATCAAACAAACATTATCAGCAACAACCTCATTCACACACAAATAATTAAGCTTGCTTCTTGTGTTTTTCCATTTTTTAAATGCACTTGCTATAAAACTTTGGTAGAAGGGCCCAAATTTGTTGTCTTTGCAAATACCTCAGAGTGAGTATCAAGAAAGAATTGTTTATAACATGGTCTTTAGCCTTCGAAAAGTTAGTTATTCGTTTTCCATGATGTACACACACACACAAACACACACATACCAACCCCCTCCCCCCCCCACACACACGCACACACACATAAACATGAAAGTTAATTTAAAAAAAAAGGTTGAATTCCATTAAGTTTTTGTTACTTTTGTTAAAAAAAATTATAAAAACAATAAATGATTCCGCTAACAAGCAGTACAACACATTGGGTGAACGTTAGAGTAATGTTAGCCGACCGCTTCTGAAGTTGTTTCAATGTAGTGTACTGCTCGGGTATGCAGAGATACTAATTTGATGATGAGCATGTTATTTTTATAGGTTGGTTAGAATTTAAACATTGCAAACTTTTTTGTTCAATAATTTTAGATATCATCTCTTTTTATCATTTACTTTTAATTGCAGCCATTAGTTACTCAATAACGCATCAATTCATTGATTGTTCGTAGATTTCTATATAGCTTTTTATTAATTCTATTAAACTTAAAATTACTATGAAGTACAATAATGATTGGTTTTTATTCTTATATTAGGAGCTGCATAAAATTTATTTCAATTAATGAACTTGAATTCACGCATAAAGTTGTTAATAAGGCAGCCCTCGGAATTAAGATCGGCATTTAGCAATACCAACCTAACCGCTGACCTAAAAGGTTTTGGCACTTTTTTTGTCAAACCTAAAAAGTTGACAACAAAAGTGCCCATTTTGTTTCATGTTTTATGGTAAAACTCTTGTCAAATATTTTTTTGCCAACCATTTTGTCTTCTAACAGTTTAAGGTAGGCAAACAATTGCCGACCTCATTTTTCCTAATTTAGTGGGAGGAATATAGTGTTTCACAGAATTCCACGATTTAAACTTAAATATTCATGATACCATCTCTTAGCGTTCAAAAATTATGATCATATAAAGGTTTATACCTCCCTCAATTTGAGGGGGTTACAAATTCTGTATGATCATAATTTTTTAACGCTTAGAGACTATACAATAATGAAGAGCTTAGAATGTTATCAACTACTGTTTTAGAATGTTATCATTTTAAACCATCAACATTTAGAACTGTGATGAAGCAGGAATTACCAAATTCAACATACCACCAAAAATTCTAGCTCCAAATGAAAAGGTACAAGTAAGGAGCATGACTAAAAATAAATTTTACTTTTTATTTAGTTACAAATATTAGTGTTAGGCCTGTAGTGAAAACCGAAATTTGCATTTCTAATCTTAGTATTGATGTTAAAACTGCTCCTGCCATTTTACCATCAAAAATGTCTATTGTTTTAGGGGAAATGGTTCCTATGAGTTTATCAACAATATCATTCATTGTTTCACCTGAAATAATACAACTCCACCTCAAAGCAAAGTTAAGAAAAACAACTACTACAAAAAAGGTGTAAAAGAAATTTTAACTGAAACATCTGAAATTAAAGTTATTCTAGATTCAAAATCTAATAACCAACAATGTAAAAGGTCCTCTTGAAAAAAAAAAAAAAAAAAAAAGGCAAAACAGAATATTTTTAGTCAATCTGACAAGTATTTAAATGATAAAATTTCTGATTAAAACTGATTTTTGAATATATATATATATATATTTAATAGTGAAAGTAAAATTGTTTCTGGAAATTTTTTAATTGTCATTTTAGCCCTAATACTCTAGACTTAATCTAGCATAAGTTAAAAAAAATTTGTATAGTCAGGGGCGGATCTATAATTTTTTGGTCGTTGAGATTTCCAGATATGGATCAAGCTCTAAGCATTTATATGTTTATACTTATGTCAAATAAGGATGCTTTGCAAAAAATTGCAATAATTGGAGGCTGGTAACAAAAAAGCCCCAAAATTTTTTTTTCCCCCTGCCCCAAATGTGAAAACAACAAGTTGATTAAATATTTTTTGTGCTATTCTCAACTAGATTTATATTCATCAATAAATTTAAACTTCATAGTAAAATATTTTAGCGTTCAAAAATTATGACCATATAAAGTTTAAACCACCTCATTTTGAAGGGTTGAGAATAGTACATAAAATATTTCATCAACTTGTTGCTCTCACGTTTGGGGCAGGAGGGGGCAAACGTTTAGGGGCTTTTTTGTCCCCAGCCTCCAATCATCGCAATTTTTGCAAAGTATCTTTATTTGACATACGTATAAACATATGAATGTTTGGAGTTATCTCTAATCCTGATGTTTCCAATTTTTTTTAGACAAGTAGGATTGCTTTCAAAATAGTTAAATATGTTTTTATTATTGACGTGAAGCAGGACAGAAGTTTCTTTATTATATATAACAAACTAAAATATTAAAAAGATCTAAACATTGCATGATTTTTTAATAAAGAACAGCATGCATTGGTCAAAGGTATAACGTACGTTTTGTACCATTGACCAATTTGACTTTTTTTTTAAAACGGGTAAAAAAGATTCCTCTTGTTTGAATGAAAAAAATGTCTTTGGGTAAAGCGAGGCATTTAGGGACACTTAACAAGCACATGCTAGTTGCGGATAAACTAATCTTAGTTAACACTATTTTTCTATAAATTTTCTTAAATTTATTGATAAAAGAAAACAAAAAAAAGAAAAAAAAAATCTAAAAAAAAGTTACGACAACCGAAGTTACACTAGCAAACAAAGACTAGCAAAATTTTACGAAGACTAGCCAAATTTTTTTTATTTTGCAAGTGGGTGGGGCAAAACAGGACAGTTAAAAAGCAGCAGTTATTTGTCAATCTTTATAAATGATATAAAAATGATATAAAAGACTATCAATCAAACATGTTCAGACATAAAACTCTTAAAAAAAGTAACATACCCATATAAACTACATCCATATACCACAAAAAAGAAATAAAAACTAAAATAAAAAAACTTTTTGTGTTTTATTATAAAATACCTCCGTCCTACCCTAATCTATATATTATTAAATGGGTAACTACTAATAAAATTAAATTTAAACAAAAAGTATTATGGATAACATAAATCACACAAAAAATATCCTGAGACTATATGGCAACATTTTTGATGAGCTTGCTTATAAGCTATATGTCTATGTAGAACAAACTTAAATATGCCAAATGTATCAACAGCTTTTCTAGTTTTTTTTGCTCACAACTAAAACTGGATATCATTTAGGATCTTTCTTTTATTTCTTACCTTTTATTTCTTACCTTCTTTGTTTACATTAAACACTATTAATAATCGAAATTAAGTTATAAAAATTACAATTTGTTCAAATTTTTTACTAATATTGGTTTTTTATATAAGGAAAACAATCTTTTAGATTGAAAATAGAATCATCAAACTGTAAACACTATCACGAAATGGTAGGGCATTTTGGGGCAATTATATAATTAAATAATTGCCCCAAAATGCCCTACTGATTTATTTTTTTAAAACCAGATTCTAAAAGAGCATAAAAAATATAGTAAAATGGGGTCAAATGGAATAGTTAAGGATTCTAATTTTTTTTTTTTTTTCGGAAAAAAGATTTTTAATTTTTTTTTCAAGTTGTAAAGCATATTGAGTTGTATTCAAATATGGGATTGTTCCTAAATTACGCAACGTAAAAGTTATTTTAAAAATATAAGTAGGAGATCATTTTTCTCTTTTGCGCGGCGGTTTTCGCTGGACTTTAAACGATGTTTATATACTTGGTTTAATTAATGACTCTGCGAGGGAAGATTTTTAATGATTAGATTTTTGTCTATAAGTTTATTTTCGCGTTACGTAATTTATGGACGATCCCTCTATTAAAATTATTTATGTAAAAATTTATAATCAAATAAAGTTGTGAAACTTTATTTGATTATAAATTTGATTAAAAAAAAATTTATTCCATTCTACTCTGACATGAGGAGAAAGAAATACGCAAATATATGTTTAATTAAAATAACACTTTATTAAAAAAACAAAAAGCTATGAATAATAACAATTAAAAAACAATCAATAATAACAATTAAAAAATCAATCAAATATAATAAACTTTTTTATTCTTGTGATGATGTTGACTCGCTTAGATGTACTAAAGGGTTGAGTTGAGTTTTCAGTTGTGTGGCACTTTTTGATGCAACAAAACTCAGCGCCTTTTACGTATCGCTTTGGTATGCATGTTTGACAATTTGAATTTTCACAATGGTACCATCCCATATTGACTTGCTGAAGCTTTGTCTAAAACTTTTCGGAACATTTTACACTTAAATTGGTTTGCAGCTAAAATTTTCGTTAGACTTGTTGCTTGGTTAATTTGCTGTTTGCCATTAGAACTAAGCTTGCGTCGCTTTTTAGCTTGCTTTGCTGCTTTTTTGGCACACTTTTTCTTTTTTTTGTCTCAACGTGTTGAATACGAAACATTTATTGCAAAGCTGCTGCAAGTAATTGAGCTGATTGCAATTATTTTTCAACCTCTTTTTGAATTTACTTTTGAATAACCGGAGTTTTACAAAATTGAAGGTTGTTTACAGACAAGGTCACTTTTGAGGTGACTTTGAAGCTGATGCTACGTAACATATGCTGATGTTAGATGTTAATGCAGATTCAGTGGCTGAGGTAGTGCAGTTTTTGGTGCTATTTTTGGTGATGGTACTATCATATATTTTGCTTGTTGAGATGATGAAGACTCAGGTTCAGACAACGGTGTTTCAAACGCATTAGCAATTTGCAATTTTAACTGATTGATTTTACTGACGTTGAGTGGAAACAAGCCAGTATTCTGAAACACAGTGACTATTTGGGTACGTGAAAAAACTTCATCAGATCTGAAAAGTCCTTTTGGGAGGCAACTAAAACATTCTTTTGAAAAGTTGCTTAAATTTGTCTCTCCATAAAACTGTTGAAGTAACTTGCTCAATCTGTTGAATTAAAATGTCAATAAACACCAACTTCTAGTGGCTTCAGAATATGCGACAAGTGAGCTGGTTAGCAAATTAACATGATATAGGTTTCGATACAAATAAGGATGACCCGATAAATGACATTTGTCACATACCGATTTACGACTAAAATATGAATACATAAAATTAGATAACTATAATTAATTTGATGTAATCTTTTGTGAATGTAAAATTAGATAAATATAATTAGATAACTAAAATTAAATTAAACTAATAACCTGGAATTTTTTTAATGATGGGAACATAGACGTTAGTCAGCCACTGCACAACTTGCTTATCCTCCACCCATCCGGATGGAGATATAGCGTTTATGGCATCGTCTGGACCACTTAAACACCAATCTCTGTACAGACAAACTATATTTTGCTTATTTCATTATTATTTGCAATTTCATCAAAATTCAACAAATGACATGGAGTGTTTTTGTTGATACCTGCTACGTTGAATTCTCTTTGCAGTGTGTTGAAATACTAAGCTACTATTTCTTGCGTGCAAGAAGCGGCTTTGAGTGATAAAATATTGCATATGGCTCTGATGTTTAACCTATGACTCCACCGGTTTATAAAAGGTTACAATCTCTTCCTAGTGTACTGTTGGAAACAAATGAGATTGACCTTGGTGTTGCAAATAGTCGGTAACTAGTGTGATGACGTTATTGTGAGTTCTACCAAATCCCCAGTCAGATAATTTTATGAGCATATCTACGAAAACTGAATCAAGTTGTTTTGACAACCTCATGCTTGAACCACTGCCAATTGTTTCACCTATGCCGCGGACACGCCTGTATAGAGTTACTAGTGGTATGCTGAATGGTTTAGGAGGTTTGTTAAGTTGAAATTCACCGCCTTGTACTTTAACTAACGCAAGCGCAACTTGCACTTCAGTGTATAGTTTTTCTTTTTTTTTTTTTTTTTTTTGTTAATATATTTTAAAATAAAATATGCTTCGAAAAGTTATTTCGAGGCATATTTTATATTAAAATACATTTAACAATAATCCATTTGAAGTTTATGAGTGTAGAAGTAGCTTTGAATTAATTAATTGAGTTTCAAGAGGTCACTTGAAACTTAATTAATTAATAAAAACCGCATTTAACAAGATAGTAACTAGCGTATTTCATTCATTTATTAGAACCATTTAATAAAATCAGTCAGTAAAATTCATTCATTTAAAATCAGAAAAATTTGATTGAAAAAAATTTATATTTGGAGATTTATTGGCCACTTGAGATTTAATAAAAAAGCCGTAATTAGGGTAGACCGGGACATATTACTTTTAAGAAACAAATGCTAGAAGCGGATAAACTAATCATAGTTAACACTATTTTTTATAGATTTCCTAAAATTCATTGATATAAGAAAATAAAGAAACAAACAAACAAAAAAAAATTATATAAGAAACTTATGACAACCAAATAAACGAAACTCTAGGCTAGCAAAACATTTACATTTTGCGAGTGGGTGGGGCAAAACGGGACAGTTAAAAAGCATCTGTTATTCTTCAATTTAAAGCTTTAAAAATTATAAAAAATGAAGGCTATCTATCTTCTAAATATGTTCAGGCATTTAACTCTCAAAAAAGCAAACTATCCATATATTGCATGACGGAAAAAGTCATGAATTGTAGGCTGATATGCATTCTGCAGATTTTTTCGTTTAATTTTCATAATTATTGACCGTATGTTTGATGATAGTTGTTCGCAGCACGTCATTAGTTTATTGTAATCGTCTTTTAAAATTGCTTTAGTTTTTTGACATTTTATTTGCTTGCCAATATCGATCAGAGATAAATGTATAAATTCAATACCTAAGATGTCTGTACCATTGTCTATTTTATAATCATTAGTTTCTTCTTCATCAGAAAATAATCCAATAGCAACCATATTATCATTATTTTCTTCGAGAGACAAACAATCTTCAACAACTTCCTTGAGTGCTTCAATATACGTTGGAGAATCTTCACAGTCAATTGATTCAAAATAGGTGATATCTTCCGAACTGATCATATTCCCTATTCCTTCAATTTCATTCAGCAGCGAAAGCATATTAAAAGATGCAAAGTCAGCCTCCTCAGAGCATAGTTTAGTGTTAACAGGACTGGAAATCTGAAATAATTTTGCCTCATCCATCCACGCATTTTTCTGACAAAAATACGGTTTAGGCCATGTTCTACCGACTATACAAGCAGGTCGTGCAGTTTTTCAAATCATAAAACAGGGTATTTTGTGAGATCCTGTTACGTTGGAGCAAACAACTAAGTCACAATTTCTTAAGATTTTTTTTTACCTCTTGCAGTTACTAAGCTTTCAGTAGGCATTAACAGAGAATATCTAGGCAGCAAGCGAAAAAAAAGTCCAGTTTTGTCCATATTTTATACATTTTCGGGTCTGTACATTTTAATAACTGAGTAATGGTCCTAAAGTTGCTAAACAAGAACAAGATTATCTTTGTCAACTTTAGCTCCTTCTCCAAAGAGATGCATTGATTTTAAGCCTTGACAACGACGAAAGTTTGCGAGCCATTGCCAAAAAGTTTTAAAGTCTTCTTCTTTTATATTTAATTTTTGCGCTATTTCTTTGCTTTCATAATTGCAAACAATAGAGGCACTTCAATCTTTGAACGACACAATGCATTATTTCAAATATATAACTCATTTTCTATTGCTTCAAATTTTTCAGGCGATAATCGAAACACTTTTTTTCTAGCTTCTTCTGTCATTAGTAAACTTCTTTTTTCTATTTGATCTTGATTATTCCAAAAAGATCGAATTGAATTTTTAGTTACATTATATTCTTTTGCAATCGCTCGTTTGCTTGGCGCATCATTTTTTTTTAATTTTAGCTATAATTTCGGGAAAAGATTACTACATCTGTCCAACAACATTCGTGGAGTATTGAAATAACATCCGCACATTTTTATGTAAGATCATCCGCTTTTTTTCTTTACTGAATCAACATCTGTACAACAACATCCGAAATTTAATTGATGTCTAAAACATCTTTAGAAAGATGTAAGTACATCCGAGAGTTTTTCTCGATGTGTAACTACATCTGGTTAAAATAATGCATTATTAAAAAAAAATTCCGGATGTAGTTACATTTATAAGTTACATATATAACTATTATATTATATAGGTGCTGCTACATCGACTGACAAATAGCCTGACTCGCAACGGAGTGCTGCTACATTGACTGACAAATAGCCTGACTCGCAACAGAGTGCTGCTTCATCGACTGAGGGTAAGATTTGGGCAGGCAGTTATCAAATAATTAAAAAAAAAAAAAATTTATTATGCTAAAAATAATGAATTACAATATTTTTTTTTTGGCGGATGTAGTTACTTACGAAAAAAATCAGATGCGTAACTACATTTGGTTAAAATTATGTATTAAAAAAAAAAAAAAAAATTCGTTACATCCGAAAAATCTACAGATGTAGTTGCATGGATTTTATTATACATCAATGAAGTTTGGGATGTTATTGCACAGATGTTATTATACATCAACGAAGTTTGGGATGTTGCTGCACGGATGTTATTATTCATCGATGAAATTTCGGATGTTGTTTCACGGATGTTATTATGCATGGCAAAAACGGATGTTATTACCCTGACCCATAATTTTGACTTGTTGATCTTCTGATAATCTTTTTCCATTGCCTTTAGCCATAAGAAGTAAGGATAATAAAGTTAGAATAAGAGAACTGTGAATTAAGGTGGGTCACTTTTGAAAAATTTTTGAATTAAGGTTCGGCTGGGCATTTTTCTTATGTCTTTGACCATATGATACTGAGAACCAATTCTCTTTTTATTTGCATTTAATGTTTAGTCAGGTAATTTTCAGCTTGAAAATTTTAGTTTTTTCATAAATATATAATTTCCCCAGTGTTTTGTCAATTTTTTTTACTATTGACATCTTCAAACCACTTTAAATCAAATAAATGTCTTAAACTACATCTAAATTATCAATAAAAATGTCAAAATATGATCTTAAATTATAGCAGCTAAGGGGGTATTTTACCATAGAAATGGGTAATAGTTAATTTTGAAAAATGTATTGATGACGTATTTCTAACAAAGCTAATTGGTACAGGAAAGACGTTATTAGAGTCAGAACCAGTGATAATTTTGTTCGGAAAATAATTTTAGTTTTAGTTTTTATTCAGTTTAGAGGCAAAGTTTTTAGTTCTAGTTCTTATTCAGTTCAGTAAATAAATTTAGTTCTAGTTTTTATTCAGTTCATCTTAAAATAATTTTAGTTTTAGTTTTTATTTAGTTCAATTTTCGTTTGTCGTATAAACTTTTTATCTCATCTAATTATAGTTTAGTATAATTTATAAATAATATAGGCATATATAATTAAAAGAAGTAAGTCTTAGTTCTATAAACAAACAAAAAAATGAGAACTTAATTAAATGTAATACACCCAGTCCCATGGCTAGAAGTTTAGAGCCCCGCCCACCGCCCTTAATAAAAAACACAACAACAACCTTCCTTATTGCTCTAAAACTTAAAAAAATTTCAATTATTAGGTATAAAAAAAACTCCTCAAATTTGGTAACAATAAAAACTAATGAATAGTTATTGTATAGACTTTAATAATTACTCATATATTTTACAAATAAAGGGCCTAGTGATTACATGATTATCATCTAGACTAGATGAGAATTTAGTTTTAAGAAAACTCGCATTTCCAATGACGCTGACATTCGATTTCTCCGTCCATTTGTGAGCAAGCCACAGATTGAAAAAAGTCTTTCAACATATGCTTGAGTTGCAGGAGCTGCAATGAGGTCTTCAGTTAATGGTGCAATATGTGGGTAAACAGCACGTCTCATCTTCCAGAAATTTAAAGCATTTTGGCACATAGAGCTGTTCCTTATTTCAATAAAATATTTGTTGAGTTCATTTTGTGCTTCATTACCTGGAATAAGCTTTATTTTTTCTACTCGCTGTTTTGCCGCTAAAAATTTCCATTTTGTTAATCCATTTATTTCTGGAGCAATCTCAACAGAAAGAGTAGATGCACTTGCTAAAGGTAAATCATGTTGCACCGATTTTTTAGCCTCTGACAAAATGTATTTCTTTGCACACTCTCTGATTTGTGTATGCTCATTACCTAAAAGAGCTATTGCACATGTGGGGTCAAGTAGACATGCGGCACATGGCAGTGGATTAAAATTAAGATCGTTTGGCTGCAAAAGAACGGCAAAACGACGGCGTAGATCTTCGAGCATTTTAACTGCTACATCTTTGGCATCTCCAAATTGCTCAAGGTGACATTCTAAATTAAGTATTGAAGGTATAACACTGGATACTGAAAGTGCATCCGTCTGAAGAATACCAGTTTCATTGGCAAAAGGTTCTAAAAGATTGACAAAATTCTGAAGCATTATCCATTCGCTATTGGCAAGTGAATCAATGTTAAGGTCTCCAAGCACTTCGTTGATAGATGTCTTTATTTCCAGAAATCTCCGAACCATAAAGTAAGTGCTGTTCCATCTTGTAGAACAGTCGCTGATCACAGTCTTACCACATTTGTTAATAATTTTTTCCAATGCAACAGAAGATTTGCGAACTTTTCCCACTAATCCACGTACCTTCAAAAGTAAGCCATGATATTTACCATCATATGCATGTTTTACAACTAGCTGTATAACATGTGCAATGCATCCCAATCTTCTAAATGCTACGTTTTCTATTACATCAACTATCAAGTCAACATGTTCCCACTCTTCACTATTTGTCATATTCTCATCGTCTTCCAGATCTGTTATCTGCTCTTCATTAACCTCACTTTCTAATTCAATAAGTATATCACGTTCAGCTTGAGCTTTCATTCTCGACAACTTTATGCCTTTGACCATGTTTGCTCCATTGTCCGAAATAACAAGCAATATTTTTTCTCTGGAAATATTCCAATATTTTAGGCATTTTTCAAAACAATTAGCAATTTGTTCACCTGTATGTGGATGTTTCACAAGATACAAATTAAGCAGAGCATGTATTGGTTTTTCGGATTTGAAGTGAAAAAAACAAACCGAAATTCCTAAAAAGGACGCAGTAAGACCTTTTTTAGTCCAGCCATCAAGGCATATTGTGAAGCGCCTGCCTTCAGATATGAAGTCACGAAGTTTTCTCGTTAAAACAGTAAATTCTTCATTAAGTAGGCTAGTAATTTTGGCAAAAGCAGGCAATGAAAATTTATAATCCAAGGAATTAACTAACTTTCTAAAACTCGCATTATCCACCAATGTCACTGGATTACATGTTGCAATTATCATTTGAATAAGAGAGTTTAGTCGAATTTTATGCTCGTGTGAATTAATAGGCCATGCGGTATTCCTACGATTAATGCATTGAATCAAGGTCTGGTTCTGATTTGAGGACGATTCTAAAAGAGTGGGTCCATTTTCATCCACTGCTTTTCTCTTTATCCCTGTTTGCTTTTTTTCACTTAATTTCTTTAATTCCGACTCTTCCAGCTCAACGTGTACAGACTTATGGTTTCTTGCTAAATGTAGCTAGAAAAAAATAAACATATTTATATAATTTTTTGTTTGTATATTTATATGTTTATTTATCTATCTGTTTATCAATTAATGTATAAATAAGTTCGTATACGTTATTGAATAATTACTCTAAAATGATAAAAATGAGTCGTTTGATTCAAAATGAAAACATATCCTCTAACAGATAAACTAACTTTAAGATTTGTTGGGTTCTTTCCACACAACTTTGTATTGCATACTTTTTCACCATCAAGTAAAACTAAACATACTGATTTGTCGGATGACGCATCGTATTTAAACCATTTCCATACTGAACTATTCCTCTTCCTACCAGCAAAAAGTTTACTCAAACTCATCGAGTAGTTGTGTTGGTCTTACAGTTTGATTTTTTTTAGTTCGAAAAAATATATTCGAATAAATATATTCGAACAATATCATAACTAAACTTATTCGAACTTAATTGAATAAAATTCAATTAAGTTCGAATAATATATCATTATAATGTATTGTAATATAATAATTATATATATCAAATAATTCAACTCGTTTCAAATCTAGAACGAAAATATTTCGTTTTAAAATAATTTTCGATTCAGTTTTTATTCCGTTCGAAAATTTAAAATTGTCGTTTTTATTCTGTTCTCGTTCTTAAAATAAATTTCGTTTTAGTTTTCGTTTTCGTAAACGAAAGGCTTTTTTTTTCGTTCTCGTTTTCGTTCTCGCGTACGAAAATATCACTGGTCAGAACTACCAACTTTAAGAGATGTTTTAAGATAGGGTCTCTTTCTTAGAAGGATTGAAGAAAATACCTTAAATTTAAGACTAACTTCTGAATTGTTCTGAAATTGTAGACCTCAGTAAAATATTTATGGCAAAAAGCTAATCGACTTGAACCCATTATCTCTGATAAAAGAGGAAAAGAAAGAATCGTATATGACTGGAAAAAAATTATAATCTGGCGTTAGGTAGGGGAACATCTAAGTAACTTTCTGATCATAAATTAATATAAACTGTTTGACATAGCTAAGTGAAAATGTTTAATAAAATCATGCGAAGAGTCCAATTGTTATGGCTGCAACCAAGTTTTTCATATTATTTACAAATGTTCTTAAATTTTTAAAGTCTAGGGGGGATAAAGTTGGTACTAAAAGTGGAATGCAAATAGGTTCAGTTGATAGAAAAGAAGCATCCAGACAAAAAAAATATTATCAAAGAAAGCAGAATAAATCAAAGAGAGTTAGGATCGAGACTGTACAATATTCTGATGTATTATCTTAAATTAATGTGGATTCAGACAATGCTGAAAATGATTAAAATGACAATGTTTATTCACTAAAAATAAAAAATGTTTCTCAGCTAAATACCTTAAAAGTAAATCATATTGCTTTGTCGGCGTTACAATTTGGTACAAGTAACAGAGCAACGGCATCAATAGGCACAGCAACATTAAAAGCAGCCAAAAATGCAGGTTTTTTGAAAGATCATATAATTGATCAACACCTAGCTCTAGATCATAAAAAAATTGAGAGATCAAAGCAAAGAGTACTAAAGGTTTGTAAAGAGAGACATAACAATCTAGTTAATGAAGAGAGAATACAATGTATAATGTTCGATGGTAGAAAAGACCTTACAAAAACAGTTGTATATGGCAATGATGGTAAATCTTACTCTAGGGAGATCAAAGAAGATCGTTGTAGTGTATGTTTTGAACCTGGTGGAAAATATTTATTCCAATTTGTAAATAATTCAGAGAGTGAAGCTCGAACACTTGCTGAACATATTGCTGAACAAATATATGATTGAATAATAGCACATGGCGTTAAAAACCAATTAGTTGCAATTGGAGAAGATTCAACAAACCTTATCACAGGTTTTATTTTTATTTCTTTAAATAGTAGTTTAAAATTTTGTTTATTTTTTTTTTTAAAAAAAAAAAAAAATTATTATAGGTTGGAAGGGTGGAGTTATTCAATTTTTAGAGAGAAATCTAGGTTTCAAACTTTTCTGGATTATTTGTGCGCTACATACCAACGAATTGCCACTTAGGCATTTAATGATAGCTTTAGATGGAAAAACTTTATCTGAAAAAAGATTCTCAGGAAACATTGGAAAACTTATTAACATATCAACAAATCATCCAATTTTGACATACATTCCTCAGCTTGATTTTGTTGCAGACCTAATTGATCTCAAAAAGAAAGTTGTAGATTCATTGTCTACAGATCAAAAGTATTTATACAGAATATATAATGCAATAGCATCAAGTAATTTTCCTGATGACTTAAAGGAGATTCAAATTGGTCCACACAATCATTCAAGATGGTTAAATCTTGCAAATAGACTACTTCCAATCTGGTGGTCAGAGCATGGTTTAGAAAACAAAGATCCACGAAACTTGAAATTGTTAACAAAGTTCATCATGGGTGTTTATTATATTATGTGGTTTGATCCTAAGGTAATAAACTTAGTTATGTAAATAAAGTTATAACACAATAATTTACTTAAATAATATAATTAACTTTAATAATTGTAAAACAATTGCGATTATGCTAAAGAAAATTAATTGACTTTAGACTAAACATAGTTGGATTCAAGGTCCTCGTCATATCCTTAAACAACTAGCCTTGGTAAAGAAACAGAACAAGTTTTTGAAGGATATTGTATTACCGCATGTCTGCTCCTCTGCCTGGAATGCACACAGTGAATGTATTCTTCAGACAATGCTCTGTAGTTCAGACAAAGGAGAAAGGAGATTTGCAGTGCAGAAAATAATTGATTTTAGAAAAAATAAGGACGTTGGAGACAGAAAATGCAGAAATAGAAGAATACCAGTAATAAACACTGAACCAAATAGTCTAATAAATTTAATCAATTGGGAAACAGAGGAGATCTTTGAACCAGTTTTTACTTGTTGTTTGATGAAAGATGATACTATACGGTTTATTAATAATCCATGATTGTACCGAACTTCCCTATTCATGGTCAATCTATTGAACGGATCGTGAAAGAGGTCACCAGGGCTTCAATGTCGGTATGTGGTGCCGAGAGAAGAGACAGGTTCATCAGGGCAATAATTGCTCATAGAGAGCTGATGTCTGTGTGCCAATCAAAAAAAGATCTGATAAAAATTTTGTAATCAGTATTTAAATTTTTATTATGAGTAAACAATTTATTTTAGAAAAATATGCAGAAAAATGCTGTTATCAATATTTTAATGTCTTATTACGCGTATTGACTTAATATACCATAAAGTTGTAATTTTTGATGTAACTTTAATATATTATTGATGTAACTACACTGTTAAAATATTAACCATTTTTGTTTACATACGTAGTTGAACGTCTTAAACTTAAAAACATCTTCACACCTATTAAATTTCGTAACAAAACTGTCCAGTCTTGCAGCGCGCTGCAAGACTGGACAGCATTTTTTTTCCTAAGCATTTTTCATAGTTTCAGTATCATATCGTCAAACACATAAGAAAAATGCCCAGCCGAATCTAAAGTCAAATGTTTTTCAAAAGTGACCTAAACTATTGTGAATAGATGGCTAAATTTAAAATAAAGTTTTTTTATTAAAGTTTTTTCAATCAGACTTGACTGATAAATCGTTAAAACTTATTATTATCTGTTTAAAACAAGATTTATCATTTACTTCGATTTGAATTCGAATTATTTATCTATTTACATTCTGATAAAATCGTTATCTCAAAATATTTTTGATAAAAAATAGTTTTTAACTTAATACGGGAAAATAATAGTTACTTTTTCCTATCTAATTACACTTTCAACAAAAAAAACTCAGTATAAAATTGAAACACAAATATTTTGGGCTTAAACGCACAATTAACTGGGATGCGCAACTAATTGGGTGCGCAATTAAGCGAGAGACTATTGTAGTAATATACTCAATTATATAAATACTTTTGTCGTCCTGATATACCCCAAAAAAGTCATTTTACTGAAATTGATACTATTCAAAAAGTTCAATTCCAAATATTTTTTAAAAATCCAGAGTCTAAAAGAGGATAAAAAATACTGTCTGTCTAAACACCAAGACCTTCACAAAAAAGTACGATAGAAACACAACATTTTCTCACCAACTCATTTACGCTTCTGAGCCAACAACCCACCCAGCAAACAGACGTCTTTAAGACTGTCTTAATTGGGTCTTTAAATGCTCTTGTCTTTAATTGACGTTTTAAAGACGTTTAATACACGTATTCTAATAAACTTTTTTTTTGGCTAGTCAAACTTATCTTTTATACGTCTTATAGACGTTTTAAAAAAACTTTTTGGTCGTAAAAATATTTCGCGTCTTTTTAATATGTCTTTATTACGTCTATTTATGGATTTGTTTAAACATTTTTACAAACCTCTTTAAGACGTCATTAAAAAAGACTTTTTAATGACGTCTTAAAAAGAAAAATTTTTCATGGCGACAAAACGTTTTTTTTATATAAAGTTAAGTTTTACTTCAACCAATATTAATTTTCTAAACCATTATTCCAGCAAAAAGTTTTTTATAGGTACCATTATGGAAACTAAAAATCGAACGAAGCGTCGTTGCTTAAATAAAAGTATATTGGATTTTATTATAAAATTTGTAGATGAAGAAGATGAAATAAATAATATTAGTACACCTGATTTGAATCCTAAACTCAATGCTTTTTATGCTGAGCTTGAAATACCTTTTGTACATTTGGTACCTTTTGAAGCCCTAAATAATGATTTAAAAAAATGCGGAGTAACCAGTTCATCTTCAAGTTTTAGGTGTGAGAACTTTGATTGTTATAATGCATTACTATTATTGACAACAGAAACATTATCAGAGGATTTGGCAGTGTGGTCAACAAAAAGCAAAATTTCTCAAAGTCTTTTAAGCGAACTTTTAACGATTCTTAGAAAATATGGTCATTCAGAGTTGCCAAATGATGCAAGAAAGCTTTTAAAACCCTTTAAAGTTGTTAAAGTAAATAAGCACTGTGGTGAAACTTATGCTTATTTTACTACTGCTGATAGCTTAAATTATTTTTTGAATACAAAAAATGCTTTTCAAAGTACCGAGTTATCTATTACTATTAATGTTGATTTTTACTACCTCTTTTTAAATCTTCTAATCTTCAACTATGGCCAATACTTGGTCTAATACAGAACTATATTTTCATTATTGCACTTTTCTGTGGAGAGGCTAAACCAAACTGCTTAGAAGATTTTCTTAATGATTTTATTAAAGAATTTTTATTGTTAACTAATGAAGGTTTTACTATAATAATAACAAATTTGAAGTTACACTAAAAGCATTCATATGCGATGCACCTTCTCGCTGTTTTCTTAAATGTATACAAGATCATACAGGATATTAATCATGTGAATGATGCCAAGTTAAAGGATTATACGAAGAACATAGAGTTATTTTTATTGATAACAAGCCATCAACTCCGAGATTAACTGAAGAGTTTAACACCTTTGTGTACAATGAACATCAGAAATCTCTTACTCCTTTAACTCAACTTGAAACATCTTGTGTTTCTGATTTTGCTTTGGATTATATGCACATGGTTTGTTTTGGTGTAGTAAGACGCATACTTACTTTTTTAAAGTCAGGTCCAAAACATTAAAGACGTTCAATTGCCAAATAAAGAATATATCTGATAATCTGTTAAGCTTACGTGGTATGATGCCATCTAAATTTGCTCGACAACCACGTATATATATATATATATATATATATATATATATATATATATATATATATATATATATATATATATATATATATATATATATATATATATATATATATATATATTGGTGAGGTCAGGTTTATCCTGCAACTGGTAACATGTAACCCAGTAAAATCTTCTTCATGTCCTGCTGCGTTGTAGGATATGCCTTTTTAGGCAAAGGCTAGGAGATGCAACTCCGACATAAAACACCCCTTGCCTTGGGGCTCTTGGTTAAGTAAAGGCTAGAGATGGTGTCTCGATAAAAATACTCATCTTGGGCATATTTTAAATGCATCCGGCTGCTGTCTTGTAGAAGACCTCCTAGGCAAAGACTTAAGGGGTAAAGAGATTCTATCTGTTGACCAGCCTCGCATCCCTTCTCCATTTATTAGGCTGGCGCAGATGTATTTTTAGTACATTGTTTCCAGTTTAGGATGTTGAATGTTGGATCTTCTTGACTCGATGCATGGGTTTTGCTTGTCTCTCTGTTTTTATGACTAGGCAACTCACTATATTATCTCCAAATGAGGCTCTAAAACTCAGTTTTATGGTTCTGAGGCCAGCTGGTAGTCAGGTCATGCCTCACTCCTCTCCATGGTTTTCCTCACATTGTGCTGTTGCAATTGCTAATCGAAACCATTACTTCCATATCTATCAGCAAAACAATTCTCCAGAAAACAGACGTCTGTTTATTACTGCTAAGAACCATTGTAAAGAAGTTTTGTCAAACGCCAAAGCCCGCTATTCTCAAATTATGAAATCTCGTATTTCATCACAAAAATTAGGCTTTCGTGACTTCTGGAGGATCTTTAATAGTATCAATAATAAGGGCAAGTCTGTAATTCCACCTCTTTTGTACGGTTCAGACTTTGTCACCTCACCTAAAAACAAAGCTGAATTGTTTTCCAAGATCTTTTCATCAATATCATCTCTTGATTCCACTAGTTTCGTTCTACCTGATATAGCCATCAAAGAGGTTGATCCACTGCTCGATATCCGTATCACTTCAGCTTCTGTATCTAAAGTGATTTCCTGCTTAGACTCTTCTACAGCTTGCGGCCCGGACAACATACCTGTTATAGTCTTGCAGAAATGTTCTCCGGAGCTGTCGTCTATCCTTTCAAAACTGTGTAACAAGTGCTTATCAGAGTCTTGTTTTCCAGCCTGCTGGAAAGCAGCATCTGTTATCCCTATTTTTAAAAATTCTGGAGAGCGATCTGATTCGTCTAACTACCGTCCCATTAATCTTCTTCCGATCATAAGCAAAGTTTTTGAATCTTTAACTAACAAACACTTAATTTCTCATTTTGAATCTCATAACCTACTTTCTGATCATCAATATGGATTTTAATCTTCTCTTTCTACGGCTGATTTGCTAACAGTAATAACCGATAGGTTTTATCGCGCATTAGATAAAGGTGGAGAGGTTAAGGGCCATCGCTCTTGACATTTCTAAGGCGTTTGATAAAGTTTGGCATGCTGGTCTTCTCTATAAGCTTTCTTCTTACGGTGTATCTGGAAACATCTTTAAGATTATCGAATCCTTCCTTTCCAATTGTAGTATAAAAGTTGTCCTTGATGGACAGCACTCTTCTTCTTATTTTGTAACCTCAGGGGTTCCTCAAGGTTCAATCCTTGGCCCTATACTCTTTTTAATTTACATTAATGATCTTCCAGATTTTCTCACATCTAAAGTGGCATTGTTCGCTGATGATACTACCATTTATTCTTGTCACGATAAGAAGCCAACTCCCTCTGATTGCTTGCAGGGAGCATATGGGCTTGAAAAGAATCTCACTTCTGCTACAGCATAGGGCTCAAAGTGGCTGGTGAACTTTAATTCAGATAAAACTCAATATTTTTCAGCCAATCGTTATTGCAATAATTTAGACCTTCCTATATTTATGAACGGTAATGTACTCGATGAGTCTCCTACCCTTCATCTTCCAGGATTAACTCTTACTTCTGGTCTTTCTTGGAAACCTTATATCAAATCCGTTGCAAAATTAGCATCTGCTAAAGTTGCTTCTCTTTATCGAGCTTGTCAGTTTCTTACTCTGGATTCTATTCTCTATCTCTATAATTCTCAAATCCGGCTTTGTATGGAATACTGTTGCCAAATCTGGGGTGGATCTTCTAATGATGCCCTTTTTCTTTAGACAAGGTGCAAAAACGCATTGTATACATAGTTGGACCTACTCTTGCAGCCAACCTTCAACCTCTGTCACATCGTCGTAATGTTGCTTCTCTTTCTCTTTTCTACAAATACTATAATGGGCACTGCTCTAAAGAGCTAGCGTCTCTTGTGCCATCTACAAAAATTCATTCTCATGTTACTCGTCATTCAATTAAGTCTCATCCTTTTTCTGTTACTGTTCCTAAGTGCTCCAAAAACTCTTATTCGTCTAGTTTTTTTCCTCGAACATCAGTTCTTTGGAATTGGCTTCCTTCATCTTGCTTTCCTGATTCATATAATTTGCAATCTTTGAAGACGTCTGTCAATCGTTCTCTTGCTCTACAATCTTCATCTTTTCTCTTCCAGTAACTTTCAACACTAACTAGTGGTTGCTTGCAGCCTTGTTGGAAGCGAAGATGTTATATATATATATATATATAATATATATATATATATATATATATATATATATATATATATATATATATATATATATATATATATATATATATATATATATATATATATATATATATATATATGTTAATAGTAATTCATAATTTTTTCTTTTTAAACTTTAATTTTAATTTGTTCCTCTTGTTTGTTTGTTACAAGGTTATAATTTTAAATAAAAAGATCATCTTTAATTGAGATTATTGCAGCTTCATTTAAAAATATATTTTAATGTATTTAAAGTTATCAGTATTAAAAGTTTTTTGAACTTAAAAAAATTAATCATTTAAAATTAGTAAATAAATAAAAAATTTAAAAATAAAAATGATGTGAAATTAAAATCATTTGTCTGAGAGATTTAATTTCTATACAATTGTTTCTATTGCTCACAAAAATTAAAAAACTTAAACTGTCTAGATAATTATTTTAATACAGTTTTTTTTAATATCTTTTTTTTTTGTTTGTTTTGTAAATTTCTTGAGACAATTTAGCGCTCTTTCTCATTATTATCACCATAGTTATTATCCTAATGGTTTTTTTTATTTCTTTTTGTTGCTTTATAAATCAAAAGACAGTTATCTTTTTGTTATTGAAACTTATTACTGTTATTTCAACTTATTGTAATAGCTATTTTTTAGATTTTAAAGTTTTTTTAGTTTAAACCTTAATGTAATTTTTACTCTATGATTTAGTTTTACACCATAATTTGGGCAAGAGCTGTTAGGATGGAAAATTATGAGGAAATAGAAGATGTTGTGCCTAGAAAGTGAATAGATACAAAAAAAAAATGGCATTCTAGCCTGCAGGTGTATCTTATTGAAGTGCTGTTAAAGAAGAAATTGATGTGGGTGAAACATGGAACAAATATAAACTTAGTAAAATTAAATTTTAGAGTGGTATGAAACTTTTACACACAAGCATACATTATATACTGGCAATATAAATGATGTAAAAAACTGCCAAAATATCTGATGCTTATATTGGATTTATAATAGCTTATATTTTTTTTTAGATAATATGGAGGAAAAAAATATTATTATACCACTGCAGCAGAGGAGGAAGATGTAATAGATATTTTTGTTTCCAAAAGTGCCTTTAAATTGAAAAGTATTGTTAATTGTGTATTTACATTATATAATTATATTCATGTTTACTATTTCTTTTTCCTTTTTTAATATGAAATCTATATTGTAAATTGATATACTTCTTTTAATACTATATGAAAAATAAATAATAAAATTATTATATTTTAGAGTTACCTGATTTTCCTTTGCCTCCGCCAGTTTTTAAATCTGTGGAGAAAATTCCATTAAAGAGATCCTTTGACTTTAATTTATCTCCTGGTTCTCCTTTTTTCAAACAATCAAATCTGTGTTGTGTGTAGACTTTGTCTAATAGTTTTAAATTTTTTTTAAAATTTATTTTTTCATTCAATCTAAAATATTGCCTAATATTTTTAGCTTTGTCGGACACTTTTTTACCTCAACATTCAATTACAGAGGAACAACCAACATCATATTCTGGTACATTATGAATGTTTTGAATTTTGCATCTAAATTTTTTCTTTATTAAAGTTGAATATTCTTTTATTGTTGTTAATTTTAACTTTGACTAACTTCTTTTTACCTTCACAATTAACTGGAATGGAACAATCAAATTTTTGTTTGGGTACACTGTCCTAAACCTAAACCTGACCCTAACCCTGTCATTAATATTTGATCTGAAAATTGTATTAGGTTTTTGTATTTTGATAACAAATTTGTTTTTCTTCTAAATCAGCTTGTAGACAACATATAATTGTGCTTCCTATAGTATACACTTATAGACAACATATATAAAAAAACTTTTTAGCTTTGGAGAGGTAACCAAATAAGAAAAAAAATGTATTTGAACACCAAAATAAATAAATTGAGAAACAAAAATTTCTATGGAAGTTGGAAGTAAATCTTTCAGCATTTATTTGATTTTTTATATTGGAGGAAACGAAATAATATTTTTTGTACTTGGATTATTTTTAGGAATAAAAACAATAGCTATAGATATTTTTGAAATTGTATAAATAAATGTTTTGCATTCAATATATTTTCATTTTCTTCATATAATTTAGAATTACAGCATATGATGTTCAAGATGCTTTCAAAGGTTCTTGAAAAGCAGGAGCTTATTTCAGCATTAAACAAGCAACCACAAAGTAATATTGCAATCAAGCAGTTAGAAACAATTGCAGAGTTTGAGGACTTTAACAAAAGTTTAGTGGTTGATTGTGTTAGACTTGAATTCGTAAACAGTTTATCTATATAAATTAAAAAATAAAAGTAGTCGTTTTTTTTTGTATGGCTATAATTTTTGTTCTTTTTTGTTTTAAATTTTTTTTTAGGTTTAGTAATTTTTGAAATCAATAATGGTAAATTGTTTAATACTTTTCATAAATTTTACTATTTATTTGATATGTATTATAGATTATTTACAAATAGCCTGTTTACACAGTTTAACTTAAAAGGTTAACTTAAAAGATTGGTTTAATTTAAAAGGTTAACTTAAAACGTTAACTTAAAAGATTGGTTTAACTTAAAAGGTTAACTTAAAACGTTAACTTAAAAGATAAACTTAAAAGGTTAATTTAAAAGATTGGTTTACATTCAACCAAACTATATGGTATAATAGAAGGTCAAAAATCAATTTTAATTATTGCACTTTTAATTTAATAAAAAATCTATGTTAAATTTTTTTCAATATATTTGACGAGTACATCCTACATTAGGCTTTATTTGATTTTCAGAAGTTCTAAAAAGATGGTTTGAAAAGGTTTCAAATGTTGAAATTAAACAGCAAATTGGACGTTTTTGTAAAAATGCTCCTTCGCGGGAAAAAAAATGCTCCATTGCGGAAAAATACAAACTAAAATAAACTATTTTCGTTATTGTATATGTTGTATATATGTTATATGCTGTATAAGTTGTTATATAGAAAGATACAATACAACTTATTTTTAGCTATTTTAAGACGTCTTTTATTTGCTTAGCTTTTTTAAGACGTCTTTAAAACGCTAATTTTAACATAAACTAAATACTCAAAAGACGTCTTGAATAAAACGTCTTTAGGCCGTTTAAACAAGACGTTTTAAACCATTCTTTAGAAAGACGTCTATAAGCAATCTTAAGTAATACGTGTTTTCGACATACAACCTATACCTTTTAAAGACGTTTTTGTTAATCTTAAAAAGACGTCTTTAAGACAGCATAAAGATGTCTTTTTGTTTGCTTGGCATGCTCTCTAAACAGCTCAAAAATGGATGAGCTAAAAGCAAGACTAACAGCTACGCGAGTAGAAAACCAACCGCACGTCATCTTGTTTGTCGAAACATGGTTCAATGAAACAGCAGATATAATTATCAGTGGCTATCAGCTTCACCGAGTTGACAGAAGTGGCAGAGGAGGCGGAGTTGATATCTACACGAAAGATAGCATGATGACGTCAGAATTCAGGATTAAGCAACTAAATTCAAATTCAATAGAACAAGTGTGGAGAATAATAAAACACGCTCCATTTACATGTCTTGTGATCACGACGACATAGTACTTGACAAAGTCATTGCATCTATAGCCGCAGCAAAGAATGCACTAGTTATAGAAAATTGTACAACTATGCTTCTCTATGGCAATTTTAATTTTAGCCACGCGTGGTATGGCATATCAAAATTGAGGTTGAAGTGGCAACTGCTGGCCACGTGATTAATGAACGGTCTCAAGACTTGAAGTTTCAAGAATGCTTTGCAGAAACACATTTGACACAGTTGGTACTTTCCCTACGTACCGCCAATCGCGCCTTGTATTGCCGTACCGCAAATCGCGCATTGTATTGTATAAAACAACTCTTGACCTAATAATCAGCAAAGAATCAATCTGAATACATGATGTTGAATACATGAGTCCAATCCTCTCGGATACACGCTAATGGGACAAACGCATTGCCTTACTAAGGGCACAATGGCCAAAATTTGGCGTCTAATCTGGAGGAAGATCACGAGTTGTTATCTCTGCATATAAAAGTTATCAATTGGAATAAAGTTTTTTATGGTTGTTCTACAGATCAAAGCTACAACATTTTCGTTAAAAAATACAATGAAGCAGTTACGCTCCACATTCCGGCAACAACGACGCCTTTTGCAGCGAAAAAAAAAAACTGGATTACACCAGACGTTATTGCTGCATTCGACAAGAAGCACGAACTTTGCGAAAAATATTGAGCGTCTGGTAGATGTGCTCATCTGGCTCTTCGCAAGGCACATTTGGCTGCATCCAAAAATGTAGCTAAAGCAGTAAAGTCGGAAGTATTAACTTACAAATAGAAATTTGATAGAGAATCAAAAGCCAATTCAAAACTTCTTCATGTACACGTGCAAAATAAGCAACACGTTCAAGATTATATCAGGTGCATCAGAGAGCCAGAGGGATCTACAGTGTACTACAACTGAAACTAAATCTGCACTACAACTAAAAACACCGTCAAAAATATTAAACAACTTTTTTCAGTCGGTATTCCGAAGGAATTATGCCACAGTTTGAGAAGCAAACAGTATTCAAATGTATTCTACTTGAAAGTGACATAACAGTCAAAGAGGTTGAAAAAGATCTGGTTAAAACTAAATCAATGGGTTGCGATGTTGTTTATCCACGCATCTTGAAAAAATGTACAGCTGCTTTTGCCCCTCCAATAACGCTTAATTTCGAAAAATAAATCGCAACGGGATTATATAGGAAAAACCAAATGTAACGCCAGTTTTTAAAAAAGGAAGCAAATTTGATGTCTCAAACTACAGACCGGTATCTCTAACCTCAATTGTCTGCAAAATCAAAAAAGGAATTATTCACGATCGAGTTATGCCTCATTGCGTTGGCAATAAATTGCTTTCAAAAACTCAGCATGGTTTTGTACGCACCCAGTGGGCATTTCGACGTCGAACGAACGTCGAATGACGTCGGATCTTGACGTCGGATCGACGTTGGGTTTACGTTGGAAATGGAAATGTTATTTGATGTCGGACAAACTGACATCGCGCGACGTCGGCATTCCGATGTAAATCCAATGTGTTTTTTGAAAACTAAAAAACGTTGCCTTTGGCAGGAATCGAATAGAGACTAAATCCTACGCGCATACCACTACACCACAAGGACATATAATTCAATGTGTTTATTTAGTAATTTATACTTGTAGCTATTTGGGAATTATTACTTTGATAAGAAATAATTTTTTTTAATTATTATATAAATATTAAAACGAATAGTTATATATTATAAAAAACGTATACTCGAAAATGTTAATAGTTAAAAAACTATGCTAGTGCATCATACAAAACCTCATGATGTTTTATCAACCATTATTCAAACTTCTTTCCATTAATAAAAAACACGCTTAGTTCACATATTTATTGAAGAGCGCAATTGCACACATATTGTTGGGTTTGGATTAAATTTTCATCAGCGATGTCTTACGACGTTGTTCCGACGTCGTTTTAAGGACGTTGGATTGACGTCGGAAGACGTCAAAAGACATCGGAGTACGTTAATATTATGACGTTGCCCGACGTCTTTTTATCGACGTTGGATCGATGTCAGTACTGCGACGTTTTTTGGACGTCTTTTATAAGATGTCGGAACAACGTCAAATTGCATCAAAACGACGTCAGGGGATGTTAAGATAAAGACATCGCCCGACGTCATTTTACTGACATCGGAACAACGTCGGAATAGGTCTTTTGACATCGCTGATGAAAATCGTACGTAAATCCGACGTCGGATTGACGTCGGGTGCCCACTGGGCAAGCGAGGCTGCATAACCAATCTCCTGGAGGCACGTGACATCCTGACACAGGCCTTTCTCCTGAGTTACGCTGCCGACGTCATTTATAGAGACTTTGAAAAAGCATTCGATAAAGTTCCTCATCAACGCTTGCTACACAAACTGAGGGCACTCGGTATTTGTGGTGTATTGTTGAATTGGAACAAAGCGTGGCTTTCATATCGCAAACAACGTGTAGTCATAAAAGGAAATATATAAAATTGGGTATCTGTATTAAGTGGAGTTCCACAAGGTTCGGTTCTAGGACCATTATTATTTGTCCTTTTTATCAACGATCTTCCAAACAACATTGCGCATCACATCAAATTATATTTAGATGATAGCAAAATCATTTGCATCATCGAATTTGAAAATGACTGTTCAATTTTACAAAATGATATACACAAAGCCATGGAGTGGTCCAGAGTTTGGCGCATGCTTTTCAACGTGGAAAAATGCAAAGTAATGCACATAGGCCGTGGAACCAAAAGTTCGATTTTTTTTTTTTTTTTTTTTAATTTTGAGTTTTCATGCTATATTTTTCTATACAATGTTTTTATATCCGAAGATATTGTTGGCTTAGCATAAGAACAGTCACAATTGTGGCTGTTCTTATGCTAAGCCAAGTCTTAGTGTCTTAGTCTTAGTCTATTTGTACAAATAGTCTTAGACTATTTGTACAAATAGTCATTAAGACTAATCCAAAGTAGCGTCCGTTATTGACCAACAATTTTTGCGTACCAAAGTGCTACTCAAGCGCTGAGTTGGCGGTGGCGGGATTTGAACTCGTATCGTTCAACAGTCCGGGTTTTAACTTTTCCTTTAACGCTCTAACCATCTGAGCTATCCCGCCAACACAATCATATTTAATCTGATTTAATCTAATCTGATTTAATCTAATCTAAGCTATCCCGTCAACACAATCATATTTAATGTGCAGCGATGACGGATTACTAATAGAACTTGCAGTTACAAAGAACAAAAGAGAACTTGGCGTCATAGTCTCAGATAACTTAAAACTAAAAAATCAAGTTGAGACAGCAGCCTCAACGGCCAATCAAGTACTTGGTAGGCTGAAAAAAGTATTCCGCAGTCGAGGTATCGTTATTTGGACAACATTGTATAAAAACGTGACATTGACACACTAGAAAAAGGACCGAAGCGTGTGACAAAAACGGTTGCACTATTAAAGCATTTACCATACGCCCAAAGATTGCAAATATCAGGTTTAACAACTCTTGAAGGCCGCAGAACACGGGGCGACCTAATTCAGCAATTCAAAATCACTCGAAACATTGACGAGATTTTTTTTTATATGCTACAGACGCAACAAAAGACTATTGATGCGCAAAACGTCAACTGTTTTAAAAACTTTTATATCTAACTATAGCTGCTTTTTATGCAGCACAAGACTGTCAGAACAGAGGAGCCTGGTGCTGCTCCTTTTCACCGATAATTTTATTTTTATTTTTGGTTTTAATTTTTTGTTGTTATTTTATGATTTTTTAATAAACTAAACTAAACCAAATCTATTGTCGCTGTATCGTCTAAGAAAATGCGCGAATTTGTTTTTCGCAAACTTACTGATGCATTTTCGTACTTTTAATGCATTTTGGTATTTCTAAATTTAACTTTTTTTTTACAATAATGAAGCACAATAATTTAAAATGCTTTATCAAAAAAAGTTTTTAAAAAAACTATTTTTGCTAAAGCATTTTTTAGCTGAGATATAAGCTAAAATAAGATAGAGCTTTTTTTAGCTGAGATATAAGGCTTCAGGCATAACTGTCCCATTATGCCCCGCTATCTCGATATGCCCCGCTTTACCCTAAAAAGTGAATTTATTTCATTTTCATTTAAGAATGAAATACGCTAATAATAAGTGAAGCAATCTTCATTTATTATTAGCGTATTTCATTCAACCCCACAATTCTCCTTTTCCGTTTTTTATTCTTTTACTATTTATTTTGTAAAAAATAGTAATATTGTTACTTTTACTATTTTTTACCAACTTTTTTTCCTAATAAATATAAAAAATAGCAAATTTAATTTTGAAAAAATATTCTTGTTCAGTGTAAAAGTTATACCAGAACTACTTTTAAAGTTCAATAATATCAAATTTAACTTGCGATAGTTTTACATTCTTTTTTCAAAATAATAATAATAAAAAATCTTATTACGCATACGAAATATTAAAAATTTTAGAGAAATTTTTTTTCATCAAGAATAAGATTCGATATCATCTTACTCAGACAAGTATTCTCTAAAACGTGATTTAAAAATATTTGCAAAAAGTCCCATAATTAATTAAGAGCAAAATAATAAATATTATCATAATTATTTAATTCAACCCTTTATTTCATTTTACCAAGTTTTACTCTACTGCTCGGTGTAGTTAAGGCACTTTTAAAATATTATAGCGTCTGTATGATATTTTGTTGACTACGACATTTTCCCGTTAAATGGTCTGGTCTGTGAATTATGAAAAGACGAAAAAACTTAAAATGATAAATTTTGCGGTATCATAAAATGTTTCTAGCGAAAAAAACCCAGATCGATGATTCTTTTTTTTTTTTTAAAAATCATCTCAAAATATATATATAAATAAAATATATAAATAATATACGTCAGAACCGATTAGAACTAGGATCAGTAGTAATTTATGGAACTTTTTCAAAAGATCTATTCATACTAATGCCGATGAGCGGAATTGATCTAAAGACTCCAAAAAATTATTCTTTAGATGCACTTTTACGGGTAGTAAAAAGGTTTTGAAAATTATATAAAAAAAGAAAAGTTTCTTTAAATATTAAAAAAAACCTTAAGCAAAAAAAAATTATAGCATTTAAAGACCTTGTTTGGACATAATATGCTGACAAAACCATGCTAATTCCAAATAAAAGTATTCGAATATTTTGTAAATTGCCTTAACTACTCCGAGTGTCTGAAAAATGTAAACTTTTTATAAATAAAACAAATTAGCAACAGAAATAATTAAAACAACTAGCAATAATATAAATCTTTTGTCGTTGTATCACTTAAGAAAATACGCAAATTTTGTTTTTTGCAAACTTATTGATGCATTTTGGTACTTTTGATGTATTTCTGTATATTAACAGGTTTACCAAACTTTTAACATATACAGCTCTCGATTTTTCATTAAATAAAATTTTTTTCGATAAAGTTAGTATTCATTGTGTTAATAATATTAGCGATAATGAATTGAAATTAAAAATTTATTTATTGTTGTTATAGCTACTAATACTAATAATAATTCAAATTTTTAATCACCAATATTTATTATTTCCGTTATTATTATGATTTTTTATGTATAATATTGTTTTAAGTAAAATTAAGCAATGTGTTCTATATTTAGATTAAATTAGCGTAATTACAGATAGTCTTTGTAAATTGCGATGTTAAAACTTTCATATAGCATGAATTGCTTAATCTCTATTTTTTGATAAACATGAGTTATTGACAGTGTTATGTACCTCAGAATAATCTTTATCTACTGCAATGAAACCTAACTTAGAAGTAAAAAAGTTACAGAGAAAACATAAGCTAAAAAAAAAACTTTTTATATCCCGTCTCCCCAATACTTTGTTTTTTAAATAAACTTTCTTCAAAACAACCTTGCGAAAGTTTTTGTAGAGCTAATAGTTCTTTCGCAATTTCGCAATCATTGAAACCGAATGTACCCGTATCCGGGTATAATGATTGTAATCCTAAGTGACGTTATTAGAATCGTATTGCTTTTAGTAGCGAGACAGCTTCAAAAGAATATGCAAATTCATTAGAAAATTGGATTTTGTCTTACCTTGTCGAAAATGGGCGAAAAAATTTTTTTTGATATTAGTTTAACTTTTTTAACGATTTTTGTTTATTTTTATATTTTTATGACACATACAAATAAAAATCAATCGCTATATATTTTTAAATCTGAATTTCAAATATATATACTTTTTTAATAGTTGAAATATCTTATAGTCTAAATAAGATTAAAAACCCTTTCACTGCCAAGCAATTGAGGCAAGCAGCACATGGCAACAAGGGACCTTTAATGCTTTGTATAAATAAAGATTTAAATAAAATTATTTCAAAAATTGACAAAAATTCTAGTTTCATAAACTATGTAAATTTCATTGTTGTAAAAATCGATTAGTTTATTAAGTATACGTAATAAGGTTTTAAAAAAACATTAAAAAAATTACTTATTAAGACAACCAACTCTTTCCTTAGCTTAAGTTTTATTTAAGTTTTGAAAGTTTTATATAAGTTTTGAAAGTTTGAATAGTTATTTTGAGTCTGGTTAGAAACAAAAAGTTTGATACCAAAGTTAGAAGCTTAAAATTTTGATTAAGTGATTCATTAATTCTGCTTCAAACAAACAAATAAAATGGGAGGGCCCAAGCAACAAATTTTTTATTTAGAAAAGCTGATATTTTTCATATTCTCTGCAAGTTCGTTGTCGGCGTCCAGCTCATAGGTGACACGTTTATTATAAAATTGTTACTATGCAACTAGATTTTAATGAACAACAATTTGTTTTTGATTTAATCTTATTGGTTTCTGAGTAATTAGTTTTATTTTTGCTTAACTGTTTTTGATGTAACACGATTGTTTCGATATAAAACAACTCTTAATTGATTAATCAACCAATCATAATAGTATAATCGTTTCTATTTTTAGATGAATTTATCAAAAATATTTTTTGAAATTTTTATAAACTGAAAGTTTTTAAACTATCGGATAAAATACTTAATTATATATATATATATATATATATATATATATATATATATATATATATATATATATATATATATATATATATATATATATATATATATATATATATATACACCTATATATAAACTGAAAGCTTTTAAACTATTGGATAAAATAGTTAATTGTATATATATAATATATATATATATATATATATATATATATATATATATATATATATATATATATATATATATATATATATATATATATATATCTATGTGTGTATACAGGTATCTACACTAATTAGGATCAACTAATAAAATAATAGGGGTTTCCCCTCTAAAGGGAGGGAAAGAAAGGTATTAGTTTTGTCACAAATCGTACGGGACTTGTTACTAAAGAGAAGCGATGTTGTAACGAGGGGGTCAAAAACGGTCAAAAACTGTGTGACGTAATTTATGGACAACTCCTTATGATGTTTTATTGAGTACGTTTATTTCATGTATAATAATATTAATAAGCCATTTAGCAAGGTTTTAATTCTCTTTTGAAATAATTGTCCGTCTGTCAGTTCAAGACTGTCTGTCTGCGTCTATCTAGTTTTCTCAATAAAAAAGTAATATATATATATATATATATATATATATATATATATATATATATATATATATATATATATATATATATATATATATATATATATATATATATATATATATATATATATATATATATATATATATATAAAGTTTTAGGCGTTAATATAAGTTTATATAATTACACAGTAAGAGAGAATTTTTCATAATCCGTTAACACATTTATACACTTTAAATCAATAATAATAAATCGTACACGCCTCCAGTGCGGCAAACTAACTGTGTACCACAAATAATATATTGTGTACACGACCGTAACGTGGCTAGTTAAATAGCAATTAATATTATGTACATAAATTTATTGAGGCAAATAACCAAATTAGTAGCGCAATGGCACTTTGAATAACGCAGTATGGACAATAATAAAAGTAATAATAATACAACAATATCATAAAATCATTTAGTAACTATTAATATTGTTGTTTTTGTTGCTATTGTTATTTTTGTTATTATTATTAATACTAAAAATGCGGTTACACTTTTTTTCTTTTGTGGCTAAATACTCATTTTAATAAACTATAGTTATTTATAAATATAAGAATAAGACACCACCACTTGCATTCGTCAACAATATAAAATATACAACAATGAATTTATTTTTTTAAATTTTGGTTGATTTGTCTACCCTATTAGTATACAATAAGTAATTTGCTATTGTGCGTGGCTCAGTTGCGTGTGACATTGCAAAACTAGGAGCGCATTTTTCATGCATCATTCAAGAATTAATATAACAACCGATTAACATTTAGTCAAATAAAAATGTCAAACATGTAAAAAAAAAGAAAGAAAAAAAAAACAATAATAAACAATACACAATTTTTTATAAAAAAAAGTTTATCCATCTTCTGCTCAAAGTAAACAGTGGTGTTATTATTAACTGCATCTTACTAAGTCGGTAAATTAAAACTCAAATAGTTTAACAAATTTTAAAATTGTTGAAAATATTACAGTACAACTTAATTTAAACACCAACTTTTACAAAAACTTCCACACTGTTTCAGAGCACATATTTTTTATATGTATTTTTAAAAACATTTTTATAAAAATAAAAAAACTGTGATTCTTATCTTTAAACAGATGAGTGTCCACCAACTTTGTAATGGTTACATAAAATAGCATAAAACAAATTAAAAAGCCCCAAAAGTTAAACATCATTAACTCAAACATCATTAAATCAAATAACTCGTTTCAAGTAAAGACGATAATTGATTTATTTTTAAAAAATAATTTAAATTTTCTTTTTATCTAAGCCTGCTTTATTTTTAAAGAGTTTACCATAAACAATAAATAATTTTTCCTTTAAACAAGAAATTAGAGAAAACTGCTTTTTAAAAAAACTATTTTTATTTTTTTATTGAAATGGGAGTTTCTTACAATATTCTATATATAAATAAGTTTTTTTTTTTTATTGTATGTTTAAGCCTATTAACTTTTTTATGATTTACACATTGCAAAATGTTAACATAAGTTATGATTTTCAATTACCCATACCTCTCTTCATTAGCCAAATCTCTTGCGTGTTGCACATTGTTGTTAGAAGCCTATGTGAAGTTTAATATCTAAAGACGGCCCTCCAACTAACTAGATTTATTAGGTTCTAAAACTAACTAACTTTTGTTTATTTCGATTTATTTATTTATTTTGAGTTTTGTTTACTGCTTACAATTTTTTTTCCTTTATAATGTCTTTTATAATGATTAATTTCGCTCAATTTCCATATTTTGAGAAGAAAAAAAAAATAATAAAAAAAAAAACTATAAATAATTACATCCACTATGCTTACTAATACTAATTACCGATGACTACTTACTACTTTTAACATATGGCTACTTTGAACTGAAGTTTCTACAAAAGGTGGGTACTGGAGGTTACTAACTGTACCTCTATTATGACCATTAAAAGAAATTAATATATGTATATATATATATATATATATATACATATATATATATATATATATATATATATATATATATATATATATATATATATATATATATATATATATATATATATATATATATGTATATTAATTTCTTATTATTATTATATATGTATATTAATATATATATATATATATATATATATATATATATATATATATATATATATATATATATATATATATATATATATATTAATATACATATATATTATTATATATGTATATTAATATATATATATATATATATATATATATATATATATATATATATATATATATATATATATATATATATATATATATATATATATATATATATATATATTATAATATTATTAAATTGTTTTTATCAAATTCAATGACATAAATAATTTGAATAGGTTCATTATAATTTTTAAAGTAATGATATTGTTATAACTATTATTATTATTATTGCTAGTGTTATTAATACCAGTTATTATTACTATTTTCATCATTGACTATAACATTACGTTGTATATTCAGGTATTTACTTTATATTAGTACTTCTACCATTGTAAATTTCCTTGAAGTTTATAACTTATTTGGAAATATATTTTATTTTATTTTTATTTTTGATTTTGAAATGTTATTATTCTATTGACAATATTTCAAACTTGAAAATCAAGTTTGAAATATTGTCAATAGAATAATAACATTTTCTAAAAAAGCTACGTTAAAAAATAAATTTTTTGATACTAAAAAAGACTTATTAAAGAAAAAACATTTCCAAAAAGTTGTTTTCTTAATAATTACAACCCTCTTTAATTTTTTTTTTTTTTTATAGAAGTCAATGCCAGAAATTAAACAAACTATAGGGTGTGTAGAAAATGTAAAGATTTTCAACAAATATTAAAGATATAATTTAAAAAAAGTGATATAAATAGTGAAATTTTTATTTTGAAAGATATCAAATATAAGTTTTAACATTATGAGATTAAAAATATGTTTTTAATTAAACTTTAAGAGTTTTCTCATAAATTTTATATCAGCCTTTCGTGTAAATGTTATATCAGCCTTTCGTGTATTGTATTATTATAAAATGTAAACAAGAAATACAACAACCATGTAAATGTAGCCCAACATATGGCATAGTAAATATTAATCTAATATATTAAATGCTAATATAATAAATGTATTACTTGTTTTAGATTTTTGTATTTAAAAAAAGTTAAATAAGAAAGCAGCTTTAAAAAAAAGTGAAGTAGAGACGAGAAAAAAAAAAATGAAAAAAAATTACAGACGCAGTTCGAAAAGGATTAACCGCTCAAATGATTAATAATTATTAATGCTCAAGATGTTTTAAATTCTTTTAAAATAGTATTTTAAACTTAAGAATTTTCTATTTAAAGTGTCTTCGTAGAGCTTATATGTAGCCACCAGCTGTCAGAGCACAATACTGTATACGGACGCGTTATTATTTTTATTCATTCTTGTATCGTACGAATTAATATACTACTCAAGCAGTGAAAGAGGAACCGGATATTAAAGAACTGTTGCTAATTTATTTTTTTTATTAAAAAAAACACCGTGTTTTGAAAAAAATTAAAAAAAAAAGTATTTGTTTTTCTACTAACGCAACTAATAACCAGTAATACACTAATACGCATAGGAGAAGGTTGTGTAAGACGAGCATGTTCTTAAAATGGTATAACCTCTTTTACAGGTAGACTAATGATTTTTGGCGAACTTTTTTGATTAAGGATATTCATACAAGTTCGACGGTGTTGTTTATTTTAATTTTTTGGTTGTATAGTTAATATTTTTTTTTGATTGTTTTACTGTTAAAAAAATTTACCATCCCCGTTATAAGTTTTTATTATTCAATATTTTGTAATTACGTCAGAACGAAACAAGATTATCAAAAATTTATTACATCCTCAATATTTTATGCTTATCTACTGCTAATTCCATGGGTTATATGAGATAATACAAAAGCTTTTTTCAATTCCGGAATTAGTTATTTATTAAAATAAATAGCTAAAGTTAAGATTCTAAAATATACCGGAATTAGTACTCTGAGTTTGCAGAGTACATCAGCAATAATACAAGCTCGAGGTGGTGGAGATATTGAGTCGAACCCACATAGTACATCAGCATTTGAATATCCACCACGTTTGCAGTAAAAATGATTTTTTTAGAAAAAATCCAATTCAACCACATGAACATTTGCCGTTTGATAACAAGATCTACCATAGACAAACGGACTTGTAGGATAGCATACCGAGAAATAGGTAGTCATTTAGCCGAAATTCTCAATCTCTATATTGCTCATTTTGTGTTGCATTTGAATCACAACAGTCTAACACCATTTCATCATTTTTAGACGAGTTAGCCAACGGGTTACAGAACACGAATCAAGCAGTTCTTGATTACATTCGTATAATGAATAATCCTAACTTTGACAGATTTTGTCATATAGCAATAAAGAAACATAATGATGAAGTACTGATGTGGAAACAAGTACTTTCTCGAGTTATTGATATCTTTAAACATTTATGTAAGCAAGCATTGCCATTTCGAGGTCATAGGAATGAAGGTGCATATTCATTGGACAATGATAAAGAAAATCATGAAAATTTTTTGGCTTTGGTACAGCTCTTGGCCAAATATGATCCACTTTTACCTTCTCATCTTTTCATGTGTCAAGAGAAATCAACTAAAATAATAGAAAAACAGAAGCGTCAAGGTAAAGCCGGCAGTAAAGGTCGCGGTGCTCTAGTTATGTTTTTAAGTAAGACTACTATATCAAAGCTTCTCAATATTATGAAAAATATGATGCAGGAACAGATTGCAATGGAACTGTACTCCGTACAGGTTGATTCTACACAACATATATCTGCAATTGACCAATTCAGCATTGTAGTTTGCAATGTTTTAGATGCTATTGTGCATGAACGGCTGCTTTTTATTGTACCAAGCAATGAAGGCACTGGCCAAGGCTTGTTCGATCTCTTAAATTTGACGCTGCCGCAGCTCGGCTTTAATTTTCAAAACTACCTATCAGACAACACTGATGGTACTTCAAGTTATCATGACCAGTAAAACGGACTGCAACAAAAGATTACAGAAGCTGCAGACCACCATGTACATATTTGGTTTTATGCTTATGTTCTCAATTTAGTTGTGAAGGAGGCAACCAGGAACTGCATTAGCGTCATATTAGCGAATGGCAACATGGATTAAACTTGTTGAAACACAAGTTGGAATGGATAAGATGAAAAGATTGATATTGATTGGTGAAACAAAGTGATTGGGTAAATCAAATGCTGCAACGGCGTTATTTGGAACATTTACTGAGCGATCTTCAACAGTGTTTGGTAATTTAATTTTATGTCTGTCATGTATAAGCGAATCTAAGAATGAATCTAAGATATTGCTCATGCCATTGCTGAAATTCGACACTATTTTGACTGCCTTTACCTACCTGCAAATTTTTGAAAAAGGGGGACCACTTTTAATATACCTGCAAATGATTAAATGTGTTGGTTGCATTCAAGGTAGTGGAGAAGGCCGCAATTGAATTGAAAAGTCAACCAAGACTTTTTGACGATGCTCATAATAACACTCTTCTATTTTTACGGATGGAAAACGCAAACATTATCCAGAGAACTTAAACCATATTAGAGGTAAAGATAGAACAAACAGTTAAACGGAAGCGGAAGACACCAATGATGTTAGATGAACATACATTTAACGAACGTGACGAATCTAAAGCTTCGGAACACTACAGAATTCACAGTTACAATGCGGTGATGGATCAGGTAGTCCAAAGTTTTGAGTCATGTTTCATCTTGTCCATCTTGCGTGTTACGAATTCTTGCTGCATATAGACTCAACGACAAAATCTATGACAATTTGTGTCATATTTATAAAATAATATTTACTATTTCTGTAACACAAGCCAAATGTGAAAGATCGATGAAAGATTGCAGAAATTTTAAGAGATATTAAAAACTGTGTGTCTTTATTTAAACTTTCGCAGTTTGTAAAGATAAAAATGCGCAACAGCAGAAAAATATTTACATTTTAAATTTATTTTTATTTTTTTAGACCTTCCATTTAGTATCAGATTCATAAATATCTCAAAAAAGTTCACCACTAAAAGAAGATTTACATGCTACACATGTTCCAGTACTTTACAGAAAAACAATAAACTTGAGTAATTAAAATAATTTTACATTTTATTTGACGATAAGTAATGTTAAGTTTTTTTATGCTATGACGTAAAAACACTAAATCCTACTTTTACTGCACGTTCTGCTCATATATTTGGCCGTTGTGTTGGAATCGGTGTTGGCTCTGTGGACCAAAATATCTTCAACAATTTTAATGCTTTTGGATGCTCATTGCGTGCTTCTAAAGGTGAGTTTCCACTCATCCGTTTTTTCGCAGGAACAAGGAAAAGAAAAAACAATCACGTGGGCATGCGTATAATAAGTTTTAATTTGTTCAAAGTAAAACTGCGCATGCTCACATGATTATTTTTTCCTTTCCTATCCCGTTCCTGTAAAAAAACGGATGAGTGGAAACTCACCTTAATAGATTAATAAAAACTGTAGGATTGAAGTAGTGATCACCAAACCATTTATCATCTAAACGAAGCACAGATGAAGTCGCATGCTACTTGAGTAGATTTCGATTCTTGATAGTCTGGTATTAGAAACATCTCAGCAAGTAGAACAAAAATTAGTCTAGATTTCCATCTTGCATTGCTTATAGCAGGAAGTGATTTGAAATTAACTTTTGGAAAGGTACCTGTGCTTTTAAATTTTCTATAACAAGCTATTAAGTGATGAAGGAAGTCCATGTCATCTTGCCAGCGTCCAGTATTCTGAAATAATAACTTCAGTTTATTGTACTCTTGCAGTAATCTTGTCACAAATGGGTAAATAAGATTTGGTGATGTTGTTGATCTTTTAAAAAGATAATTCATCTAAAATATGGTATTAGCATCCTATAAAAATAGGCTTTTCTAGTCTAACAATTTTTAAATGTTTCTGTAACAGTGTTACTACACCAATTCTTATTCCTGTATTTGTAGATTATGTGTCAGATGAATCATTTTTATGGCTGGCCACAGCTCATATTCATCATGCACAAGCTTTATCCGATTAAATATTGTTTCATTTTTTCCGTTCATCAGCTCAAGAATAGCAAGTTTGATTTTCTTTATGTGCTTTCCAACAAAATGTAATGACCCCTTTTCATTTTTTAGGTTCTCTATATAATTTTCTTTCAACTTTTCTCCTTCTTTCATGACATCTTTTTAGACATTACTTTGAGTTGGAGTGGGACTAGAATTTCCACCTTTTGATAGAGTTTTGCAGACTTTATGTGCTTTTCAATACTAATCTTCGCAGAAATCACTAAATTTACAGCCAAATTTGTTTTTTGTCTATTAGATGATGATGACAAACTTTCAACATCTTTAGCTTCAGTATCACTACTGGAACACTGCTCTTCAGTTTCTAAATGACCTCCTTCACTAGCTGATTCATCAAAATCTTTGTCTTGGCTGATGGACGTTTGTTTCTTTATCACCACTATTTTTCTTCAATGAATACCTTCATTATCTTCAATAGTGGTAAATATCCAACTCTTCCATTTGTTGACATTTGCAGACCATAAAACTATTTATTTTTCTGACACAAACATTCACTTTCCTTTATCAGTTTATTTTGAACAATTGGGTAAAATTTTGGATTCCGGGTCGACTATTTTTGTTAAGTTTTTTCAATACATTTTTTTTCTGATGCTGATTTCCCTTGTAGAATTGGAATATTCAGTTACCTCCATAGTAGTTCAGTTTCTTTAGCCAAAATTGCAACTCTCTTCTTTCTGCCTTTCACATTTGATGACAAACTTTTAAATCGATCAATAATATGCTGTTTTCTTGTCATTTTATTCTTTTCACCACTTTTAACAACAGTACATTTTCTTGAAGTCTCGTACAGATATTTCTCTTGCAAGAACAGGATCTGCTGACTAGAATAATTTAACACAAAACTTGGCGATGCATGTAGTTAGTGTGGATTATATTGAAAGCAGAGGCGTAAGCTAAGAGGGGAGTGCAGGGGGAGCGAATGGTCCCCCTGCAAAATAATTCGGAGTTAGGGCTTTTTTGAATTTTAGCGATAGTGCTTTTTTATTTAATATTATTTTATTACAGTTTAATTTCATCACATAATAAATTGTGAAAAGGCGCCAACCTAGCAACAAAACTTGTCCTCGTAAAAGACGCAGATACATGTTTCCCATTTTAGAAGGTGCTTAAAGTTGTCAAACCACAAGTCAATGTTTTTCCTATCAGTTTTTTGCGTAATCTATGAATTTTTTTACGCTCATTTATTTTTAAAAATCTATAAAAAAACATTATTACATTTAATTATAGCAAATTTACCTTCGATTATTGATTATCAACATTAAGTTTTATTTATTTCAAATTTAAAAAAAAAGAAATTGTCTGGAAACGAATATAAAAAAGACGCTGAATATAAAAAAGACGCTAAATGTTGCAAAAATTTTTTGAAAAGACTATAGCAGTGTTCATATATATTTAAACCTATAGAAACACCGAAAGATTTTGTCCTATGTGATGCTGATGATAGTGACAGATTGTGCGGATATATCACCACAACGTGAAGTTGATGATAGTGAATTAGTTCATGCCACTTTGGTGATTAGTGATAGTGAAAATTAAACATAGTTCATAATATTTTGGTGAAGCCCAATATTAATTTCCATGTAAGCTACCCAACAGACCCTCACTTATTTTGTAATGAAAGCATCACACCTGCCGTTATTCTAGACTTACTACAATACGGGCCGTGCCAGCAAGGACTCTATGATATTTTTCATGATTTCACAAAAGGCACTTTATCACTTATAATTATCACTGGTTGATTTATTCCCCAAGAGTTAACGCTATGTTTTGTTTTGCCTGCTGGCTTTTTAGCAATAATAGAGCAAACTGTTCTTGGAGCAATTGTCGAAAAGGTTGTTCAAATTTTACTAAAGGTGTCTCCAGAATTGAGAAGCACAAGTCATCAAAAAGCCATGAAGAATCTGTGAGACAGTTATTTTTAACAAAGTTTTGCATATTTAATGATAAAACGGTTTTGGAAGAGCTTGTAGCCTCAGGGAAAAGACAGATAGAAAAACACAGGAGGATTTTAAAGACTCATAGATGGAGTATTGTTTTTAGGCAATTAGCTTTGATGGACACGAGAATTTGGTCGTAGGGATTCCTGAAGGTAATTTTCTCGAACTCATAAAGCTACTTGCTAAATATGACAATGTATTAGAACAGCATGTAAATTAAATTGATGTTTTTTATTGTAAATGTTGCCAACATTCAGAGGGAAAATTTCTGAAGAGTCTCCCCATACTCCGCTTCCAGGAACCTACCAGCGCTTTTTCAAAAAACATTTGCACTCCGGTTGTCAAGCCCTCGCCTCTGATTGAAAGTTTTGGCAAATGAATCAAGTTGAAAAGAAGACTTCCAATTTCAAAATTTGTTTATTGTTTATCGGAGAAGTTGCTTTTGAAAGAAATCGCTTATGATTAAACATTAAAAAAACTGAACAGTCATTTAATTATTTTTATTGTGAGCAAAGCAACTAAGTTGTTAAGTATAAGGGAGCTAAAGCTTGAATTTTCTCTAATGAAAACCAGAAGCCACAGAAATGATAATCCATTTCCAAAACAATAAAAAATTTTGATTTAAATACATATATATTTTATAAAACTTTTATTTATTCTATAAAATTTCAAAATTTCAATACTTTTATTTCAACTAAAAATTCAATTATATTTTTATTCTTTATATGTATAAAAAAAGTATGAAATTCATGAACTGCTGTTAGGGCAACTTTTGCTCTATCAACACTATGAAGATGAAAATTTAATTTGTTTAAGTTAATTATTTTTTTCTGGCTTTTTTAAAAATTAATTAAGAATCAATTTTTTTTTTTTGCACACACTAAAAAATGCACACGAACCGGCTTTGTGTATAAACATACGTGAAAAACACATATACATACATATAGGTGTATATGTATGTATATGTGTTTTTGTGTACAAGTACATTACTGTTTTCTATACAAAATGCTGCTTTTGCACTTACTAGAGCAGGGGCAGACCTAGAAAATTATTTGGGTACATCTGATTTTTCGGAGAAATCTTTTACCCCCTCCCCAGGGCCGTCCCGAAAGGTGGGGGGTGTCCCTCACCCTCCTTCCCTTAAAGCTATCTTACAAGCATTTGAGTTAGCACATTGAGCAAGTTTTGAACTATAATAGTTGGCATGTAGGAAATATTGAGGAATTTTTTTTTTTTTTTTGGTGTCTCTAGTCGTTAGTTGAAAAGCAAAAAAATACATCCCACCATGGAAGACCTCTTCGGTTCATCTGTCAAGATTAACCGAGGTCTATTATTAAAAGAGGTCTATTAGATTAATCTTATAAGAGCCTTTCTTTAATTAAAAATATGCAAGGTTATCATCGAGGCACTTTACTTTTAAGTTATAAAATTTTATTTTTACACATTATTTACAGATCTATTATTAAAAACTAAATTTTCACATTATTATTAATAAAATAACTTACAAAATGCAAAATTTTATATTTTTATTTTAACAAATATATTATAAAATAACACTAATTATAATAAAATATTTGTATATTAAATATGTAATTTTAAATTATAAAAAGAGGTATTTAGATATGCAATCTTAATGCCACATTTTGTTAAAAAAAATAAAATTTGAAAACATTCATTTTAATAAATCTTATGCTGATAATTGCATAAAAACTAAAAAAAATCAATTAAAAAGCAAAAACATTTGCCAATATAACAAATACAACTTAGGATTTTATTTATAAAAATGATACACCAAATCGGTGTTATTATTGTTTGGCACTATACCAGGGTGCTTAACATATATGTTTCAGGCGCCAAAATGAATAATATGTCCACTCACATTCACATGAAGTTAATGGAAAAGTAGTATGTAAATTTTTAATGTTATTACAACCAGGAAAATTTATCACTTTTAACAACTCAGTAATATTAATATTGAAACTACCTTTTTAAATTTAACTAAAAGGCTTCACATAAATGAAGCTCACAAGGTTAAAGCATGGGAATTCAGTAGATCTGTTTCATAAAATTCACTAAAAGATATAATTGAACTTCTGAAATCATTTTTGTAGGAGCTAGCACAAAGTTCTTAAAAACTAACCCTAAAAAAAGTAAACCTTTTCCACACAACATGTTCAAAATGGAACGGTACTTTCAATACGCTCCTCTAAAAGTTTAAAAAGTATGATACCTCATTAAAGTGTTCCAAAAAAGATACTTGTCATATTGCAAAACATGACAAAGTGCTAAAAAAATACTTGACATATTGCACTTTGTATGAGGCACGAATAACTAAATTAATTCTATGACTGTTGCAATGAGCATATGCAATTTTTTAATTTAGATTTAAGATACAAGAGGACAAATCTTTAGTGTGACCATCAATTGCTCTAGCACCACCATATCACAATTCATGATATATAAAAAGAAAATCCAAA
>NC_061165.1:27790496-27792996 GCF_022113875.1 Hydra vulgaris
AAATACCATGAATCAATATATCCGTGCCAGGCTTGCCCAATCCACACACATAATTGGTATGATATAAACTCACACAAAATCTACACATATATTATGTTTTATTATGCCATACTTTGATCCATCTTTTTACATTTGCTGTTCAACTTTGATAAAAAGGCTGTTATTTTACATATATGTTTTTTTGTTTGCTTTGGAATTCTTTCTTTTCATTCTACTTTTCTAATTTATATCTAATATATATATTTTTATCTGTTATTGCTACAATTTCTATGTAGGAAATAAATCATGTAATGAATGTTTTTTATGTCTTTAATGTTGTATGTACAGTTCCATGGCTATGGGGTCAGAGGCTCTAAAAACCTGTCATTAAGGTCCCGCAATTTTGAAAAAAGAATTTTTTCAAAATTTTCAAAGGATGACAAAATAAAATTTGATAAAGGGCTCTTCATATTTTGAAAAAGGACCTCCCCAATTGTTGTGGGGGAGCCTGGCCACGGCCCTGTGTATGTAAAAATAATATAGGTTTTCAAGCTAATCTTTATAATTTTTTTTTTCAGCAAAAAGAAGAATTATGATGGTTCTGAAACTTTAAAAATCATTGGGAATGATTGTAAGTTATTGGAATTAAACATTGATACTTTTTTAAATAGTTTTCTTGCCGACGGAGAAAATTGGCTTGATCAAAGTACCTTAAAGTTGCGACAAATACTCGACCTCTACAAGAGATTTGCTAGTCTTGCAAAGTATTTCTTATTGTTTTATTTAAGTTTTTCTATTTCAATGTTCCAAATTATCATTACCTTATTTTATATAAAACATAGCACGATCCAAAATTGTTAAATATTTATATGAAATTTACTTTATTTATATGAAAAGTATTTTGTATTTATATAAAAAGTATTTTGATCATTTCCTAAGGATTGTCAAAGGGTTTTATAGCTAAATGTTACTTACTATTTTTAGCGATGTCAGATCAACATCTCCTGAGTTTTCAGGTACTTTCAATGAAAGGTGTGAAGAGTATTTTCAAAAGTTTATTACGTATGCTGGATCTGATTGTACTGAAGGCATGCCATACTTACATTATTTAAGAAATCATGTTGGAAAGCTTATGGCATTCTACGCTAGATTTGGATGGGGTTATGGAATGTTTAATTGTAACGCAAGTGAACATTTAAATAAACGAATTAAGTTTTCAGAGATTAACGAAACGAATTTAGACAGAACAAGATTCGAAACTATAATTAGGTTAATGCGTTTACAACAATTTATTCTAACAGATTCTGTTATGCCAAAGATAAAAGAGATAATTTGTTCTGTGTGCAAAATACCTGGCCACAATAAGAAAAACAAAAGCTGTCCTCTACACCCTAGTCACCCACCAATACAATTTGAAGAATCAGACGAAGAAGTTTAGTTAAAAGTATTTTATTTGAGAAAAATTATGATGTGTAAACTTTTCACTATCATTTTTATGAAGTAAAAAAAAAATTGGTTTTGAGAATTAAACGCTAAGTTAATGAAACATCAATTTAATTTATTAAATTAAAAAATTAGTATTTACAGCCTGCTGTCGATTTATGCACACTCTGCGGAGTGTGCATAAATTGACTGCACAAATCGAATGACTGCACAAATCAAATGTACGTACATCAAATGTACACACACCGAGTGTACATACTTGTAGGAGCACTTGATTTATGTATACTCGATCTGTAGATCAAGTTTTGCATACATGTAAATCGATTTATGTATGATCTTTTTATTTACACTACGCTGCATGTGCACTCCGCTTTTTATGTACACTTCGCTATGCATACCTCTGCGTCTATGTATACACAAATTTTTAATGAAGGTGGTGTCTAATTGCTTTTTTAAAATATTAAATAAAAATGTACCAATAAAAAGAAATTTAATTTAATTTCTACTTAAAAGCTTCTTATTTTATATTATAATGCCACTGAAAACTTAATTTGAACTAAGTTTTGATTTTTTAGAAAGGTTAAAAAATAAAAATCTCTAAAACTACTCACATCAAAGAAAAGTTGTAGGATTTGTTTCGATAGATCAAGGAGCTATATTAAATTTTTATTTTTATTACGTTTATTAAAGTTCCTTGGGGTAGATAGCGAAATAGCATAAGCGCAAAAAACGCAGTTTTCTTGTCTGACTTCCCGAAAAGAAATCAGTCAGGATTTTAAATATAATTTATGTAAATTTATTTAATAAATTATGCGCATCATAAAGATAATTGCAGTAAATCGTAATCTGGTCGAATATAAAGTTTCGTATTACTATTAAATCAGATTGTAATTGTATTTTAAAACTTTTTTTTGGATTTGTAATGCTTATTAATAATATGGTTTTTGTAAAATTGACTTGTAAAATTGTAAATTTTTTTTCAAATTAAATTTTTTCAAGCGTTGTTTTAATTACTATTAATTTGAAAAATGGCTGGTGATATTCCGACTAGATTACGATTTATTGTAATTACGCAAAA
>NC_061165.1:27797996-27830496 GCF_022113875.1 Hydra vulgaris
CAAAAAATAAAACATTTGAAAACTATTGCGTAATTTACAGACCGGTCAGTGAAATAATCATATAAATTACTTTTCGGTCAGTAAATTGCTGAAAATGGGCTGTTCAAACAAATTAAACATATCAACTTTAAATAATTTGTAATTTTTTTAAAAATTTTAATATTTTTGAACCGTTATTACATTTGACTTGAAATTTTAATTAGTGATCCAGTTTTTATTAAATCTGTCGGGATTATCCAGAATTGTTTATTTTACAGACTGAAGGGTTTCTACTTATTTAACTGTTATGATGAAAAAAATTATGGTTGCACTATGCAAATATGCATAAAGGAATCATGGAATCCAAAAAATAATTTTCAGACCTGTCAGTAAAATTATTGGATAAATTACAGACCGGTCATTAAATTACAGAAAAAGGGATGCACAAACCAATTGGGCATATCGACCTTAAATATATTTGATATATTTGAACAGTTATTATATTTGACTTGAAATTTTAAATAGTGTGCCAGTTTTTATTGAATCTGTTGGGATCATACAGAATCGTCTATTTTACAGACTGAAGAAATTTGAAATTAAAGTTTTTGATAGAGATACAAAAAAAATTATGGCATTTAATTTTCTTATATACTATAAGAAAATTAAATGCCATAATTTTTTTTGCATCTGTCAAAATTATCCAGAATTGTTAATTTTACAGACTAAAATGTTTTTATTTATTTACCTAGCCTTTTAAAAATGAATTTAGATTTAAATCTTTTAGAAAAAAAAGAAAAAAATTTAGGTTATATTATAAAACTTCATGCTATATGCATAAAGGATTGTGGAATCCAATTAATTCATCTGTTTAAAACTTTTGCTTTATTTACAAACCGATTAGTAAACCACTGCGTAAGGGCATAGAAATAAATCATTCAGAATTACCTATTTAACAGACAGAAGATTCTTTAATAAAACTAAAATTCAAATTTGAACTCTACCTAAAATTGTAATAAAATTATTATTAAAAACAATACATCTAAATACATACAATATAACATCAAATAACATTAGATACACAATAATTTAAAAAAAATATTTGTTAATTCATTTTAAAAATTAAAAATTAAAAAAAGTTATAAATTAACAATTAAAACTAAATAAATATAAAATAAGAAACTTATTTTTTGAGATTTGTGAACTATCGACAACACCTAAGATGAAAAATTGAAAACAACATTAAAACAAAAAATATTGTTTGTCTAAAATTTATCTCTTGGCTTTTAGTGAATGATTAGAAGTAGTTTCAGTAACGAAACAACCTAATAATCATTTTTAACGATAGACACCAGCGAGAAGGTAAGCCAAGTTGTCTATCAACACAAAACATCACAACAATAACATCACAATCACAAAACACAGACCCTGTGGCACTAAACGCTGCAAAAAACGCTGGGGCAGATATTCTAATGACGCCCTTTCGCTTTTAGACAAGGAGCAAAAATGCATTGTAAACATAGTTGGACCTGCTCTTGCAGCCAACCTCCAACCATTATCACATCGTTGTAATGGTGCTTCTCTTTCTCTTTTCTACAAATATGGGCACTGCTCTAAATAGCTAGAGTCCCTTGTTTAACTACTAAAATTCATTCTCTTGTGACTGTTTCCAAGTGCTCCAAAAACTCTTATTCTTCTATTTTTTTCCTCGAACATCAGTTCTTTGGAATTCGCTTCCTTTATCTTGCTTCCCTGTTTCATATAATTTGCAATCTTTTAACTCATCTGTCAATTATTATCTTACTCTACAAACTTCATCTTTTCTCTTCCAGTAACTTCCAACTCCTACAATGATTGCTTGCAGCCTAGTTGGAACAACTCACAAATATACATACAATGACTTACTGTTGTTTCAATGCTGTGCCACAAGACCAACAGACACAAACATAAATAAAAAAAACAAAAACTTGATCAAAATGACTAACCTGCATTATCAAATGAAATTATAGTCATTCCACAGTTCCAACAAAAGAGTAAGATACATATAATGACTTACAGGTAGATAAACACAAAGATACACATAATGACTACATAAATACAAACATACATATAATGACTTACGGGTGGGTCAGCACCGCTCCAGAGGTCCAACAGAACACAAACATACACATAATGAGTAACAGGTATATAAACACAAACATACATATAGTGACTTTGGGTGTGTCAACACCGCTCCAGAGGTCTAACAGAACACAAACATACACATAATGACTAACAGATACATATACACAAACATACATATAGTGACTTACGGGTGCGCCAACACCGCTCCAGAGGTCCAACAGAACACAAACATACACATAATGAGTAACAGGTACATAAACACAAACATACATATAGTGACTTACATGTGCGTCAACACCACTTCAGAGGTCCAACAGAACACAAACATACACATAATGACTAACAGATACATAAACACAAACATGCATATAGTGACTAACAAGTGAGTAAAAACAAACATGCAAATAATTGCAGACACACCTACAAAAACATACATGCAAACACAAAAAAATGTAAACACAAGGATACATATATTGACAGGTATGTCAGCACAAAAATAGAAAGCATGAATTACGGGTATGTCACCATGACGGCAGATGTCCAATAGAAAACAAATATACATATAAAGAATTGTCGGTGTGCCAACACCGCTCCAGATGACCAAACAGAACACAAACAAGAACACATTAAATTGAATGACAATAAAAAAAATAATAACAATAATATTATTAATAATAAGAATAATAACAAACATAAATACAATAAATTAAATCCCCATTGTGTCAAAAATGATATTAACTGCATTTTTGTTTTTTACAAACTTCACCCTCCACATAACCATCAGCTTTTCCCTCTACCACAACACATTTCATCCTCCACTCTTTGACCAACTCAATATCATACTTATCTTCATATCCATCATATAGTATCTGAAACTCACACTCTTCATCAAATTCATTGTCGTCTAGAACACTAACCACGAGCCCTGAATACCATACATCCTTGCCATCATTATCTACCATTTTATGTTTTATTCTTTTTCCTAAAAACTTTGGAACCCCTCCCTTTGATGTGCCTGTTCTTATTTTACTTCCAGTTTCCATAATTAACCTAGCGTCACCCTCTAATCCGATTTTTTTTTTTTTAATGTTAACAACATTTCTTGTCTTTCATTAATCTGTCTGATAACTGAACATTTTATTGCAGTTGCGCGTTGTTCAGGAACGTCTTTTAAAAATTTAAAAATTGATATTAGATTGGTTTTTAATTTATCAATACCAAATATTTTGTAATACTCCCCTTTTGCCTTTTCTCCTAATTGTAACCACTTTTCTGGAAATTTTTGCTGTAATACTTTTTTTCGAAATTTAATTTGTCTTTGCAACTTCATTACAATTTCATTTTCAGTTCCTAAAATTTTTTCAAAATCCTCTTCACACAAAATTAAACCACCATCCTTTCCGATTTCTGTTGTCAAAAACTCTTTCTCTTCGCTTGCCTTTTGTTCCTTTATTTCCTTTTCTAAGTTGCGCTTGTCCATCTCATCAATTTTGTACTGCAATATATTTGCTTTTTTCTCTCTGTACTTTCTTATATACCCTTTTCTATTTCGCCTTGCTAATATAACTAGCCTTTCAATTTCTTCCTGTGATTTTCCATCTATCCAATCAGCTGTTTTGTTGTTGTTAAACATGATCACACCAGCTGCAGCTACTGTTGTCATGTTAGGTTTCATTTTTAACCTGCGGTCATAGGAAGCAAAGTCACGTTCAGACACAACATTAGTACGTGGGCAGTTTTGAGTTTCTTCAAGCACATCATCAAAAAATGTTTTTTAAAGTCCAAATTTTTGGCTCGATTTAATTTTACAATGTAACCTTTTTTAAGATCCTTATAAGCATCACTCTAGAGATATTATACTTACAGTAGGTTGTAAAAAATAATGAAAGATTTTCTAATGTTATGTTATGTTTATTTTTGTCTTTGCAAATTTGTAGAAAATGACTATTAGTTAACACAAAATCAGGATGTTTGAGAGAAATAATGCCATCATTTATATCCAGAAAATCCAAAATATTCTTGCAGGTTGCTTTTTCAGACAACACTTTGGTAGCTAAAATTAATATTAAATTTAATTTGAGTGATTACAATAAATCTATTGTTAATCAAAGAGTTGAAGTTTGATAATATCTAGCTTTGTGAAAATAAAATAAAGGTAGATCATCAAGCTTAAGATTCTATAAATAAAATTATTGAAATATAAAATATTTGTTATACATTTTTCCGGATTTAAAAATTTAAAAAGTCTATCAAAGTATGACTTACATTCTTGACTTATAGATTGAACCACCATTTCACGTAGATTGTTAAGTTCACAGCCTAAAGAAAAGAATTTGAATTTGAAATTAAAGTTCATTGGTTATTTTCCTTAGCCATTAAAAAATATAAAAATAAATGAAAAAAAAAAATGATAACATTCTTACACATTTCCATTTTGTAAACTTTAGACTAAAAGTTTAGTTAATTACTATTTCTTTTTGTTTTGAAAAAAACAGTTTAGAGAATCTACAGACTAAAAACAGTGAGAATCAAGCTTGTAGTTGAGCAATCCAGAAAAAATACCTTTAAAAATATAAAATCTTTATTTTTATTGCCTTGAAAATTCAAGTCATTAATAAGGAATATACTTTCATTTTCAATTTTATTTGTAGTTAAAATTTCGGAATTGCAAAATCAAAACAAAAAACGTCATAAAATACGCGAAGAAATATAGATGTATATATACAGAATTCTAATATACAAATCCGAAGCACCTATTTTTTAAGAAAACATAATTAAACACTTGTTTTAAAAAGAGGAAAGGCTGAATTTGCTATTTCCACTTGAACACTTTCAAAAATCACTTTTTTTTCTATAATAATTAACCTTGAAGTTTTTAAACACTGAGAACTAAAAATTTATGTATAAATGTTAAAAGGTGTTCACATTCCATTAGATTCCTCAACCTTTTTTTAATATATACGGAAAGTTTTATAAAAATTGGATTTGTTTTGGTACTTCGGAATCCTTACCTCCAAAAGCTTCGTTTTAAAAAAACGTTCCCGCTTCAAGATTTTTTCTCAAAAGTGGTCTCAAGATATGGATAATACTTAAGTGAAGCCATATAAAGCATAGTACTTTTCATATATGGCTGAAAAGAGGTTGAGTAACACTAATTGATGCAAAAAACCTGAGGTTGCTTGCTTTCCTATACAAAAAGATATAAGAGAGCAAACTTCATGAAAATTTCGTGTTTTTTGTCAAACGTCAAATGTTTTTCGCTTAGCCGTGGAATCGCTATAATAGTTGTATCATTACCGTCATGACATCGTAACAAAGATTGTTTTCCAAATATAGCCGCAGCACGTTCAATACTAAAAACTTCAAAAAGTGGTGTGGAGTTTTGTGAGTGTTGTACTTTTTTATTTTCTGCTGATGTGATGAGATTTCCATAAACCCCAGCAAAAACGAGCTTTGGAACATTCGTTATAAATATTTGTCTGTGGTGGGGATTTGTAAAACTAGATCTTAATATACTTGCATCTTTTAACTTACGCATAACATTTTTTTTCAAGCTTATACAAGCACCTTTATACATTGATTGCAATTGCTCATGCGATGGATAAATGTTGATATCCATATCTACCATTTTGTATTCTTTGTATTTTAAGTTAAAATTACGGAATGAAAAGTCTTATAAAAAAAGAACCGAATAATACAATACAGACAACTCTAAAAATTTACTTAGTAAGTCAAAGAAAAGATCGCCGTGGTAGTTGTTCTCAACTTTAATTGTCAGAAGCTTCATCTAAAAAGTGTTTAAAATTTTTAAACTTATTTTTTATTAATTTCTCTGAAACACTTTTTTACCAGATAATATGGTGTCTTAGATATGTAAGAAGCGTTTTTTGTTGATAATATCTTAGCTGATCTTGAAGAATTTTATCACCAGCATATACACGGAAATGTTGTCAACACTTGATTTTTTAAGAAAACTACGTATATTTACAAGAGTCGAGACATTTTAAATATCACAACAAAGTTTAAATATTTCAGGGTGACAGTTGGAAGATACGTCTGACAGTGTTTTTTCACAAATAAAATCGATTACTTAAAATTTAAATATTGAAAACTAAACAAAATAAAAAGCTCAATCACAGAAAAAATAATGTTAGGTACGTCTATTGTTTTATTTTGATAAGTACTAATATTAAAATATATTTCACCTCCTGATTATCGCTAAACAATGGATTTTGACTAAGATTATACTTAGAGTGTACTACTTTAGGTACGTCTAAAAGTTGTTATAAGTAAAGAAATTATTATTTTGCTTTTATAACAAAAAAAATAAAAATTTAAAAACTTTTTTAATCGTTTAACAAAATAATATTAGGTACGTCCATTGATCCTTCTAATTAAATATTATTTATTTATAATTACTTTAACCTTCAGTTAAAAATGATTTTTTTATTTACCGCTCTAAACAAAAATTTTTTTTTTACAACTGTTTGTATAAAGATAGTAAAACTTAAATTTAATTCACTTGACGGTTAACTAAAAAAATTATTTTTACACGCACTATTGAAATAATATATTAACTTTTTTTTTTTTTAGATTTATTTTTATTTTTGGGTACGTCTTTAGACGTACTAGACGTACCCTAGATCCGCACCTGTAGAGAGTTCTAAAAATAACCAAAAATGTAGTATATAAGCACCGTTAACTTCTGCCACCTTTTACCAACTTTTTTCAACCTCAAAGTTGTAAAAAATGGGAATCAGCCATATGTAATTTTGGATCGAAATAAGTCTTATACGTTTGGTTAAATGGAAATGCCGCAATAACAAAAAAACTTTGATGAATGTAATTTGAATAAGTGTTTTTTAAAAGGGCTGATTCGGTCAAAACCCATTTTTGAGAAAACTATAAAAAACTCTTTATCTCTTTTAATATTAGATATAAAGAATTTTTAAAATATGTATGGAAGAGTAACATCTTTGCACACTTTGATTATTGTTATTTCATTTAGTTTGTTAATAATTAGTTTATTAAATTTCGAAAAATTTGCCCTTTTAAAAAAAATCAAATATTTCAGGAAGGAAAACAAAGTAAAAGTCCTTAAGAACTATAACTATGCATTTTAAAACAATGTTTTAACTTACAGTAGTAAATATAACACATATATATGTATAAATAAATAACTAAAATAGCTATTAGTAAACATTGAGTCATAGCATTTTAATATAGTTCTTCCTCAAAGTCACTATCAGAGAGATTCTCACATTCATTAGTTGGCCAGGAGTACAGCTTTTTATTAAACTCGTTAAACTCTTCAGAAATCAATTCTTTTAATATGTCAAGGTGCAAAGTGGTACTGAAAAAGCCAGCTTTTTTCAGTGTAACTTTGCCAATTGGATAAACTAAACTATCCACATGTGGTACAATACCCTCATGTTTAAACCATTGATATTGGTGAATGCCCTTATGTAGTTTTTTTTATCATACTCATATACAAAATGAAACAAGTTACTAATAGTAAAAAGAACCTTTGTTTCTTTTGGGGTAATTTTACCCTTGATTTCTGAAGAAATGCTAAATTTTTTGTAATGTTTTGGGCACCAAGTTTTAAAATCAAAAAAATACGTTGCATCTACTATTTGTTTCACAGTTTTGTGATCTGGAGCTCTTGATAATAAACTAGGTGAGTTGATGCATGTGATAAAGATGGTTGTGTGTTTTCATATAGTCAAATGTCCATGATTTATTGTTTTCATATAGTCAAATGCCAATGATAGAACCACAAAAAAGTTGAATTTTTTGCCTGAGTAATGCGATTACTAACAATGTCATGAACATTCTGAGAAAGACAATTAGTAATACCTTTTCTTCTTTTATCTTCAGGGGTTAATCCAATAACCTTAGGATTCTTTATTCTCCATAATCGTTTTTCACTAATACTTAGGAAAGATAAAAGTGCACTGCAACATATCTCTATGCTACGAATCACATGGTAGGAGAAGCTATGGTTTGGTTTTTTAAGATCTTCTTGATGTGGCACTCTTCTTTCAATTTTAGTGACATCTATCAATCCTTGAATATAAAAGTCTTGTTAGTCTTTACTTTTTATATCATAATATTTGGAAAAGATATCCACAAAGTTAGTCTATCCATAGTTGTCCAAAGACCTTTTATTGCACCTTCAAAAAGAAATCCGAAATATTAATGTACAATAATTATAAGCTAGAAAAATTTTTTATTAAAATACACAGCATTATCTGTAATCTTAAACACAGAATAACATTGCCATAAAAGTTGTAAGGAAATAGACAAAATCATGTTAAAGGTTTTTGACTTTTTAGTGCTTTCACCAGTGTTGAACTCTCGAGATCTATATAGATCTATATAGATCTATATTCTACTATATATATATTACATATATATTCTACAATATATACTACAAAGATTAACTATGAAAAATAATTATAGTTAGGTACTTGCATGCATTTTAAGTTTTGATTTTAATTATTTTTTTATGGTATTTACTTTATGTCAAGATAGTTATAAAAGAAGCAGAACATTTTTAATTAATTTTTTAAATTAACTGGTTATTCTGCTAGTGGAAAATTCCACAAGTTTCAAAAGTTATTATAGCATTGTTTTGACAGAATGCCCCACTGTCTGTAACCAATTTCAGCAAATATAGAAAAGTTGCATTTTCTACATTTTTGTATCGTGTTGTATCATAAAAGGTTTTCAAACAAGATGCTTTAACTGTCTTGAAAATACCACATCTAAAGGCTGTAAAATACTACTGTATGGGCAGGTAAACAAAGCTTAGTGTTGTTTGCAATAGGTAAGTCTTTAACAGTTTTTGAGGGTTGTGTCCATCAAATATTAGAAGCTTTGAACCTTCTAATTGGTTTGTTTTGCCAAAAAATATCTTTTCAAACCACTCAATGAGTTGGGGAGATTTCATCCAACCTGAAGGATAACAGCTGTAACTTGCATTGTCCGGTCCACCATTGCACTAGGTGCTGAAATGGTGAAGATCTTTATAAACAATGCATGGTAATAAAAATTGACCGGGTGCAGTAAAAAATACCTGCACTGTGAACATATTTTTTAGTTAACGTACCAAGATTGCATCAATCTATCCCAAAGCCTTAGTCTCCAAGTCTCAAACAATCAACGTTTTTTCTTCTCTTGTCGAAATTGTTGGACGTCCAACTTGTTTGGACATGAATGGAAAAATAAAAGGCATTGCACATGAATGTCATTTACTTTTGCTGACATTGTTTTCACTCACATCATAAATGACTTTCTTTCTGGCTTCCCGATCATATGATCCGTTTGAACTTGTTTTTTTTAAGTAGTTACGAGACATGATATCATGTAATCATAAACTCTAAAAAAAAGAAAAAATAATTATTTACACAAGCGTAATGACAATAATTACACATTATAAGTAAACTTTGACAGACCTGTCAATGTTTACTTATAATGTATAATCTATGAGGTAACTTTGACAACCCTGTCAATTTTACCCCAAATCCGAAATGTGCGTTTTAAACTAAAAATACTAAAAAATCACTTTAATTAGAAATAGTATCATAAAAATACATTTAAAATTATATTACTAAATTTTATTATTTGTATAACCTAATAACTAAAAGTTTTCAACATTAAAAAAATTATAATTTTTTTTATTTGTGTTCACTGTATTATGTCGTTGTTTATGTTTACAATTATGTGGATAAAAGTAACTTTATGTGTTCATTCAACAGTTCAAGTTGTGGAAAAAATATCTGGCATCGCAAATTTTGTTTCTATGCATTGCGAAGCAAATAGAAAAAATATTCTTATCATTGAAAAAATAAAAGTGATTTAAATGGTGGACATGAGTAAAATATTTAATGTTTAGTTTAACTAAATTTTAACCTAATTTTTGCATACTTAAGTGGCATGTATATTTAAGTTAAAAAATTTTTTGTCTATTTAAAAAGTTACGGCAACACAAAGTTGAACAATTTGGAAGAAAAAAAAACACTTCAAAACCCAACAGAGATTTGAGTATACTCGGAAAAAAGGGTCAAAGAAAAAAGATTATTGATTTAAAGCTTGGTTTTAAAAAAAAAACAAATTTAAAATTGCCATTTTGAGGTTAAAGTCTTAGAATTCGGTTTTGAAAAATTAAAAAAATGCACGTGTACTACAAAAAAAATTTATTTACAAACAAAAAGGTTGCTAAAGATATCATCAGCGGATGTACTTCTGCGCATACGTGAGCGTTTAGAATGGCCTCTATCTGAACAGTTTTTTCAAAATAGCCGCTCTTTGCTCCGGTCTTCAGACCCCAGCTAAAGTCATTTGAGACAATCTTCAATATCAATCAAATGAATAATTTTTCTTAATAGGTTTTCCCTGAAGTATCTGAGATGCTTATTATTAGCTTCCATTCTTTCTTCACTCCGAGACTTTAAACAGGTAGAATCATTTATTTCTTCCAACTCCAATCTATGAGCAAGAACTTTGAGCAGCGCTGGAGTTATGCTTTTATAATAAAATACTTGTAGAGACATTATGTTTAACTCCTGACACATTTGTTTGTAAAGCTCAATAATAATTTTATTGCCAGATGACATTGCTCTCAGAATTGTGGAAAGAAGAAAGCCATAATTTTTAACTAGTTTGCGATCTGTTTGACTTGATATGTGATCTGTAATTACCCTTCACAGTACGTTATTATGTTAAAGATTTCTGGCAACATTTCCAGTTGTTGTATTCCTCCCTTGTCCAATTGATTCTGCAAAACTCCATTTTATTCCTGTTTTAACTCGGATAATTTCTTACAGTTTTGCTTATTCTTCTTTGAGCACCTTTGTGTTTTTGTTTATCTTAGATTATTTCCAAGTAAAGACACCTGCTGCCATGTGGACATCTACCTTCATAAAATGATTAAAGCTTCTGAGCAAACTATGTAAAAATTGAAAGGACCTAGCATCAAACATGCAATCGAACTTGTAATTAGACCGTATCAAATGTCAAAACTCTTTTTTTTTCAAATGGTCTTGTCCTCTTTTACTAAGTCAAATAATATTTGTTACTGGACTTAACATACTTGTATATGATAAAACCATCTTGAACTTTTTGTATATTTTCACATTGTTCTTTTGAAAGATCTTTTGAATACAATATGAAACTCCATGGCCTTGATAAATATTTGAAGCCATTCTGTCCAAATTATGAGCAACAATTTACTTTAACATGGCATTGATTTTCATTATGCTGAATAATAACTCCATCTTCCTTTATAAAGTGTATGTCTTTTTAAATAAAGAAAGAGGTTAGACATTTTAACTTCACTCTTTCCTCATTTGAATCATGAGTGGCCTTTGAGTAAACTCTGAGTTAGGGTATTGCTGTTACCACAATGTAATACTTTCATGATTTAGAATTTTAAGTGGACAAAACATTGCCATAATAATGTTGTTTGTGTTAACATTGTGCAGTTTGTTGTAAATTTTGTGTCAGAATGACTTAACTTAGTGCTTTTAATTTAAAAGTTTTTAATATTTCAATATTTATATTTAAAACCATAACAAAATCATCAAACTTTTAAAATTAGAGTAATATTAAAAATGTTTTTTATTCATTTAAAATTTTAATTTATTTTATATAAAAACTAGATCTATCAATTTAGTGGATAAAACTTGACGATTTGGCTTAAAAACTATTACCTAATATAATTTAGGTAATAGTTTTACAGCTGGCTTTTTACATTGTCCTTTTGGTGTCCTACAGTTATTAAATGATTCTTTAAATTCGTGAAGCGTAAAAAAATATTTTAAAAACATTGCGATCAAGTAATTATTTTAGAAAAGTTAACAACTTTCCTTTTTAGTCTTTTTTTTTTGGTGTTTTTCAGTTTGTTTTTTTATTGTCCCTGATATCTTTTATGATCTTGTGAATATTTTTAACAAATAAGTCTAATCTAACTGATGTAAAAACATGTATTATGACTATGTATAAGAATCCAGAAATATTTTTTAGTTATATACTTTAAAATACCCTTTCGGTAGCCTAGAGTTATAGTATAATGATGGTGATGAAATCAGAGTGCTTTTAATGGATAAAGCTTGAAATATTACCCTAAAAACATGAACTTTTTCAGGTATACTTATCTGAAAAAAAGTTATTACTGAGATTTTAGGGTGTTTTACAGTGTGTTATCTTGATGTTTTGAGTTATGATATGTCCTCAGGAGCATTTTTTAATGATTGAACTTCAAAAATTAGGCTAAAAACATATATCATGATCATGTTTTGTTTTTCCATTCTAAAAAAAGAGTTTTTTCCTAAATATCGTCAAATGTCCACAAAAAGTGCAAAATAAACCAGAATAGTGTCGCCTCAGCTAAAATAATTTAAACTATAGTCAAGTGGTGACCGGTAAAAACCTTTAATATAACACGTGTCAATGTTACCCACCTGTCAATGTAACCCCGCGTTACCTTACATGAAAAATAACTTATAATCAAGTATAAATAAAATTTAAAAAATGAACTCAGAACAATAAAACATTTTTTAATCACAAAATAAATCAAAAATATTCAAAGATATTATTAATAGAGAGAATCAACAGTTTTAATTTATTTTTAAAAACAGGATAAGTTATGGGTTGAAGTTAGGCAAAACAGTTTTATTCCAGAGATGAGCGGCACAATAACTTATACAAAATTGATTGAATTTTGTTTGACAGAATGATTCGTTTACCTAACGATTATTTCGCATTTTTTCACAAATTGCTTAATGGTTTCAAAACAAAAAGGTCTTCGAAAATAAAAGGAGATAAATCATACTTCCACACAGGGCCATCCCTTGAGGAGGACAACCGGGGGCAAGCTGCCCCGTGCGCTGCGAATATTTTTTTTTATTGAGTGGACTTCATAACTTCATAAAATATTTTTACCATTTAAAACCTTGAGCGCCCAACATTTTTAATCATTGACTTAAATGGATATTTCAGGTTCTGTACGTACACAAACTGGTATATCCATTAAAGTCAAAGATTAAAAATGTTGGGCGCCAAGGTTTTAAATGGTGAAAATATTTTATGAAGTTATGAAAACCACTCAAAAAAAAATTTTCTACGGAGCGCGGCGGTCTTTAAAGACCTTAAATCACAAGAAAAATTTTTTTTTTTACTTTTTAGTCTATTTCAAAATTGTTGGTTTTTAAAAATTTCTTTAAATATATTTTATATTTATTTACTTTTATACTCTATTTAAAAAACATTGTTTTTAAAAAGTTTTCTAAGTTTATTAAATCGGTGGAGAAGCATACTTAAGAAAATAGTGTCTATGGTTATTGTTGGTTATGGTTATGGTTATGGTTATGTACTTGGCGGACATAATATTGCTTTCCGTGGTAGCTCATTAAAGTTGAGCATTAAAAATAATGGGAACTCCCTTGGTCTTATCCAATTACTTGTTCAATTTTGATTCAATTTTGATGGAGCCTTTACGACGAATTGAAGATGGAGAAAGACGTTCACAAATGCTTGGTGTCAATATTTAAAACAAGGTAATTAACCTCTTAGCTTTGCATGTAAAAAAAGCTTTTGCAAATGAGGTAAAGTGTTGAAAGTATTTTTAGTTATTATGGATTGCACTCCAGACATTATTCATAAAGGCAAAACTTCTCTAATCATTCGCTATGTTCATAAAGAAAATGAAGCAATAGGGTAAAAATTTCTCAAAAAACACAAAAAAACACAAATCTGCACCCTATATCACCAAAACTTTTGAAACTTGGCACAAATGTTTATAGACATATGTTAGGAAAAATTATAATTTTTTTTCATAAAATTCCTTACCGTTTATAATTTACAGCAATTTGAAGTTTCCTTGATTTTGACTAAAAACTGAGGGGGGAAAAGTGCCGAAAATCATTCCGTTTACTTTCACCTTAATATGGTGCTTGTAGTGATGCTTCAATTCTGAAACTTTGTACCAAAAGAGTTTAAAATCTGTTAAATCCGAAAAATATAGTTTTTTATATGTCAAAACAAGGGAATGTAGCTTATGTTAAGATCCATAAAATACACTTTATAACGCCGAGAAAAAAGGGCATTGACTATTATAGCTATAAAAAAAATCTGACTCATATAAAAAAAATTTAATTTCGATTTTCTTAAAAATAAGATCAACACTTACTTTTCGGCCTTATATTTACTTGAGGAATTATTGATGTTTGATATAGACACAAAATTTTTTAATATTTTTTAAATTAGACACTTAATATAACCCCACCTTTTACCAATCAATCAAATTAGAAACTAAAAATTTAGTGACTTTATTATCTTTTTCATTTTCATATGATATTTACAACAAAATTTAAACGTGTATAAATTTTTTTTTAAAAATACTAAACTTTAGTGATTTTATATATGCTTTACATTCACATTATTTACAAGTTGGTTCACAAAACATAATATTTAAAGAAAAAATGGATAAGACATAATAGACTCATAAATATAAAAATCTCTACTTCCTTAGAAAAATAATTTTTTTTAAAGACCTTTTTTTGGCTAAATAGTAGCAAAGTCCTGTTTTTGTTATCGGTACCTCAACTTTGCAAATAATGTGGACATCACGAATCCAGCATTGGCTTTCTTTTGGTGGCCATTTAAACGACCGTGCAGGACCATTAGGACACATAAATTTTACAAGCACATCTTTTTCTTCTAAATTAATATCTTCAATGACTCCTATCCACCACTTTTGCTCATAGGAAACACAGGCATAATCACCTGGTACTAGGTTTACAGCTGTTATCTGAATATTTCCAAAGTCAATGTTTTCATTGCAATATTTATACATTGTTTCTAGAGATAAAATATGATTATCCATATCTCTCTGCAAACTTGCTAGTGTTGCCAGACGTTTAACTGTACCACCTATCCCATCACAAAGTTGCTAACCGTGACTAGTTGCAAAAAAGTTCCATTTAGCAGTAAAACCAAAATCTTCACAATGGAAACAAAGATTTAACACATTTTTTCAATTCTTATATTGACCTGCACACCCATTTGAAAAGTATTCAATATTTTTTATTTGCGGCAAATTTATTTTTATATCATTGCAAACAACCTCAATAATTTTATAAACCATGTTCACATCATGGATCATATCATCCAAAATAATACAATAGGATTTGTGCTTGAGAACGCCTTCTTTTTTGAAATAAATAATCACTGGATGAAGTGTATATTGTAAATTTGTCCAATGAAAGCTTTGCGCTTTATCCTGAACTTCAAATTTATAGTTTTCTGAAAAATCACCCAGAAATAATGCTGTTACCTCATTCACATATTCCTTTCTTGATCTCAGGTATAATGCTTGACTCTTTGCTAAATACGAATGTGATGCAAGTTTTTCCAGTTTTCTACATACTAGTTCAATGTATTCAAACACTGGCTCTTTGTTATGTTGTTGTCCATTGATCAAATTCAATCTCATTATCATCCTCAAATTCTCCAAGTATATCATAAAGTTTTTCAACCAATGCATTCATAGTTGCTGGGCATTTTTCACATTTATTCATCATACAGTCTTTATTAGTTATATCACAGACAATATAAGGTAACAATTCTTTGTATGTCACACCATGAGGATGTAAAAGTAGTTTCAAATTCTGATGAATAGCACAGACGCATACAGAATGTGTTCCTGAGGCACCAACAGTAATACACCATTTAGGTCGCAAGGTGAAAAACCTTGAAAATCTTATTTTTATTTGTGGATTCTTGGTTTTAAAGGCAACAAACAATTCCTTTAAATTACATAAGAGCAAACGTTTTTGCATGTGGACATTTTTCTTTATGCTTACATAGTCCTTTTTACCAGGCATTATACGGCTATGTTCATCGTCTTCGTAAAAGGTCTTGACCAGTTGAACTGTTACATCAAGAAGAGTTTTTCCTAATTTAGGATTAGACATGGTTAAAATACCTTTTTCTAATGTTAACTTACGTGCAGTTCGAGCTACATAGTTTGTTACATGCAATGTTTCAGATACCTTTTTTATTGACCAGTCTGTAGGGGCAAGTGTTGCAAGTTGTACTTTTTTTGATGTTGATGTAGACTCTGCAATTTTGTTAGTTAACAATACCATCATGTTATCAAACAAGTTTGCTTTTTCCATATACTCATTATTAAAACTTGACTGTTCTTCAAAACATTCTTCTGATATGTTAAAGGGAATGGCTACCTTTTTTTTAATGGAGGTTGTTAATGCTGTCAATTTTTGTTTACCTCCTCTGATTTTACCTGACTTGTGCAATCCTTTGACCTTAATTGGAGATACTCCGGCAGATGCAAAGTGTGTATCTACACTTTCTTTTTTATTTTGAATGGATCTTTCATTAACAAAATAAAAATCTTCATCATTTTTATTTTCACTTATACTTTTTGATAAACATGTCATAACTTTACTTAGACAGGTTGGACACAGTTTTTTTTCAGGTATAAGATTTAAACCTATGTTGTCTGCTTCTAACACAGTATGCATTGTAATCACACGTAGAGATGCCTAAAAAGAAAGTAATTACATTACTTAAATAACATTAATTATATATATTATGTAATTATATTAGTATACAATTTGTTATATTAATAACTATGAAACATCGAACAAATCTTATTACCAAAAAAACTTATATGACTTATTAATAATGATATTACCTAATGAAATATAAATATATAAATTTTTACCATTTTACCACATAAGGCCAAATAAAAATTAGTTCGCAAAGTAGATATATGTTTAATATTTAAAATAACGAAAACCAAAACTTTTTTTCATCAGTCAGATTTTTTCTAGAACTATAGTTGCCAATGGCCTTTTTTATTGTCATTAACAAGTGCGTCTTTTGGATCTAAAAATAAACTATATTTTATTGTTTTGAGAGATATAAGTTTATAATTTTCAAATTCATCAGGTTTTAAACTCCTTTAGTACCAAGTTTTAGCTTCGCAACATTACTACAAGTTTGTTAAAAGGGTAATGGTAAATTGACATATTTCCGGCTTTATCCCCCCTCTTTTTTCAGTCAAAAAATAACTAACTTCAAGTTGCTGTAAAACTTAAAGAGTTGAGAATTTTTTGAAAAAATTTTCAACCCTTTAAGTTTTTTCTAACTTATATCTTTAAACATTTGTGCCAAATTTCAGCGAATTTAGTGATGCAGGGTGCAACCCCTTGTTTTTTGAGAAATTTTTACCCAATAGTCATCGTCCAACAAAGGTTTATTGGATATGAAGTGTGTGACTAGTCGACTCGTAATGCTAATTTTAACCTTCTAATTGAAGAAATAAAGTCTTTATAACTTAAAGTCTTTATAAGCTATAACAACGGAACTAATATGGTTGCAAGTTAAAAAGGTATTCAAGCTCAAGTTTCAGCAAAAAACCCTTATGGTTTATTTACATTTCTGTAGTTGCCACAGCTAGAGCGTAGTTATATCAGACGAGGCTAAATCATTTAATAAAGATTATATTGCTGCTTAGAGTTTCTCAAAACAACAAGAATCTATACAATTTTTTTGCATCAATTAAATGTTGGCCACTTCCCTAGCACAAAAAAGTTTTTCAAAAATGATGTTTTCTTGCCCCTAATTGAGACAATTTAATTGTCTTTAGAAGACAGAATGAACAAGTTCTTTAAATACGAGTCATATTGGAGATTTCTGTTTTACCTGAAAAAATTACCATCAAAGGACAAACTTAAAGAGGATTTTAAAATGTTACTAGAACTGGCTGTGAAAAACATTATAGATATAGATGGGGAAGAACTGAACAAAGAAAATTCAACACGTCAGTTTGATAGCTACTGTTTTTTACCAAAACTATTACCATTAGAAGCAATCAATATAATCAAAAAAATTGATAGAAATGGCTAATCCGCAGATTAGTAAAAAATAATTTTTTTACTAATCTGTGGATATTGCTAACAATTTCAATGACAGTGGCGAGCAGTAAACGTAGTTTCAGCAAGCTGAAGTTATTTAGAACTTACCTACTTCATCAATGGCGAAAAAAAAATTGATATTACTTGAATGTATTTGTATTTATCTATGGTAGATTGGTAGATGATATAAGTATTAAAATATCGGTGGCAGTACAAAAAGTTTATATATGCGACTATTACTGGCGCCGCAACTACATTTGCCCTAGGCGCCACCAACCCCTGGGACGACTCTGCCTCCACATATACACAAAAGATAATTTTTTAGTTTATATATATTAAGGACTTTTATCTTATTAAAAAATATTGAGGACCCAGCCGGCACATCAACGTCTAATCGACGTCGATATGGCTTTAAATAGCAACGTTAATAGGAAGTCATAATTACGTCGAAAATGTAACAAATGCCAAGGTCGAAACTAACAACGTCGTTTTAACATAATAAAACAATGTTGATTGGATGTAAGAAGAAAAATTGATTTGACACTATATCCACGTATCTTAAGCAAAAACTTAAAAAATTATTAAGGTAACAAATTGTAACAAATTTGCTACAATTTTTTGCTATTATTTTTTAAGCTAATTGAAGAGCAAATAAAAATATATCTGATGATGTTCATTCTTTTAGAAATATTCTTAGCAAGAGAGTTGTACAATAAATATATAAAAAAAAATCTGACATCGTTTACTCTTCATTTAGAACTTTGCGAAGAATCAATCCTCCACCATTGGATTGCCGAGGTGCATTTTTCAGTTGAAGCGTGATAATATATATATATATATACATATATATATATATATATATATATATATATATATATATATATATATATATATATATATATATATATATATATATATATATATATATATATATATATATATATATATATATATATATATATATATATATATATATGTATATATATATATATATATATATATATATATATATATATATATATATATATATATATATATATATATATATATATAATTATTTTTTATTTTTCGTTGTTGTTATGTTAAATTTATTTGAAGTTAACCTTACATTCAAATAAATTTATACAAATGCGAGCTGACTGGGGCAAGTAGAAGACAAAATGTCTTATCATCAAGCCCCTTCGTGCAAATAAAAAAAATAAAAAATTTTTACTATTTCCAATAATATATATAAGAGTGAAATTAAAAATAGTTTAAAAAAAAACAAATTAAAAAGTTTGAAATAACCAAAAAGTTGAAAAAATGATTTTAAAGTTTGACAAAACTAAAAAGTTTGAAAATAATAAAAAGTAAAAAAGTTTGAAAAAATAATTTACAAATCCGTACATATGCGTATACATATCCAATAAACTTCATAATATATATTTAAATATACAAAAGATTTTTTGAATTAAAAAAGATTCCGAACATTTTATAGATTTAAGTTCATCTACTCATTTTTTTTTTTTTGAACAAAATTAAAACAGACAAACAAAAAGAAACAAGAAGAATATATATAAAAAGGATATATGTATATATATACACATACACACATACATATACATATACACATATACACATACACACATATACATATACACATATACATATATACATACACACATACGCATACACACATATACATATATACATATACATATACATATACATACACATATACATATATACATACACACACATACATATGCATACACACATATACATATACACACATACACATATACATACACACACACACACGCGCAATATGTGTATATATATATATATATATATATATATATATATATATATATATATATATATATATATATATATATATATATATATATATATATATATATTTTTTTTTTATTTTTTTAATTAAAAAAATGAAAGAATGTACGTATTGTTTAAATTTAGTAAGTGTTTTTTTATAGCTCTTTTAAAAATATTAATAGATTTTATTTTTTTCATATTTTTGTCAAGAACCGAGTTCCACAAGCGTGGTCCCCGACATGTAATTGAGAAGTCAGACTTTTTGAGTAATGTTAGTGGGATGTAGTAATTATTTATTGAGTGTCTTGTTTTATATTTATGATTAATAAGAGAGAGGTTTTTATAAAAATATTTTGGAATTAATTCGTTTTGAAGTTTAAACATAAATAACAAGTTATGGTAGATGTTTAACTTGTATACATTTAGGGCATTTATTTCCTTGAGTAACGGCTCGGCACTTTCGTATCTATCCATGCCCGAAACTAATAGACTTGCTTGCTTTTGTTTTGTGTAAATAGTTTTTGGAAAAGATGAATGAGTTTTGTAAATTAAAGGTGTAGTATTTACAAGTTTTGTAAGTCAAAATATATAATGAAGTTTATAATTAAATAGTATGGGCCGGACTTCAAAAAGATTGTAATGATCTTATCACGAAGCTATATATTATGATCATGTTAAAATAATATATTAAGTACATTTCTTTTTTTATAGTCTTTAAATTAAAATAAACTCTTGATAAAAAATTAAACTCAAAATAAGCTCAAGATAAAAAATTTAACATAACATGCAGCATAATAACTAAAATTGATAAGAAAAAATTCAGGAGTTTTTTTTTTGTGTGTGATAAACAATTTTTTGATATATTGTTTGAGAAAGGTAAGAGGCATTTAGATAATACACATAAACGAATCAGTTCACTATGCAGTTGATATATATGTAGTTTAATTTATAGTCTTAGAAGAATTCAGAGTATCTGTTTAGATTCAGTATCAGATTTTTTAACTTTGAATTTCAAGGAATTTCGATTATCTGGATTGCAAATTGATTTATTTTTAGTTACTAGTTTGTTGTATAAATAAGGATCCCGATATGAAATTGAGAATTAAGAAAGGTTTGTTTTTTTGAAAGGTGTAGTAAAGTTTTTTGTTTCTTTTGTGTTATATTTGTTAACGTTATTTATAAAAAAGTTATTTAAGAAATGGTTTGGTACTTGACCTAATTTAAATAATAGCATAAACAATATATTTTGGTAAATGTTAATTTCATAAATTGTTAAGCACATTCATTTCTTTAAATAAGGGTTCAGCGTGTATAAATTTGTCTTTATGATAGATTAGTCTTATAACATGTTTCTGACGTCGATATAAAGTTTTCAATTTGGTCATATACGTACTCGCCCAAGCTATATTCACATATATGAGGTAGTTATGTATAAAAGAGAAATATATAAGTTTTAAATTACTTTGCGACAGCATAGGTTTTGCTTTATAAAGTAGATCTATGTTTTTTGATATTTTAGTGTCTAATGCATTTATGTGAGCTTTCCAAGATAAGTTTTCATTAACTTTAACTCCTGAAAATTTAGTTTCGAGAGTTCTCTAAATTACTATATTTTCTATTTTTAGAGAGGGTAGAATATTTGGTAGTGTGTTTCTTTCCTGGTTTGAATGAAATAAAGTGTATTTTATTTTTTCTATGTTTAGGGATAACTTATTTGTTTTAAACCATATATTTAATTTTTGGAGATCTATGTTTACATTATCATACAGATCCTTGATGTTTGTCGAAAAGTAATATAAATTTGTATTGTCTGCAAACATTATAAACTCAAGTTTGCTAGAAACTTTTTCAAGGTTATTATATCGATTAGGAACAAAAGAGGAGCAAGAATCGAACCTTAGAGAACACCACAAGTTAATTTTAATAATTTAGTGTCGTAATTATCATCTGTAATAACACACTGTTGTCTGTCATCTGTAATAATACACTGATTCATGATTTATTGTGTCAAACACTTTTGACAAGTCTTTAAAGATTCCTAATTCGAACTTCTTTTCACAAACTGATTCACTAATCCTATTGGTGAGGTCTACGATAGCATGCTCCGTCAAGTGCTGAGTTTGAAAACCATATTGGTTTTCATTCAGGATTTTGTTTGTGGTTAGGTATTTATATAAACGATTGTAGATTATTTGTTCGAGTAGTTTTGAAAATACGGAAGTATTGATATTGGTCTGTAGTTATTTAAGGTGGATGTTTCTCCGGATTTATAGATAGAAATAATTTTAGCTATTTTTAAATAGTCGGATACAATTCATGTAAGTATTGAAGAGTTAAATATTTAAAAAATGGGTTTACTTATTTCTGAGAAGACATTCAAAGTTTTATTAGCTGGGATATTATCGATATCTGGACCTTTGTTAATTTTTAATGTTTTAATTGCTGTTTTAAGTTCTTCCTATTCTAGTTCTTTATAAACTAGGTAGCAACGAGAGTCCTCGATGTAATTCTCAAATGAATTGTTTTTAGGTTGAATTTTAGAGGCAAGTTTAGAACCTTTACTTGCAAAGTGTTTGTTAAATTTTTCAGAGATAATTTTTTTATTATAAAACTCTTTTTCACTAATGAGAACTTTTGGAGGTAGTTAGTTCGAGTTTATTTTATTTTTACCAATTATTTCTTTCATAATATCTCAGATTTTTTTATTATCTCCTTTAAATTTTTGGATTTTCTTTGAAAAGTATAGTTTTTTGAATTTAAATTTTATTTTTTCAAATAGATTTTCATATTGTTTATACATAGACAAGTTAACGTCGCTTTTACTTTTTAGATATTTTATGTAGAGTTTTTGTTTTTGTTTCGACGGTTTTCTTATTCCTTTGGTAATCCATGGAGTAGTTAGGTATTTAGCTTAAATTTTTTTTTCGACCTTTGGAAAGTGTTTATTATAGAGAGTTAGGAAAATGTCTATAAACTTATTGTATGCGGAGTTTGTACGTCCGAGGTTACATTCATAATTTTCGACCAATTTACTACCGCTAGTGATTCTTTTAGTTTTTGGGTCGAAAATTTATTTATGCTTTTTTAATGATTTTTATTTTCAGGTTATTGACAAGTTTTGCTTGCTGTAATAGTAAGAAGTAAATTCGGAAGTTGTCAGATATATCCGTTTTAATTATTCCTACTTTTAAGGATGGATCTTGAATTGAATTTGTCAATATATTATCAATGTTATATTATAGCTGTTATAATAGCTGTAATTGATGTGGGAGTTATCCGGGTGGGTTTGTTTACAGTATCGCCGCCAGAATTTAATTCATGGGGGTGGATGAAGAGATTTTTTTCTTTCTACGCCCCCTCTACGCAACAAAACTACGATTATTATTTATGACACAGTCGTTTCAAATTTACTGACCAGTTAGTCAAATTGTGACTAACTTGTCAGTAACTTTTAGTCTGTCAGTAGTTACTGAATAATGACTCAGTCATTTATTCTAATTTATATATTTTACGCGGCATCATATTTTTCTTGTTAAAATTGTGAAGCATTGTTTTTGAGGGCAGGGTATTTATTAGCATATATGCAAATAATTTAAATGTAATAGATTTAACTTTTTTTTACTTATTTTAAGATGATAGAATTAATAAACCCTTAATAAACTTATTTTAAGGCGATAGAGTTAATAAACCCTTTTATTTTATTATTGTTATTATTATATTTTCTTTGCCGTATAAATAAATTTACAATGAGAAAAAACCATTCATGTATAAAAATTGGCCGGAGCAAGAAGAAGACATAAACTGTCTTATCGCCAAGCCCCGTTTACATTAACGTCACAAAGTTACAAGTTAAAAACTAAAAGGTTAAAAATTGAAGTACAATACAATATTAGTTCGACAAATATAAGACACAAGTAATAAATCGAATAAATGTTATTTGTCTGTTCAAAATTAATAGTATATATATTTTTTATTTTAATAAGAAATAAACAAGATACACAAGACAATAGTAAATAAGTAGTGATGACTTTTTCAGGTTTAATTATTTTAGGTGATTTTAGATGAAATCTTTAAAATCGAAAGTTTTTTCTGATAGAAAACGTTTAGATTCTCTTTTGAATTGTTCTAAGGAGATGCCTCGAAGAATTTTATTTTTAATTATATTTTTTAAAAAACCTTTCCATATAAATGGTCCCCGGTATTGAATTTGAAATGAATTGAGTTTTAAATAAGATCTTGGAATAACAAAATTATCAGATGAAAATTTAGTGGGATATTTATGAGATATTTCGGTAAAGACTGAAATATATTTATGAGATATTTCGGTAAAGACTGAAATATATTTATGAGATATTTCGGTAAGACTGAAATATTTTAGGAGATAACGCATGTTTTGTTTTAAACGTAAATAGCATAACTTGGTATATATTAAGTTTGTAAATATTAAGCACATTAAGTTTCTTTAAAAGAGATTCACCATTAACAGTTCTGTTAACGCCAAAAATAATCCTACAAGCATGTTTTTGTTTGCTATAAATTTTTTTGAGCTTCCCATAATTGGTACTTGCCCATGCAAGATTACAATAGGAAAGATAACTATGAATAAATGAGAAATATATAATTTTTAAAGATTCCGTATTAAGAAAAGGTTTAACTTTATATAGCATTGAAATATTTTTGGAGATTTTATTTTCAATAGATCTAATATGATATTTCCATGATATATTTTCATCTAATATTTGACATTTTATTTAAAAAATTTATTGATTCTTATGAAAAATTTAAAAATTTTAAAATTTTTAAACTAAGTGGATTATGTATGCTTAGTGCACACAAAAAAAGAATAAATAATTGTCCAAATTTTATCGACAAAGTTGTAGACAAGTTTGGACAACAAAAAAGAAGGCTTGCATTGCACAGCCGGCATTATTACGTTGTTTCAACGTTGAAATTCCGTTGAAGCGCTGTTTCAACGTTGTTCAACTATGTCACAACGTTAAATCAACGTTACCGTTTAAACGTTGATTATTTAACGTTATTTCAACGTTAAATCAATGTTACAGTTTAAACGTTGATTATTTAACGTTTTTTTAACGTCATTATTTCAATCATTGTTGACAAAAAATACGATATAAAATTTATGCGCGCGCTGAAATGGAAGTAAAATCGTAAACATTATTTCAACGGTTAAAGTTAAAGAGATTTATAATTAGGCCGGCGTCTGTGGCTTCAAATTCCAACACTTTCGCTATACACATCGAGTAACTAAGTTTTAAATTTACTAACTTGCGTTTTAAGTTTCCTAGAGTCTAACATAAAAAGTTCCCATTCTAAAAGTGTCCCATGCGACCAGGATAGGCCCCCAAAATAATCCATTATCGTGTCTATCGTGAGGTTTCGATTTCATTCGATTTCTATTAAAATATTTTGCAGAACCACGTTTTACTTTAATTTTGCCGTCTGAAACCATTCTGTATTATAACAAGCTTTATTTATTAAACTATAACATCGAGTTGTATGGTGAGTTTTGTTATAATAAATATAAATTTATTTAGATAAATTCTTACTAAAATTTATTTTATATATATATATATATATATATATATATATATATATATATATATATATATATATATATATATATATATATATATATATATATATATGTAGGTACGTGGACTGATTTTTTTTAATTGAACATATACTAGAATGTTATATATCATTAGAAAGCCCTTCAAAAATGTATTTTAATGGTGAAAAAATTATTAAAAACAAACAATTTATAAAAAAGTTATGACGTTTTTAGTAGCAAATTTTCGATATATGGATTTCTTGAAGAAACTGGTTCCAAAATTAATTTTTTTTTCACTGAAATTGTTATAACTTTGTCAAATCTTATTCAAATGCCTATACCTTGGTATCAAAAGATAGATGTAATAGTAGGCTACAAGTTCATATAGCTCTATAGATAAAAGGGGTGTCTAGAGGGCCAGAGGGGGTAACGGAACACCATCGAAACCTTAAAAAAATGCAAGTTTTTCACAAGAAAGAGTATTTTGCTGATAAAATTTGTTATCTTTATACACAAAAAGTTGTTCTAATTTGCTTCCATTACTTTTCCAAATATTATTGGTCTATTTTAGATTAAAGGGTGGATGTATTTGTTACGTTTTAACACCCTTGTAGTGAAATGTTACCATCTTATAAATATTTGAGCCTAAAAAACACTGATTATATTTTGTGTTAAAGACTTTAAATTATATTTTTTTACTTAACAGAATATACAAGTGGTGCATAAATTGACATTAGGGGCGGAACGATGCCAAGCTTAACGCCCCTCCCCCCCCCTTCCTCTCAGTCTTCTCCAACCTAAAAAAAATTTTAAAAGATATTTAAAAAATGGTTTTAAACTGAGTTTATTTAAAAAGAGAAATTAGTATTTAAGATTATTTTACCATGTTAGTGAGGGGAGGGGTATGTGCCACGCCCAACGTTCCCCCCTCCCCACCTCTTCTTATTTAAACTTTAAAAAAATGTCAATAAAAATTTCAAAAATGTCTTTAAATTGTGTAAAAAGCGAAACATAACTTTAATAATCTTACCTCATTACAAGATGCAGGTTGGAGTATCCACCCTAAAAATTAACCACAGTTTTGAAACTTATATTTTAAAAAGTTTTAAAATACAAATTATAGAATTTATGTCTTGGCTTTTAGTAAATGATATTATTTAAAATTCCAATAATGAAACTAAATAAATCATTTTTAACAATAGACACCACGAGAAGGTAAGCCAGAGCCGTCTATCAAAAAAATTTTGCAAGCTACACAACTTGCTGTACCATATTTGCAAGCTAAACAACTTGCGGTACTCTTTTTGCAAGCTACACAACTTGCTGTACCATATTTGCAAGCTACACAACTTGCAGTACTCCTTTTGCAAGCTACACAACTTGCTGTACCATATTTGCAAGCTACACAACTTGCGGTACTCCTTTTGCAAGCTACACAACTTGCTGTACCATATTTGCAAGCTACACAACTTGCGGTACTCTTTTTGCAAGCTACACAACTTGCTGTACCATATTTGCAAGCTACACAACTTGCGGTACTCTTTTTGCAAGCTACACAACTTGCTGTACCATATTTGCAAGCTACACAACTTGCAGTACTCCTTTTGCAAGCTACACAACTTGCTGTACCATATTTGCAAGCTACACAACTTGCGGTACATCTTTTGCAAGCTACACAACTTGCTGTACCATATTTGCAAGCTAAACAACTTGCGGTACTCCTTTTGCAAGCTACACAACTTGCTGTACCATATTTGCAAGCTACACAACTTGCTGTACCATATTTGCAAGCTAAACAACTTGCGGTACTCCTTTTGCAAACTACACAACTTGCTGTACCATATTTGCAAGCTACACAACTTGCGGTACTTCTTTGTTAATCTCTAATTATATAAATATAATTATATATAATTTAAATTATTTTCATATTTAGTTTAAGAAAATATTAATTCTCCTGTTATAACATCAGCTGCAAGCTGTATTTTTTTCATCTTATATTCAACAGCTTCAAGATCAGTTTCATCTTTTTTCCAGTAAGAAATAGTGTATATTTTGTCTTGTTGGCTCTTGTTTACTTTTTCAACTCTACCATCATAAATGACAGATTTCGAACAGTCAGCATCATACCACTCATGACCAAGTTTTCTGCCAACAATTCTTTCTGACATAACATCATCTAAATTTTCAAGTTGCTTCGCAGACAAGTGTTTATATTTATGCATCATTTCACTGGTAGTTAATAAACACAGCTCACGCTCTAACTTTCTTTTTTGTTTTTCGTCCATTTTTTGGCGCTTGAACGCCTGTCTACCAGTAATCTCTGCTCGAACTTCATTACATAGTAGTCGTCGATTTTTGATTCTTTTTTTACGTGCCATGTAAATAGACCATTTAATCACCTTTTCCCTAGAAAACTTCTCAAGATTCTCAAGATAATCTATAGTCCTATTCTTTTTGGATCGTAATTTGCTAGATATATAACAAATTGTTGCATTAGGGCTACGTCCTTTGGCATCACCAAACATACCAATTAATTCTTCACTATCTATATTGTGAAGCCTTGCACTTACTGTCTCCTTTTTGAGTTCTGCTGAAATGGAAAGGGAGAAATATCTCTTATATTGACGAGTCAAGACTTCTTCAACTGCATTAAGACAAGCAGACGTCATTTTAACAAGCTGTTCATCAATGGGGCATAAAGTTGTAATAGATTGTAAAATATTTGGGACAAGGGTTTTCCCAAAAAAATCAATTTCTCTGCAAAATAGTGCAGCTGGATCAGACTTGCAATTAGTAACTTCTTTTAGAACATCTTTTACTACCTGGATACCAGTGACATGATCAAAACTTGCATCATCAGGTGATACATAAAACTTAGTCATCCATGGTCCACTGAGAAGTTTACTAAATAGTGCAAGCACTCCCATTTGTTTTATAGCAGTTGCATTACAAAAGGCTTCTCGCAGAATTGGTTGTAAACTGAAACATTTTACTGTTCCAGTGGTCAGATAAAGTAGAAAAGCAGTATAGTGTTTCATAAAAATAAAACAAGTATGAAAAAGAATGTGCAGACAATTTCCACGATACCGTGGAATAATACCTCGCGGTAGTTCATTATTGTCTAAAAAATTAACAAATCCCTGTGGGTCACCTTTGCCATCCTTAAACCTCATCTTGTTCATTGCTAGCACAATTTTGACTGCCATACAATCATATCCAAACAATTTGCAAGGTTCCAATTCTAGAGATTTCAAGGCTTCGCGACATGAAATGGCAATTGTGTCTAAAGGGTGCAAGTGACAATTAAGCTCATTCAAATTCTTCCCCCAGGTATTACAAAGTTTGGAAATAGTAAGATGGTTAACTGATACTCTGTCTGACATTGTGTTGGAAATATTTGAAATGATTGTACGACGGCATTCATTAAATGTAATCAAGTGAAAGTCTGAATAAATAAAAGCTAAATGATCTACTACACCACATATATGATTTTCATAATCAAGAGCTGTTCCACCTGGTAACTGGTCCAGAGCAATGACCTGGCAGCTCTTGTTAGATGTTAGATGAACAGTGTTGATATGAACACCTTCTTGTGTTGTTGCATCAAACCCAAGAGTAAGATAAGAATTACTCATAGCCCATTCTGCTGCTTGCAGTTCTGCTATACTGCCAAGCTCACGAGCCATTTGCTCAATAGTACAACGATGAGGAATATCCATAAAGTTAACACCCAAATATTGGCCAATTTTAGAAATTAGGGTTCTGATGTTACCAGTTGGAACATTAGCTAATAACATGCTATAAATTATCATCCTCATTTTTAAAGGGTAACTCTTATCGTCTTCTGACATATTAACATATGGAATTTTTCCCTCTTTTATTTGTAACATGTCATTTTCTAATTGAGCAATGAACACTTTATTTGCATCAACATCAGTTTTATGTCTTACTTTAATTTGCATTAAATTTTTTTTTTCTTTTATTTTCAATGCCTTTGTTTTCGCTTTAAGATTGCGAATTAACTTGCTGTAATAATATGTATTAATTTTTTTTTAACTCTCTAACTTCTGTCCTCAAAGCTTTAATAATATCTTCTTTTCTTTTGATATTTTTTTTTAATATTTTTAGCTTATATGGCATGCTATTATATTTCAATTTAACTTTTGCTATTTTTTTCCTGTGTTCTCTGGTTGAGCTAACTAACTGTGAAGATAAATACGATAACCTGGTGATGAGTTTTGCTTTTTTAGGGGTTAGCTGTACTCTTGATGTATGCATTCTTGTATCATTTTCAATGGAATTTTCAGGTTCTCTAATAACTGAAGGTAAAATAGAATTATGTTCATGGGATGACAGAACAGAAGACTTTTCAACTGTGACCAATGAACTACGCTGTTCAAGATGCATTGCCTGTCTCATTGACACGCTTGGTGTGTGGTGTGTAAAGGGCTGATTACAAAATTCAATAAAACTTGTACAATCCCTTTTATAATTTCTAGTCAATTTTTTTGAAGTGTTAATAACATTATAGAGTTGATGTTTAGTAGTGTTCAAACAAAATAACTCATCTACTTGTTTAAGAGTTTTAACATATGACTCATTGTTGTTAGTGAATAATAAAATTAAATGTCCATTTTTACAGTGTGTGTGTAGTTTGTCATGCAAAGTGAAGTTTACAGCTAAATACTTTTTCACTCTATCCTGCAACACACATCCACTCCTTTTTGGACCCATAATTCCTTTAAAATGTATATTGAGCGTTACTATATTATAATTTTAATTAAATTTCTTAAAAGGTAAATCAATAACATATAATAATTTGTTAACATTCCATAACATTATAATGCAACATGTAAACAAATGTATTAAATAAAATATAATTAAAAAATCTCGTTCATACCTCACAAAAGTTGCAAGGAAGAAGTATTTCAATATTAACAATGCTAATATAATTTTTAGGAACTGTAAACATAAGCCAAACAAGTTTAAGATTAATGATTGTCAAAGAAACAGTTTCAATAAACTAAAATATAAATAGTAAAAATGTATAAAACTCTTAACATTTATAAACTTTTGAAAGTTACACATATATTTATTATATTTATTATGGGCTACAATATCCTTCAAAAATTCTTTTAGTACATATAATATAAATAGTACAAATGCAAAAGACTCTTAACATTTATCAACTATTGAAAGTTACACATATATTTATTATATTTATTATGGGCTAGAAAATCCTTCAAAAATTCTTTTAGTACATAAAACATGAAAACTATTTATAGTTACAACTTTAATAATTTTTATACTACAATTTTTAAAGACATTGAAAAAAAATATTTTTCTTACAAACTAGTTCACTTGTCAGTGTTTCATTTTTAAATTATTTTGAAAAAAAATTATACTTTAATAATTGTAAAAATTAAGACAGCATGGAAAACAAACTTGATAATGTTAAATATATATTTTTAATACAAAAAACTTCTTCTTCAACTGCTACCATTCTTTCTTCGCCTACGCCCTCCTCCGTGGTGATATCCCCTTCTGCACTATATGTAAGATCAATCTTTTTTTACTGTATCCGCAAACATAACTCCACTTTTTTTTGAACCTATATATATATATATATATATATATATATATATATATATATATATTATATATATATATATATATATATATATATATATATATATACAAAGAGTTAATATACCATATTTTTAATTTAAATTTTTGAAAAGTAAACAAACAATATATAAAAATTTGTTAATAATTAATAGCATTATAATACAACATGTAAAAAAAAATCTCATACATACCTTCTGCAAACAAGTAATGGTTACGTAATTATAATATTTAGGAACTGTAAACATAAGTTAACCTGGTTTAAAATCAAACAATTAAACTGGTTTAAAACCAATTAATATTCTTAACTCAAAAAAAAAGTATATAAACCAAACAAAATAAAGAACAGTAATTAGGTATGGAAAAGATATTTAACATTTATCAACTCAATAAAACATTACATATAAATTTGAAACTGCATTTAATATAGGCTATGAGAAAACCTCAAAATTTCAAAACCTCAAAAAATCCTAAAACTTTTAATTACATTGAAAACATACAAAACAGGTCCCTTGCAAACTACTACATCTGTCAATGCTTTGCTTTTAAACCATTTTGTGAAAGATTTAAAATAAATAAATCAAATGTTAATAATTGCAAAATTTCGGACAAAATGGAAAACAAACTTGATAATGTTATATATTTATTTAAAAAAAAAGTAAAGGAGTGGTGGCGCCTAGTAATAGTGGATGCCACCATTCACAACAAGGCCGCCACCATTCCGTCTTCGCCCACGACCTCCTCCACGATTTCCTCTTCTGCTGGAGCTTCCAGCACCCCTGTTAGGAGGATGATAGGCCCAGCTGAATGACTCACCATCATTCCCTCCTAACCGGACCCACCGCAAAAATGATCGATTGCTCATCGGTCCAGGGTGCTGGTCCCTATATCTTCTATAGGCACCATAGGTAAGCTCTAAAAGACAATAAATTGTAACTACATTAGTATTGAATGGTAAAAAATAACAAATAATACAAACCAATTATTTGATGGGCTGCATTAATAAAATTAACAAATAATAAATCAATGATAGCTTAAAAAATGTTAATTAAAGTAAAAAATTAAATACTGCTCTGGGTTTTTACTTCTACTGCACTTTGAAGGATAACATAATATAAATGTACTAATTTGTGAATATAAATAAAAATATAATGAATTAAATAATCATTCAGCAACATTTCTGAATCATAAATTTACCAGCAGAAGGTTGTGTTGTTTGTTGTGGAGGTTGTGGGACTAAAGGTAAAATTTTTTAAAAATAAAAATACAATTTACTTTAAATTTAATTTAAAAATAAAAATTTAATTTAAATTTAATTTAACTTAACAATTTAATTTAAAAATAAAAATACAATTTACTTGCTATCGATAAGATATGCATGCACATATTAGAAAAAATACTTTTACACATGTAAATTATGCATACACATATTAGAAAATAA
>NC_061165.1:27835496-27867339 GCF_022113875.1 Hydra vulgaris
AGTTATTTTCTTATGGATCTGCCGTCACAAACAATTTTTTGCAAGCTTTTGATGGTCCTGAAATATTTTACTTGATAGACTTTACTGAAGAGCAAACTCTATGTAAATTTCTAATTTAAAAACTTGATGTAAATTTATGATTTAAAAAGTTATCTTTGTTGAAATCATATACATGATAAATAAACGGGATTTTTTTAAAAACTGCGCAAAAAGGTCAACTTGTATGTTTTGTATATGTTTTAACCAAAAAGAAGATATCAAAAGTTAGTTCTTTGGCGATAACGGAAATATGACCTGATATTACGTTTTCAAAAAAATAAGCATTAAGTATAATTAGACGACTTTATATAAAACAAATTGGAGAGAAATTTGATACTTCGTTATAAAAAAAATATAAAATAAAAAAAAATTATCGGATGAGTTTCTCGTTTGAGTTAACTTTGCTCTACCTAATATATAGCCTTATCGTCTTATCTTAAAATCACATAAATTTTTATCATGATCATATTTTATAAACAGGTTGCTTTATATTGTCGCATTACTTTCGACGATGAGGCTAATGAAAACAAAATGTTGTTTTGCCATAGTGCTTGCTATAAACTGTTTACTGATAAAACAAAAATTGAAAGAGCTCAAAAACAAACAGAAAAAGAACAAGATAAGTTGCTACAAAAAAAAAAAACACCTTTAAATGCTTTTGCATCCTCCCCAAAGATAACGCGATCATCACAAGTTTTAAAACAGTGTAGAAAGAGAGCAGCCATTTGCACAGATATATGTATTATTTGCAAGAAAAAAGAAAAATTAGTATGTATTTAGTGTAGCAGTGTTATTAATACTTTATAGATTATTTTGATATATAAACTTTAGAAGTAGGGCTACAAAAGTTAAATGCGTATCTAATTTAGTTTTGATTAGATTTATTGACAAACCAGCTAGATTATATAATAGTAACTTTCATTAAGGAATCATGGGTTTAATTTTTACTCTCTATAGTGTTTTTATGCCTTGTCAAAATTACAAACGCTATATTTATTTAGCGTTTGTCATTTGACAGGCTACACATGTAGTTGTAATTTTTTTGCGTGCATTTTTAGGTGTCAAAAATACAGGGTAAATCAAAATTGGTTCAATGTCTTACCTCTGATGCCGGGCGTCTTTGAGAAGCAGGTGAAAAAAAAAAACGAAGATATATTACTGCATATTAGAGACAAAGACTGTTCTTGTATAGAATTAAAATACCATAAGCATTGTTATGCCAAATATACTGCTTTTGTTACACGTAAAAAAAGTGAGAAACCTAAAAGTCTTTATGAGCAGTCTTTTCTAGTGCTATCTAAACAAATAGAGAAGCAGCTGTATGAAGATGGCGAAAGTCTTTCTATGTCTGACATCTTTTCTTCATTTGTAAAAATTGTGAAATCAGTAGAAAGTCTTGATGCATCCAAATATAACAAATGGAGGTTGAAAAAAAGAATACGGGGGAAATTTCCAGATTTAGTATTTTACAAACCAATAAAAAAAGCAATGAGTGAGATAGTTTATCATTCAAATTTTAACATTGGCTCAATTATCGAATCAGCAATTAGTGCAGCTAGAGAACAAAATAGCAGTAGCTTTGAGTCAGATTGCACTGATGATGAAGTAATTCATAGAGATCAAGTATCGTGTTCAAGTAAAAAAACGGTAATAAACTCATTGCAGATATTATATACTGCAGCAGTAGAATTAAAAAATATTCTTAAACAAGTTCCAGCTATGAATTGCAAATGGCCTCCGAAGGCAACGGAATTGAATTTTAAATGCGCAGATGAGTTTGTACCAACTTCACTATTTAACTTTTTAGCATGGACATTTGGGTTTTCTGATGAGCCAACATTCGAGTGTAAAGTAGAACTCAATGTAAAAGATAGAGTAGAAGTATTAAGCGTTGCGCAGGACTTTATTTTTTTACATTCAAAAAGAAAAAACCTACCTCCAAAACATTTAGCACTCAGTATGGCTACAAGACAAATTACGGGGTCAAAAAAACTTATAAGTATTCTAAATGGTTTTGGGCACTGTGTATCGAATTCAGTTGTTAGATCACATGAAACAGGATTGGCAAAACTAAATATAAATGATGATGTTGTTATTGGTTCAAATGTTAACCATTGTCAGTTTACCACACTTGTATGGGATAACATTGACTTTGGAGAGGAAACTCGCTCAGGTAGTGGAACGTCGCACATGGCTAATGGGATTATTATACAAATGAAAATGGAAAACTCCAAAGTTAAATCAAAAGAATCTGTTAAAAATATTAAAAAAAGTGAAAGGTCATTGCCTAAACCTTACATAGAGATACCACAGTTTATTTTAGGAGAGAAAAAGTCACCAGAATTAAGTAGCTCTTATAGAAAAAATCCATTTTCAATTAGAGAAGATGAACATTTGATAGATCAATCATTTTCAAGACTAATAAACTTTGGTTATATTCTGTTAACGATTCTAATACTTTGCTTCCTGGCTGGACAGGCTTCAAAACACTTCTTCATGCAAAGCCATTAAATAAATCTATTATAAGTTACTTACCTGTAATTAATGCACCAGTTACCGAAATTTCCACAGTAAATGAAATTCTTCAGAAAAGTATTGCGATAGCAGATAAGTTAGGATTACGTCATATGATAGTAGTATTTGATGAAGCATTATATGCTAAAGCTCAACAAGTCAGATGGAAAAATGCAATGTTAATGGAACGTATAATCATCCGTATTGGTGATTTTCATGCAGTAATGTCATACATTAGTGCTATAGGTAAACGATTTACAGACTCCGGTTTGCAGGTAACTTTTGATTACTTCTATACACGACCAATTTGAAATATTATTCATATTTCTATTTCTCCTATAGAGCTTTCTGTTTTGACTTTAACTATTTTTAAATTTATTTAAAAATTGTTTTCAGTTTTATATTTTTTTTCTTACAGGATATTTTTATTGAGTCCGGTGTTGTAGCAACTGGCTCTTTGAATGGAGTATTGCGAGGAAAACACTATAACCGTGCTGTATATGCTTATAAAATCTTATACGAAGCTTTACAACGATTACGACTACGTTCATTTGTTGAAACATTGAATTTAAATGAACAAGATTGCTTTAATACTAATGTTGCTATGTTGAGCGAAAAATTTCCCGACCAATTTACAGATCATCTAGTTAATGACAAATACTTATCAATATTTGCGAAGTATTTTACTTTTTATTTTCTGAATTGCTTTAAAAACAGTGTTTTCTTTTAACTGCCACTTTTTCCCGTTTGGTTTAACACTAATTTTCACACTTATTTTATTATTGTTTTGATATAGATATGATGATTTTATTTTTGAATCAAATCAACAGTCACCAACGTTTTCATTCTGGTCATCTTTCATCGAAATGGTAGAACTGTTATTATTGTTCATTAATGCCACACGCTGCAGTGATTGGAACCTTCATTTATCAACTATTAGATCTATTTTACCTTGGTGTTTCAGCTATGATCGAGTTAACTATTCTAGGTATCTCTCAGCATATTGGTTAGAAATGACGTTGATCAACGAAACACATCCTGGTAATTTTAGTAACACGGCGTTACGGTATTTTGTAGTAGAAAATTTAAATCTACTTTATTGCGTTTTAAGGATATCTAGGTGCTTTAAATAGGATTAAAAATAAGTAATTTCTTCTCATAGGGATTAAAAACGAACTATCGAAGCAATGGACAGTCCAACGGCAGACTGAATATGGTTTCTCATCAGTTGCCTGTGATCAAGCCATTGAACAAACAGCTAATCGCGATTGCAAAACTACTGCTGGTATTATTGGGTCTACCTTACACCAGGGAGTAGTTCATTGGTGGATTTTAGCTCAGAGTGATAGAGCTGCAATAACGAGTGAATGCGAAACGATGGCTGGCATCAGTATAAATAAAAGGTTTGTAGTTAAACTGCTGTATTTGGCAACGTTACAAAAATAAATAATAGTAAATTAAATTAAATTGTATTCAAATGAACCAGTTCTTTAGGTTCAGAAAAGATCTCGATCAGCTTAGAATACTAAAAGACGAGGAAAATGTTCAAAATGTAATGAATGCCATTGATGCAATGATAAATCCTTTTACAATTGAAAGCAAAAAATTACTTAACATCTCAACAGGTTCGGTTGCGTCCACTGATATTGAATCTGATCTTCAAAATGCTCATGATATAGGGGATAAACAGTTTACCTCTTTTGTCAATGAGAAACTCCTGTGTGAAGATCCTGATATATTTTCGACAATAAAGCGAAATAGTTTAAAAACATTTGCTAGCCTAAAGAAGTTAACAAAATCTAAGTCCTCTAATGGCAAACTAATCACGTTTAAGAATGACAGAGATTTGTTTGCTAGGCTAGTGCTAATTGGTAAGGCCAGAGATGTCGACATAAAAGAGATACTAAAATATTCATTGAGAGTGTATCCAATGTCTTTATCAACAATCACAGGCTCACTAGTTAAAACGTGCAAGGCTAAGTTGCTAAACGTTATTGAAGCAACATGTAATGATTTTATTGTGACCACTACTCCTGCAGAAAATGCACTACTTATTGATGCTATGGCAATTTTACAAATGATAAATACAATACCCAATACATTTAATCATCTAGCTAATGAAATACTTCAACAAGTAATAAGATTAGCTACTTTTCATAAATCATCTCGTGTTGATTTCGTATCTGATCGCTACCCATTAATTAGCACTAAGAACGCTGAAAGAGAAAAACGTGCACAATCAGGTACACAAGCATTTACCATCTACAGTGGTGCACAAAATGTACCAAAGCAGTGGAAAAAATTTATGTCCCTTGGACGAAATAAAGAGGAGCTAATTAATTTTTTATTCATGTCTTGGTGTGAATGTGATCCACAAATTCTTGGCAATATAATTCTCTACATCACACAAAAGAACTTATGATACAAAATTCAGTCCATTGACAACCATATTATAGTAACTGAAGTCCCTGAGCTTGCCAGTGACCACGAAGAAGCAGATACAAAGTTAGTTTTGCATGCATCACATGCATCGCTGGACTACCAAAACATTGTAATTAGAAGTCCTGATACTGATGTAATTGTATTTGCTCTGTCAACTTGTCTTCCGTCAACAGCATACTTCGATATTGGTGTTGGTAACAAACGCCGCATTATCAATATAAAAAAATGTGAATCTGATCTCGGTAATGATTTGTCGATTGCTATGACCGGATTTCATTTGTTTACAGGTGACGATTTTTCTTTCTATAGATATTATTTTAACAGTACTGTAGTGTTTAGACGGGATAAAAAACTAGAGGTGAATTCAGATTTTGAAATTAATTTAAACAGTTGAAATTAATTCAAACTGTTTATATTTTTTCTTTGGTATTTAAGGTTGCGATTCAACAAGTGCATTTTATGGAAAAGGAAAAGCAATCGCTTTCAAAGTCCTACGGAAGAAAGCGAAGTACTTAGATGCTTTTAAAACTTTAGGTGATTCAGTACCACCATCTGATGAACTAGTAAATATACTGGAAACATATGTCTGTGATTTATACGGGGCTGAACAAGAAGAATCAGTTAATTCCGCTCGTTACATATTATTCAAATCTGGTAAATTTAGCGAGGAAGCGTTACCACCAAATAAAGATTCGCTTGTTCAACACATTAAAAGAGCTAATTATGAAGCTTTTATCAGAAAACGATCATATATAGCAGTGATTAACCCACCAAGTCCTTTTGGAAATGGTTGGTTTAATGATCAAGGTTCAATTGCCATATCTTGGATGGAAATGCCTGCTGCACCCGATTCGTTGCTTGATTTTGTTCACTGTTATTGCCGTGATTGTTCCACTAAAAGATGTTCTTGTAATAAAGCTGGTGTAGTTTGCACAGACCTTTGCAAATGTAATGGTTGCAGAAATCATGGTGGTGACCATCAAGAAGCGGATGATGATAACCAATCAGATGAATCATACGAGTCTGAGTCTGATAATGATTAGATTAGATTTATAAGTTGTAATAAAAATCACTTGTTATTTAATATTTTTTGATTTTGAACTGCAAGATAAACATCAGCAGCAATAATATATATTAGAAATTTGGTTAATAATATTTCTGTTTTAAATACAGTTCTCTTTTAAAACATTGCATAAAAACGGCAAATGGTAAGTCTCCTAAGGAACAGATCAAAAATAAAAAGGTCTGGAACCTAAATTACCTATATCAAAAAGCATCCAAATTTTCAAATACTTTTAGTAAATTACTAAAGAATACACTGACTAAATTTGAAGTAGAAATTATTATTGATTTGGACGTTATTAAAAAAAAACTGAAGGTCATTTTTATTTTTTTAGTAGAAACCGTCTTGGTCAAAACTATAGGATGGTTTCTATATGCTGCAAAACTTTGACCTTAGTTATCCGGTTATTGGGACCATAAAAATCTGGGAACTTTTTTTTTGTAATTAGTTTGTTTAGCTCTTCAAAATAACTTCAACAAAATTTAGTTACTAAATGTGTATAACGAACGTCTTTTTTTTGAAAGCTTTTTCTGCAACAGAAAAAGCTTTCGCCGGCCTAAATGGAAAAAAAATGTAAATACTGAACTTACACCATATAGAATTTTCAAGAGATCGAAAACATGTTCAGACGATTTTCCTGAAAGAACATTATCGTTTAAAAATCGATATTTTTTGTTTAACTTGGGCTACAATGCTCAAAGACTGATATTATTAAATGTAAATATAATACAGCTTTTTCAAAAAATGATCCATTAAATTATGTTGAATTTAATGCTAAGCGTTGTTTTTTAATAGAGCATCAAGAATTAAGAAAGGAAATTGATAACTTTAAAAAAGAACTTCAGCACGAAATAAAAAAATTAAGATTTTTTGAAAAATTAACTTCAACCACATCAATTATTACTATGAAAACAGACAAACTTGTATATAAACATAATCCAAACAAATCGTGTTATTGCAATTTACTTGAATACAAACATTTATTTTAAAAATAATAGATCTTGCGACTTTTATACTGGCCTTACATCTGTCAATGTGTTTCATCAGTTAGTGCAGTATCACCATTAATCAAAAGAGATAAAGCGATATTAAAAAAACATTTACTTCTGTTTTTTGAAATTTAAAAAAATCCTTAACTACTTGGACCAAAATAAATGTAATGCAGCAAAGATGAATTTTTAATAATGCTAATACTTGGATTATTACAGCTGATTTTGATGACAGGTTGAGTATATTTTTAGGATTAGTGAATGCAATATTTTCTTCATTGTTGAAAGCTTCTAGCTCACTTTTAAACCACATGGTTTTTGTTCCAAGTAAAGATGTTATAAGACAGGCAATGGCATTGCCTTGTAAATTGGCATTGCCTTGTAAATTGTAATTGCCTTGTAAATTGTAAATTGCCTTGTAAATTGGCATTGCCTTGTAAATTGGCATTGCCAAGTAAAGATGTTATAAGACAGGCAATGGCATTTGTATTAAAAAATTAATATTAAAGCTTTAATCATACATTATACAAGAGTATTTTGCAATACAATCTAAATAGTTGTTGCGATATGTAATTTTTTTTATCCAAAATTTAGCTTCTGTAAGCTTTAGAAATTTTTTAAAGAAATTATTGATGAATTTGAAGCTACGGGTACTAATGTTTTTATATTGTTGTAATGTTTGTATTCATTCCCTGTTAGTTTCTGTAAATCAAAATTTTAAGGTGTTTCCATAATAAATTTTGTTATATCTGAAATTTAGTGTTAGTCTGAATAATTTACTTTCTAAAATCTGTTTTGCATTGGCAATGAATAATTTATGAATAATGAATGAATAATTTACTTTCTAAAATCTGTTTTGCATTGGCAATGCAAAACAGATTTTAGAAAGTAAATTATTCAGACTAACACTAAATTTCAGATATAACAAAATTTATTATGGAAACACCTTAAAATTTTGATTTACAGAAACTAACAGGGAATGAATACAAACATTACAACAATATAAAAACATTAGTACCTGTAGCTTCAAATTCATCAATAATTTCTTTAAAAAATTTCTAAAGCTTACAAAAGCTAAATTTTGGATAAAAAAAATTACATATCGCAACAACTATTTAGATTGTATTACAAAATACTCTTGTATAATGTATGATTAAAGCTTTAATATTAATTTTTTAATACAAATGAAGTGATTTTAATTAAATCCATTTTTATCAGTCACTTTAAAAATATGATGAGTATTTGTATAAAGATAATTAAAATTTCAAACAATAATATTAGCTTTACTTGTTGTTTTTTTTTAGGTGAATCGATTGCAATTGATGGAATATCTTTAAAATGCTGAGGTAATCAAAAAAATTTTGAATTATTCAGGAATTTTAAGGATTAAATTATTTAGCAAAAAAATTGTTTGATAATGAGTTCAATTTAAATTTAAAAAAAAAATTAATATTAGTTCTCGCACAATTAATATCAATTTTTTTATCTATTAAAATTTAGAATATTTTCCATCAATATTGTGACCTCCATGAATATGAAGGGGTAAGGTGGAAATATGCTTTAAGAGCACTAATTTATATGGTGTACTGAAAGGTATACCTTTATAAGATATGTAAAACTTTTTTATTCTCATTTTTTATATATACAAAAATTTCTCCTTGTGTTTTTTTTTTTTTTTAATTCTTTTTTATTAACAGCTTCTTCTATTAAATACGATGGAGCGACTGAAACTCTAATTGATGGCATTTTGTCTAACTTCTAAAAATGCACTTCATTTTGAAAAGGTGGCGGAAAAGAAAAAAATTTAGATTGATTGATATAAATTTATATTTATAAAAATTGATCTAAAATTTCTTTATTGAACTATTTACATATATTTCAATAAAGAAATATTTTCTTTTTGTCTGCTAATATTTTTTTTTTTTAGTGTTAATTCAACATTACAAATTAAAACTCAATTATGAAAAAAGCCTAGAATTGAGTTGATGTTTTAAGTAAAATAAGAAAAGCCCAAAAAGTAACTGATATAATATTTTTATTTTTTGATAAGAAAAAAATTCTAATTATGTTTAAAATTGGTATTAATATTAATGTTTATTAGATGAAGATGAGTAAAAAATAAGTAATGTTTATTAGATAAAGATAAGTAAAAAAATAAATTATTTTTTGGTCTTGAAAGTTGTTTGAATGATAATTTATTATTTATCAAAATATTTTCTTTTTTAATTTTTGTTGTTTTTATATTTTAATTAAAAGTCAATATTATTGTGTCATATATTATAATATACCTTATATTATACTATTATATTTTATATTAATAATGAGTATTTTTGTTTTTTTGTATTTCTATTTTTTTTCAATATTCCATAATTATCTTATGTAGATGTTTATGTTTTAGCAACCTAGTATTCTTTCATTATTTGTCTTTGTTATTGAGCCTTAAGTTATTTGAACATAATATATTCAGAACTCTGAATAATAGAGTAATAAATAAATTAATAAAAATGAGTTTAAAATATTATAAATTTTTAAAATAAAGAAAATCTTATCTTTGCTTATAATGTCTACTAATATTATTGTTTAACAATTATCATGGTTATAAAATGTTTAAATTTAGCTAGTTTAATTAGGCCTGTTAGTACATTTATATTATGGTTTCTTGATTTTATATTAGTTCATGTAATTTTTTCAAAATCGAATATGCGGAAAGGAGCTGTTTGGAATGAAGATTTACAAGAAGAAGTAATTCTATCTGATTGGATTAGTGATAAAACTGTTTTTCGGCTTCCAGGTACCAAAGCATTGACTGCACTAAAATGCAGAGAAGAATTGGCTTAAGTTTATACAAATAAAAACTAAATTCTCTTCAGGTATTACATCTATATATTACAATTATTATTTTTTAAATAATGTGGTAAGAAGAGTTATTTTGTTGATACAAAATATATAACTATTTGTATAACTATTTCAATTCTAAAAGAAAGCAAACATTATTGTGAAAATTTTAAATTCACAACTACAAAAGAAATATGTGATAATGAGAATGTTGACAAGTGGATGCAAGATTTGCACACAAGTGGAAACTTGGTTGCAAATTTTCCACTTGTGTGGTTTGGATGGTTCTCCACAATATAATATATCTCCACAAGCATAATATTAGATTTACTTCATGTTTTTTTACAGATAAATCAATTACAGTTAATTGGTGTTGTTACCTCATTTATAATCAGGGTGTCTGCAGCTCCTCTAAAATCCTCTAAAGTCCTCTTTTTTTAAAACCACTTCTAAAATCCTCTATTATCCTCTAAAGAGATAAAAATTTAATCAAAGCTCCTCATTAATTCTTCCTTTTTTAATTTTTGATGGATTTATAATGTTCAAAATACCCATTCTCGGTCTGCAAAACTGGTTAACGCCTTAAAGTGCATGGAATTGTAAAAAATTGCTTTAGAAAATGCATGCTATTTAACATAACGAATGACATTATTTGATCCCTGTCCAAGCCCCATAAGTGTATAAACATGGACGTAAAACCATTAATAATTGGTCACATAAAATTTCTTATAAAAATTTTATGTGGCCACCCAGAAAATTATTTTTAAATGCTAGAAATGTTTTATATTTTGATTATTAATTTATTTTTAATATATTAAAAAGGTTGTTTTATTTAAATTAAATATTTGCAAAAGTTATTAATAACCAACTAACAGTTATATTATTTTTTAAAAATTCAGAGTATTTTCGAAAAGTTATATGGCCTCGATGGATATGAAGGGCAAAGGTGAAAAAATATATTTTAAGAACACTAATATATATGGCGTTGAAAAAGATATACCTTCATAAGTTGTAACACTTTTCCATTACTTATTTTTTTTTAAAATCTTCCCTTTTTGTTTTTTTTTTTAATATATTTTTTTATTTACAGCTTCCTATATTGTATTTAATGGACCAAAAGAACCCTCGGTTAATGGAACATTGTTTGACTTTCTAAATTACGCTTTATTTCAAAAATGTGGTGGAAAAGAGAAGAAATTTGTGTAGATTTTATTCAATTACATGTAAATATATGTAATATTTGAATATGTATTTTTGAATAAAACAAGTTTTATCTCTTTCTTTAATCATACCTAGCTATTTTAACTAAACTAAACTGAAAAAGTTCTAGATAGTCTAAGTATAGACTATGAATAGATTTAATATCCATAATATACCCTGATAATGTACAGCAACACTAATGTACATGCATAGTACGTTTTGATGGTGATCATATTTTAACGCACATAGCACGTTTACATACATATATACATTTTGACATACATAGCACGTTTTGATGGTGAAAAAGTGTTTTACAGTCGTTTAACGTTGATAAATCAACGTTAAACACTATCATTTTAAACGTTGTATCAACGTAAATTCATTGTTGTTGTAACGTTTTTTCGCGTCGAATCAACGTTGATATAACGTTTGAATCTAACGTTGATTTAACGTTGATAAATCAACGTTGAAAAAAACTTTCATTCTAAACGTTAAATCAACGTAAATTCAACGTTATTGTAACGTTTTTTCGCGTCGAATCAACGTTGATATAACGTTTTAACCTAACGTTGATTTAACGTTGATAAATCAACGTTGAAAAAAACTTTTATTCTAAACGTTAAACCAACGTTAATTCAACGTTAGGTTTCAACGATATTTTTTAACGTTATTTCAACGTCATTACCCGGCTGGGTGCTCTTTTAGAAACAAAGTGAATTATTAAAAAAAAAATGTGAATGACAGCAAAAAAGAAGGCTTGCGTTGCTCTTTTAGAAACAAAGTAACTGTTAATGTATAGTTATAAGTTTTAAAATGTAAATGTCTAATTGTAATTTAAAAATTTAAGACAAAAACTATTTTTTTGCGTTTTTTCTTATAATTGAAAGGTTTTTTTTACTTTTTTTTTCTCCATTTCCTTTTTTTTTCAAAAGCTAGGGGGTGCATGTGCACCTACTTGCATCGCCCTGCCAGCGCCCATATTTGTTTATAATTGGGAAAATGAAATGTTGTATCATATCATCAAAAAAAAATTTGGTATTTGCATGTTCATGATAGCAAAGGTAATTTATGTTAATGTCACTAATACAGAATAGCTTTTTATGTTCAACATTGCTTTATATATATATATATATATATATATATATATATATATATATATATATATATATATATATATATATATATATATATATATATATATATATATATATATATATTGATATATATATATATATATTGATATATATATATATATATGTATATATTTGTTTCATAAAATTTGAAAACGTTATAATCTTGTAATAGACCGCTCTTTCGGGTGGTCTATAGCAAGATATAACGAGCGGTCTATAACAATCTCCTAATATCCTCTTGTTATAGACCGCCCGAAGGAGCAGTCGACAACAACTAGGTATTAAAAGATTTTTTGTAATATCATTAATGACTTTAACTGTAAAGACCTCACTATTTGAATCAGAAATAGAAAGATCATTTCTAATTTTTGTGTTCAAGTCATTATGGATTTAGGTTATTATTCCACCTCCTCTTTTGTTAGCCTTTCTTTCATAAGAAATAAGATTATAATTAGGGATTAGGAGGTTTGAATTTTGATAAGAAATTTTGTTAGAACGCCAAGTTTCTATAAGACAAATCATGCTAAAGGAATATTTGCATTCGATAAGGAAAATTTTTAACTTATCGATATTTGTTTTTAAGCTCCTAATGTTTATGTGTATTACTGTAAACTCGCCTATATTGTTATAAAGTTCAGCCTCAAAAGTTTTAATATTAAAGTATGGAGAGTCAAGTCCATTAAAAATAAATAAATCATCGTTGTATAAATCATTCGCAAAGATATTATTTTTAGTTTTAAAAACGTCAAAGCGCAACTTATCAAAATCTTTTGTTAGAAAATCATTAGCAACAATTCACCTGTGTACCTATGCTCTTTAGATGCAGAAAAAGTTTTTGATAGCCGCAACTGGGATATCCTATGTAATAAATTATATTTCTATAAAAAATTACCACTCTGAATAGTTAGCACTATCTCTTCATTATATAAAAATAGTAGTGCAACAGTCATATCAAGGTTGTAAATCAAACTCCTTTCTTCTTAAGCAAGGAGTAAGACAAGGATCGATCCTTTCACCTCACCATTATAATATTTACACTCAAAATCTTCTTGAAACTATTACAAATCAAGGTGTTGTTGGCGCATCTATATATGTAAGCTTCATTGGTGTGGTGGTATATACGGATGATATCATACTTTTAAGCTCTACCCTCTCTGGTCTTAAAAAGCTGATAAAAACATGCAATATTTACAGTAATTTAATTTGTATTAAAATAAATGCCAAAAAATCTGAGTTCTTGATTTCAGATAAAGCACAAATACAAACCAATACGATAACGATTTCTAGCAATAAAATAAATCTTTAGAATAAACTTAGACAATTGGGATTCACATGGGACACTAAACATTCAGCTTTTGCTTCACTCAATAATACAAATGTTGATAAAAAAATTTCAAAGTTTAGAGCTGTTGCTCAAACTCTTATTCAATTTGTAATCCGGTTACAGATTGAGCCCACCCAAGTTCTATTTCCTATATGTATATAAATTATTGGCAGTCCCTCTCTTAACTTATGATATGGAGCTATGTGAAAATAACTCTGCTTTGATGAAAAAGCTAGATGTAATTGGAAGGAGTGCACTGAAATCGCTTTTAAATGTTTCAAAACACAGTAAGAACTATACGAATTTGCTGTTTAAAATCCAGGATATTTCAAAAAGTATTCAACAAAATAAATTAAACTTGTTTTATCGTCTTCTTAATAATAAAACAACTTTAGACATTATTCTTTTCACAACTGAAACACCTCTTATTTAAACATTCGTTTTTTGGCGATATCAAGGACCAATGCCGTTTTTGGATGCTAAATTTTCAAATTTTCATCCAAAATAAAAAGAAGATAAAAATAGCACTTTCTAAAAGTGAAATTCCCTCCAAAGTTGAACAAACTTTGAAATATGCAATAGAGTGCTGGAATACGAAAAAAAAAAGAGGAATTTTTAAAAAAATTCGGGAAGAAAAATTTCTTAAGTGAAAATCACGAGAAATAACTTTCTTATTTTTCTTTTTACCTTTTAAATTACATTGGGTGTTAAATAAATGAAATAATAATAATAATTACCCATGACAAAAAAAAAAATTTAATTAAAAATCTCGACTACAAGTTCTATCAAACCTTAAAATGGTGTATTTACCTTCACTACGAAATTTTTTCACTTCTTTACAAAGCTTCCTTCAATGCTCGATAGTTTCTTGGGCAAAATCTTCGTTTATGTAAATGCCAGTTCCTTTAAGATGTTTTAATGAGTTGAGTATTTTGTTTTTGTCGTGGAAGTTAAGAAATTTTAAAACTATTATTTTTGGTTTATTATATTTCTTTTGACCGATGCGATGTGTTCTTTCTATTACGACTTCATTTGATATTTTTATTTAACTATTAAAGATTTTTTTACCTCTTTTTCACAATCGTCCCAGCTTTTTCCTAGAGATTTTTTTAGTCCACCTATTCTTAAATTATTTCTTCGGGAACAATTTTCCAAGTCTTTTGATTTTTTATATAATGTATTTATTTGATTGTCGCAATATTTTTTATGTGTGATATGTTTTCTAAAGTTTTATTCTCTTGAAAGGCTGTCCTTTATTTCATTCAGGTCTTTTTCGATATTCATTGTTTTCAACCTGTTGTTAGCTTCTTTCTCTATTGTGTCTAAACTTTCAGTTATTCTGAGGTTTGCACTCATTATTAAAATTTAATGATTTTTCATGCTCTTTAAGTAGTCGTTCAGTTTCTTTAAGAATACTTTTTTTGTGTTCCTCGAGTTTATTTGATAATTTCTTCAATGTTTTTCTTTGTAATTTCCATTTTTAAGTAAAATTTTACGTTTAATTATATATAAAAAAACGCTGAAAAATGTTTTCACCAACATTCGTTTTAAAAATTAATTATGATCCGTTCAAGTTTATGTTTTATAGTAAATTATTTGTAAAAAATTTAAATTGTATTAAGATATAATCGAGATCTGGAACTTTAAAATTTTGCACATTATAGTTTTATGGTCTATTTAAGTTACACCAACTAGAATCAATAGATTTTTCTAAAAAAAGTTAAAAATCGCTATTGTCTAATGTGTAATTACAATACATATTTTAATGATTATAATGAGTTCACATTGCTAGTGACGGTTGTTTACACTAATCAGAATGCATCAGATTAAAGTTGCATTATTCATATTTTCTTTGCTTGTGACTTGAAATTTCGTTAAATAAAAAAGAAAAAATATATTAGCAAAATATATTTTTATATTTAAAGAAATATTTGAATAAAAAAAAATCTTATAAATTATAGAAATATATACTTGTATGTCTACCTTTACTCAATGCAAACATAACGTTGATCCACTGTATAAAATCCAACGTTATTCCAATGTATATGGATCAACGTTGATCCAATGTATATAATCTAACATTAATCCATAGACATTGAATTAACGTTCCGTAATTAACATTGGATAAACAATTATCCATATACATTCAATCAATGTGGGGTTATGCACATTTGGTCAACGTTGATCCATATACATTGGATCAAAGTTGATCTCTATATGTTGTATCAACGTTGATCCCTATACATTGGATCAACATTAGGCTTAGATCGGAAAAAACAACCAATTATTGCGATGTTTGTATATACGTTGGATCAATGTAGTTTTGTTAACTATTTTAAATTACGTTTTAATTGAGGTTTTCATTAATGTAAATACGATCAAACTAACATTAAATCAAAATTGTATTTGCATTGGAGAAAACAATCGAAGTTTGCGATGTATTTACACACGTTGGCCCAACGTAAGTGTGCAAGCTGGGAAATTACTTAAATAGGGCCTGCCGGTTACTGGAGTCAAATTTATAAAAAATTTTAAAATTGTGTATATAATTGATTTTTTTTTATTTAAATAACACAATTTTTTCTTTAAATAACACAATTAAATGTTTCTTTAAATAACACAATTAATTGTTTATTTAAATAACACAATTGTTCATTTAAATAAAACAAGTTTTTGTTTAAATAACACAATTTGTTTAAATAGCACAATTGTTATTTCTGATATTTCATCTATTGAATTTAAGCAAATTAAGCAGGCTATTGTACATAACTTTATAGCTGATAAACTGTGCAATAGATTTTATACAATGAATTTTAGAACTTTATCATTTTATTTATCATTTATCAGTTTAAAAATTATGCAAAATACTAATTGGCGTGCTACATTAAACATAAATGTCCGATAAATCTTTTAATGGCTGGATAAATTTTAAATCCTTAAAGTTATTTACTTACAAAAGAAATAAAACTTGCTTAATCATCTAAATCGCTGTTTAGCTTTCAAAGTTCAGCCATTGAATTAATATGAGGCATTCGAATGTGCGAACCGATCCATAGAATTAATTAAACTAATTGTGGTATTCTCGTTAATAAAAACGCCTAGGTATTTAGTTACAGAATCTCTTTTATTAACAATTTTGTTAATAAAATATTTTGGTAGATTTGGGGGTAGAAACGTTATTTGGAAAGCGTGTGGAAAAGAATCTATTTTATTTTGCTTACATTTAATATTAACTTGTTACTTTTAAACCATTTAGACATATTTTGAAGTTCTTTGTTTATCATCGAAAATAGTAGATACATGTTGCTGTTAGAGAGAAATAAGTTTGTGTCATCAGTAAGCATAATTCAAAGAAGATATAATGCTTTATGCAAGTCGATATATGTAAAAGAAAAAAAAAGACCAATGGTTCCGTCATAGGCCTTTTTTTTTTGAACACCACAGGAAAAATTGAAAAACTGTTTATGATTAAGTTAATCACAAAAAACAAATTTCTTTCACTTAGATGATTAACATTAAAACCATTTAATTACTCTTTCATTTATTATGTAACTTTTAAGTATATAAAGCAAAATATCATCAGTATCAAATGAATTCCGTAAAATAAAATTCCGTAATTATTAAGTACATAAAGCAAAATATCACCAGTATCAAATGCTTTTAAAAGATTAATAAAAATTCCTATTGTGAATTGAAAAATTTCAGAAGAAATAAGAAACTTAGAAATTTAGAAATTTCATGTACCAACTAGATAATTGCATGCTCAGTTGAGTTATTTTTTTTAAAGCTAAACTAATTCTTCTATAATAAATTATTTAAGCTTAAATAATTAAATACTCTATTGTAGACGATTCTTTCTAGCATTTTTGAAAATATAGATATGATAGAGATAGGGGGTAAATACTAATATCATTCACCATCTTTGAATATTGATGCTTTAAATTGATGGTTTAAAGTCTTTAAAAGTAATATATTTTATTTGTCGAAAGCAATCTATAATTATGTTACCATTGATTTCATCAGGTCCAACTGCTTAATTTTTTTTTTTTTTCGTTTTTTGAAGGCTTTTTTAAATTCATCAAGTAGTAACTCTTTAGATAATTTATCTGAGTAAATGCAACTATCCATCGGTACTAAGAAAGTTTTTAAATGAGGCTTTAGTATCAGGAATAAGTTCAGATAGTTTATGACCAATGTCAATTAAGAATTTATTAAATTCGTGGGCTATTGTTTGAGAATTATTTATATTATTGTTATCCACTTTAATCATGTGTGTCAGGGAACCTGAGCATGATTTTGATTTATAGTTATTTTCTTATATCGTTCCCCAGGTGCGTTGACAGTTATTTTTGTTTTAGTGAGAAGTTTAGAATAATAGTGTTTTTTTAAATTTTTTTCAATATTTAAAAAAAAGATATTTGTAGTCTTTGTGTATTTTCTCATTAGATATTTTATTTATAATTTCTGTTTAACTTTTGATGATTTCATAAACCTTTAGTAACTCAGGAGAATTGTATATATTTTTTTTTTATATAAAGGAAAACTGACATCATATATGATGCCAAATTTCAAAACAATAAATTAAAAAAACATTTATTCTCTCTGGCTTACCAAAGGTTTAAAAACATCATCAAAAGTTAAGCAAAATTTATACATAAAATATAAATAAATAATGCAAACAACATTTACGAAAAAAAAGTTGTAAATGTTTTTGAATTATCATTTAAGTCAATGTTCATCAAATAGAGTAATGATAACTGTGTTTTATATTGCTCGACGTTATTTTGATTATAATTGCATAAACTAATTTTTATGTTTGTTTTAGTCATGTTTTCAGAGTTAAGGTGGTAGGACTAGAAAAAACCTAATTCTTTTAAAAACTATTATTATTTCTCAAGAACTTCTAAAAAAGTTTGAATTCATGTTAAAAATAATTTGACAATTTTTTTTTTTATAAATTTGCCTCGCCTACCCATACTTATATAAAAAAATAAACCAAAAAATAAGGAAATTTTAAAACACAATATCACAAAATATAATCAACAAATCACAATGAATTTTTGTAGGTTTGTTCTTCAACAATAGATAATTCATTTGAACTAAAATGACATTGAATCTTAATAGAATAAAAAATATACATCATTTATTATGTATGCGTTAAAAAAAAAATACCAAATTGAGAATAAAAAACAAATAATAAGCAATAAATATATTTTATTATTATAAGATTTTAGTTCAAATGAACTTTAAATGTATACTGAAGATACTGTGAAAATTTCAAGTAAATTGAATTTTTCTAACTTAAGATATTTGGTTTTGAAGTTACAAAATCTTGCAAAAAATCAAAGTTCAATTAAACACAAAATAAAGTTGTAATATGTTTAAAAATATATATACAATATGTTTAAAACCCTCCTGATACATAAAATGATGTTTTATTATGACTTTGTTTATCCGAGTATCTTTTTTTTATTGCTCTGAGACTTTTTCTTCTATTTTTTACTTTTTCACTTGACTTGATCTCCATGCTCTTTACATGTGAAACATTTTGTTTATAAGATTTAGAATTTGTAACGACGCCTGATAGTCCAAATGAAAGTAAAACATTTTTAACACCTTCAGTACCATCATTGTAGTGTAAAATTGCTGAATTAATACTCATTTCAAAAGTTTGTTTACAAACAAATATGTTTTTAGGACAACGAGACCAAACCAATGCATTAAGACTTTCATTTGCATTTTGGGTTTGCCCATGTACACATTTTAACAATAATTCTTCATTTGAAAGATCTTTAAACACTGGTTTCAAAAGGTTACTATCCATAATGGTAAATTAATATGTTCTTTATAATTTGAAGTATTATGTAATTTGTCATACTGATATTGACACCAACTAGTTTCAGTTCTTGGGTAAAAGCAGTGGCGAAACTCTTGATTTGAATATCCAGTACAGTGGAACAAAATAGCCCATATTACCTTTTTCATGGCATAAATGTTGTTTGTATTAATTCTTATAGCTAAACCATAAAAATTTTGCATACTATTAATCACATTTTCTGTCAGTTTATTTTTTCCACCTAGTGGAGTTGGGTTTCCTTTGTAACTTTTGATTAAATTTCGTAACCGTGTACCCATTCTTTTGTGTACACGTGCAACACACTCTAACTTTTCAGGAATTATTTTATAGTCTTTATAGGGATTAGACTTTATTACTTCTTTAAAAGATAAGCTCCATCTCCAAGATAATGAGTTATCTCCAAGATAATGATCTCCATCTCCAAGATAATGAGTATAAATAATATTGTTATTTTTAATTGAATGTGCAAATATTTTTACAGCACCAGCTGCTTCCATAGACCCAGAAGATTGTTTATGATTTGTATGACAGGCATGTTGAGCTTTCCAAGCATGGTATCATGGTGAAGTTTTTTATTACAAACCCACTTACAAACCCATTAAGGGAGGTATGGCCGCGTCGTTGCCATGCGCCATCAATCTTAACATGCTTCATTATTGGTTTATTATCATCAGTATAGTTATCTTTCATTTCGATTGTGGCACGCGTCATACTTTCTTTAGCAGTTTTATCATAAGCTTTTGATATTTCTATATTTAGTTTTCTAAATGGAGTAGCTGTCAAACAGTGTAAATTCATACAGCGACTAAAGTTTTTCATAGATTGACACCCTTTACCTATTTCTCTAAATCCAATTATCATTCTTGTGTTTGCTTCAAATGTTTTCCTACCCTGGGCTGTATTTCCACTAAATTTACTAATCTGCTTAGATGAATACAAAACCTTTTTCCATTCACATAAACTACACTTGATTTCAAGGTGATGGGCAAAACCCATGCGCTTAGAAAGATAATCAACAATGGTAACAAGGCTGTAACAATCTGGACATCTAACATCTTCCACGATATCACTTAAAATTGAAAAATTGATAAGTATGAAATAATCTTTATTCACTTTGTCATTTACAACTTGATTTCTATTTATCAGTGTCAGTAATTTTCTTGCACTTGCACAACTTGAAGCTGGAACAATATTCAGATTGCTTTTCTGTTGTCTTTCTGCTGCAATTGTATAACGATTTCCATGAAAAAATCTTTTCTTTTTTCGTCCAAACTTTTTCTTATTAGATACTTTAATGTTATTTCTTGAAGTACTCATTATTTATAATACTTGAGGTGAAATCTGAAAAGGTTTATAACATCAGAATTAAACAGCAGGTAGGTGCAAGTTTCCATACCGCAAAGTCAGGTGGTGTCTTAGAGTCCGCAAAACTTGTAAATCTATTTCGCATAATTATTTTTTACATGAATAATTATTTTTTTGTTGGTATAATTAAATTTATTAATAATTTTGGCCATGCTTTCTTGTTTGGGTAGGTGCAAGTTTCCATACCGCAAAGTCAGGTGGTGTCTTAGAGTCCGCAAAACTTGTAAATCTATTTCGCATAATTATTTTTTACATGAATAATTATTTTTTTGTTGGTATAATTAAATTTATTAATAATTTTGGCCATGCTTTCTTGTTTGTTTTATATAGCCGAAAGGATTATATTAACTTGAAGGATTAAGTAGAAAATAATAACTGTAAAATGGATAATATTTCTTTTTCATATGATAAGATATCGGGAGACGATAAGAGTTTAAGTTTGTTACAAGAATCTAATCTCATTAATGGTAATTTGATAATTTTATGGTATTATATAATTTTTAATATATATTATATAATTTTATGTATTTTGTGGATTTGTTATTTTTCCAAAATTTATAATTTTATTTTATTTTTATTATTTTGAGTTATTAAAGTAATTATTAGTATATGATATTTTTAGAAGGAAAGTGGATATGTGCAGAATCATACGAGGAAATACTCGCTTTAATTCAAAACTATGAAACAGAAACTGTGTCAAAGTTTTCATGCTATTCTGCTGACAAAAACTTTGGTAATATAGGTAAGAAAAAGTTTGTCAGTTGCCAAGATATTGCTCACATTGTTGTTTTTTTTGTGATATTTATAGGTTTCTTTATACATATCTAACTAAAAATTAAAACAAAATAGTTCTTCCTGTAGTATTAAGCAAAACGAGTAATAAATAACTTTATTAAAAAATCTAGTAAATATCCTGTTTATCCTGTTTTTAAATATGTTTTTTTTTATATGTTTAAAGAAGCTTCTGTCAAACACCATAAAATAAGATGGGAGGACGACTCTGTACCTTTTAATGGTGTTCCATTCGTGATTGTAGGAAGTAAAGTCTTTGACTGTATGCATGGAAGAGATAGAAAAGTATCTTTTAAAGAAGAATATAAAATGCGTTGCAATGATAGAAAGGTATCTTGAATGTGCAATATTTACTTATATTTAAATAATTATATAAGGTATATCATATACTTATTTATAGTTATATATTATATAAGTATATCATAAATTTGAAAACTTTAATGATTCAATTATAGATAAAATACATGTTTATACACTATATTTAGTAGTGTATATTTGTTTATACAATATACACTAAATGTTTATAACAATAATAATAGGTATCTGATCACAGTTACTTTAAAAGCTATGAAATGATCCAGGACACAAAGAAATTTAATTGTAGTTCACAAATAAAGATCAAAGAAGTTTTAAAATTTCCAGATTTTAAGGTTTTATTTCTTTTAAATTATATTAGTTTTATTTAATTTAGAAAATAATAAATTAACATTAATAAATATTTGAATAATAAATGTTAGTAAAAGGGTTCCTAATTCCCTTGCCTATAATATTATATTGCTTAATGATTCAAAAGAATCTTTTTTTTTTTTCTTTCTAAAAAATATTAAATAGCTTTTTGAAAAAATACTAGTTTACGTTAGTGAATTTTTTTAAAGTGCAATATCTCTTTAGATTATAGAAGATAGTAAATGGAAAAGAGTAACCTCCTCCAAAAAAATTCGAGAAGCAATTTCAAAAAATGAAGCAGTGGGACAAAAAATATTTTTAATTTTTCTTCCATCAATGAGTTCTCACACTGGACACTTTACTGGAAATGTAAATAATTTTTATAACATCTGATTTTACCAATAACTAATTTTAATCACAAGTTGTATAAAATTATATTGATATATTTACAATTGATTTTTATTTCCTTTATTTCAGTGTTAAAGTCAAGTGTTGATGTTTTAATTTCTTTATTACTTACTTACTTTATATCTTAATCTTTTTTCTGTTAAAATTTCTTTTTTTTTTAATTATAGGCACTCAACAAGTGACTATTCCCTTTATTTAATTTTTTTTTTCTATTGAAACTAACCACCCTTTAAACTATCTTCAGATTTTTACATTTTTTGTTTAAATTTTCTGATGATTCTTTTTTTTTTTTTTTCAAGGCTGCTGGTATATCCCAGCCAATTGATGCAAGATTAAAAGAAGAAATATTTACATCGTCTGAATTTATAACTAGTGTTGATGAAATGCGTAGGAGATTAGAAATCATTGTGACAAGAGAAATTTTTAAAAATAGTATATGTCCATCTAAATCAAATAAAAGGTTCTTCCCATCCAAAAAAACTATTCGTGCTTACATGTTGGAAGCAATAAGAAAGAAAAGGTATTCAAATATTGACCAAGAATGTCTTATAAAAAAAGTAGAACAATGGAAAGTTGAAAATCCTCACAGAAAATTTTACCTTCGACCTAAAGGGATAAGTGAAAATTGTATGTATTTAGTATTTTACTGTAATCTCTCTTTACTTAACTTCAATTTTCACCAAGATATACAAATTAAATGTGTATATATATTTTTCCCTTGTGTTCCTTGTGCATGTTTAAATAATAAAACACTATATTTATTTTAAACACTATATTTAAAAAAGAAGCTTTTATAGATTTTTTTTGTTGTGCAGATTAGGGTGAATACTTAAAAAAAATTCAAATGCGCTATATAAATAACTGTTCTTTTATTTTGATAACATTTTATTTTCTACATAAAAAAATGTATTTAAAATAAGGCTCCCAGATACTAACTGTTTCTTTTTTTTTTTTTTTTTAAATACAATATTTTATTTTCATGAATAATGTGTGAATATACACATTATTCATGAAAATAAAGGATTGTATTTCATGAATAGTAGTTACATGTTTATAATTGTTTAATACATGTTTAAAATTGTATAAGACTACTGTAGAACCTTGTTTATGCTTTTCATTAAATTAAAGTCTCAATTATAAATTATTGCATTACATTTCAAAATTTGAAATAATTGTTAATTTCAAAAAATCAGACTTCTAAATCTAGCACTAATTTTTTAACGAAACTTAAAAAAAAAAAAGAATTTTTCATATTTTTTTTATATTTATTTTCATAGGGTTTATTATTTTTTAAGTTTGGTTTCTAATAAGACCCAAGTTAACATAAATTTAAAAAATATTTTTTTTATATATAACATTTAACAAATCTAATTTTTAAGACTCTTGTTCAAGTAATGAAGCAACCCTTAAAAAAAAATTAATTCAAATTTTTTTTTAATTTAGTATTAATTTATTACATAGAATACATTTTGGGGTACCAGCAGACAATTTCAATAAATGATGTTTTATGAGCCAACCTAAGATATATATATATATATATATATATATATATATATATATATATATATATATATATATATATATATATATATATATATATATATATATATATGTATAAATATTTATCCCTCATAATTAGGGTCGGCATTCGGCAATGCCTACCTAACTGCTGACCTGAAAGTGTTTTAGGTTGGCAAAAAATAGCCGACCTCGTTTCAAATGGTCAGATCTTTGTATTAAATAATTTTTACCGACCTGATAAAAATTATTTGATACAAAGACCTGACCTCTAAAAGATTGAGAAAAATTGAGTGATTAGGCTAACAGTTTTTTTCTATGATGCAAAAATGCTTAAAAAGTGTTCATAGTCATCCTGATTGACAACAACTTACAAGGTTGCAACATGTTGCAAACTTATTGATTACATGTTGTAAGCAAAGTAGTTTGCAACATTTATATTGTCTTACTAACTTTAAATAACTCAATTGTCATAATTTTTATAGTAATTTTTTTTAGTCAAAAATATTGTGAACATGTTTTTAATTTAATGCAATTAATTAACATCATTTATAGTTGATGGAGTCCCCTTTTGCACTACGGGTAAAATGTGCTAGTAGACTTGTAGTAAAACATTTGCATTGCAATCAGAAGCTAGGGGTTCAAATTACCTCAATCTATTTCTCCGCACAACGCCTTTTATAAAAATTTTAGTTGTTAATGCTGTTTGTTAGTAAAAATGGTAATGATTGAGACAAAATATTTTTTAAAAAATGAGTTGCTCCCTTGACTGAAGTGGTCATTGGAGCAAATCGGGAGGTGAATTTATGAAATTAAAAAAAAAATTATTGTACTCAAACAATTATAAAAATTTGGTATTTTGATCGGTTTTTAAAAAAACCCATTTGGGTAAGGTTTTCTTTTAAAAACCATGTGTTTTTTCCAACCCTGTCATATAGCCTGACTCGCAAGGGAGTGTTGCTACATTGACTGAAGATTTGGTTAGGGTCAGCATCAAGTGTATAGGGTTAGGGTTAGAACAAGGTTTAAATATGGTTTGGTTACTGTAATTAATTGATTTTGTAAATAGATTGAAATAATCTGAAATATAATACATAATAAATAGATAAAAATTTCAAAAATAAATATAACAAATATATTTCATAATAAATTTAAATATATAACAATTAAAATAAAATAAAAATTTCAAAGTATATATAAATATGATAAAAATCATAAAAAAAAGTAAAAAACAATAAACATAACGAGAACAAAAAAAACATATCCCCATAAACGCCGACTAGGAGTATATATATTACATATATATATATATATATATATATATATATATATATATATATATATATATATATATATATATATATATATATAAATATATATATATATATATATATATATATATATATATATATATATATATATATTCATGCATGCACATACATTTAAATAAACATATTTATATATATAGATGCAGTCAAAGTTGAATGCTCAGCTGTCGAAAGCACCGAAGATGAGGATGAGATTGTTGTAGAAGCATTAAGCAATAGTTTTTTATTTGTTTATCAAACTGAAGAAATGCAGAGGTTGTTAAAAATATATGGCAATGAAATTACCCTTTTGGATGCCACTTACAAAACAACAAAATATTCTTTACCACTCTTTTTTCTTGTTGTAAAAACAAATGTCGATTATCAGATAGTAGGTACCTTTATTTGTGAAGGAGAGTCAACGAAAAATATTCAAAGTGGTCTTGCTAAAATAAAAGAATGGAATCCTAATTGGAATCCTTTATATTTTATGGTTGATTGTTGTGCTGAAGAAATTAATGCTATTGAGTCTTTACATCAAGGTATTTCAAGATTTTAATTAGCTGCATATTTTATTCCCCTTCTCGGTGTAGTTAAGGCAATTTACAAGTTATTCTAATTCGTTTATTTGGTATAAGCATGGTTTTTTCAGCGTATTATGTCCGAAAAAGAGCTTCAAATATAATTTTTTTTTGCTTTAGGTTTTTTCAATATCTAAGGAAACTTTTCCTTTTTTATAATATATATATTTAAATATATAATTTTCTAAACCTTTTTACTACCCATAATAGTGAATCTAAAGAACACCATTTTTGCGTCTTTTGATCAACTCTGCTCATCAGGGTTAACATGAATTTAGTTGAAATCTTTTGAAAAAGTGCTTTAATTTACTATTGATCTTAGTTCTAATTGGTTCTGACTAGTGGTTTTGTCGGTTATCGGTTTCAAAAACCGGATAACAGTTCTCATCAATTTGCGGCTACCGACTATTCGGTAAATTAGTGACGCTTTCTGAATACAGGATCTTCTAAATTTCAACGAACGTAGCGTTTTAAACTAATTTTTTAAAAATTAATGTTAAAGTGTACATTTTTAAGACAGTGAGTACAATATATATTTTTATATACAATTATATATTTATAACAAAACATGGAAAAAGATATATGTATATTTTTTATATTATAATATAATATACCTTTTTAATTATATAATTAAAAAAGGTAGGAATAATGTACAAGTAAAGTTTAAATGTTCTAATATGAGCGGATGTTTTAAAATCATTCTCTCATATAAAAACATTTGATTTGGAAAAATGAGATGTTATGAAGTAAATTTTTTTTAAGCTTGTATTTTAAAAACTTTTTGTTATGCGGACATAGATGAAAACTTGAAGATAAACTTGAATGTTCTCAGAACAACTTGTTGCGTAAAGATAATATAAAGAATATTTGCTAACACTAAAATACCGCCAAATCTACGAATAAACAAATTCTATTGGTTCAAAAAATACGCTGAATAAGCAAATTAGAGTTCCATAATATTCTGAAGAAACTTTCTTAAAAATGTATTGCTTGAGTTGTAAAAGTAATAAATAAATCTTTGAGATTTCTATTGTAATTTGTTTTAAGAATATATTATCAAACAAAACTGATTAAATTAACATTTAAATTAATAAAAGAAATATAATCTTTGATAAATTAACATTTGTCAAACAATAATCATCATAATTACAATGTTACTTTCTATAAATTTCGTAAAAGTCGGTTTTTATTATTCGAAAATAGATATTTGATATTTGAGCAAAATCCGATTAACCGCAAAGCCGGATAACCGACGAAATCACTAGTTCTGACGTATATTAACTATATATAATTGTCAAAACACAATATTTCTATCAATTTTCACAAAAAATACTAGAATTCTGACCATAAAAGAGCTTATAATTTATAAAAATTGGCAATAACCAATCAGAACAGATTATATTGTTAAACTGTAATGTTCATTTCACCTAAAAAACGTATTTAAAACCTTTTTAAAATTTCGACAAACGATTGTGAATTTAAGAAAATTAAAAAAAAAAAAAAAATCTTCGGTCTAGGGTTTTTTGCTATAAACATTTATATTTTATGATACCGCAAAGTTTATTTTAGTTTTTTTCATCTTTTCATAATTTACTGACCTGATCATTTAACAAAAATATGTTGTAGTCAATGAAATATCTTACAGAGGCTATAATATTTTAAAATTGCTTTAAATACACCAAGTTGCTGAATCATTTTATATTTGAGTGGTTTTATGTTTAAGTAAATCAAGTTTCAACTCGTATATCAAATTTTTTAGAGTGCCAAGTTCTCATATGTGACTTTCATCGGGAACAAGCGTGGGAACGTTGGTTTAATAAAGTAAATAATGGTGCCAGTGAAATTAAAATAGAAATGCTAGCCAAGTTAAGGAAAGTTGCCAGAGCTCAATCAAATGTTGATTTAGCAAAAGCTCTGGAAAACTTAAAAAAATGTGAACATTATTTAAATCCAAACCACAAAAATATGTTTAATTGGCTTGAAAAGCAATGGTTACCACATATTGAGGTTTTATTTTACTTTAAAATTTCTTTTCAAGTTCTACACTAAATTCATATATAATTTTGTACCATTTTATTTATAGAGGTGGGCATACTTATATCGTAAAGACAGATTAATGGTCAGTATCAATACTAACAATGGAGTTGAACGTCAAAATGAAACCTTCAAACATTCATATCTGAAAAAGCATAGTAACTCTTGTTTATCAACCATGCTTACTATTCTTATTGAAAACTACTTTCCAGATTTATATAATAGGTAGTTAGTATTTTATTTTATTTTTATATATAGAAGAGAATATTTAGTAATAGTATAGGCTATTAATAAAAAAGTAATCGTATGATCTTTATGCATTATGCATTATTTTGATAAAACTATATTAAATATAGTTTTATCAAAATAATGCAAAGGTTCTTTATTTAAATATACAAAAGTGTTCTATATTAACTGTTTTGTTCACTATTTATTTTTAAAGTTAAAAAAGTTCAAATAATACAACTTATCTTAAATATACTTTAATATACATTTTGATAGTCTACTCTAGTGATTTTCCGACATAAAATTTTTTTTTTTTTATTTTATTAAAATTTTAAGTTTTGATTTAGGTAAACTACCATTAACAAAATTTAAAAGTGAACAAACATTGAAATTTTTCACTTAATTTGCTAAGTAACAAATACTAGTGCTACACTATTTTTTGACACAGCATATTAAAACACATTTTCATTTAGGTATTGTGAAATTAATACAAGACAAAGTGGAAATTTCCGCCGATATAGTTCATACTTACCCACATTTTTGCATCATAGACCAAGACACTTTGTTAAACATTGCTTGCAAAAGATGTCTCTAGCTTCGCATATTGATCTGTCTGGAGTTTTTGTAAAAGAGACAGGAAAATTTGCATGTTCATCTTTTGCAAACTCTGCTGAGTTCCATCATATTAGCTTTGGCGATTCAGTCACTATGCCGAATTGCACTTGCCAAGATTGGAAAAGAACTGGGTATCTTTGCAAGCATTTCTTTGCAGTTTTTAATAAATTTCCCTCATGGTCTTGGTACAATTTATCCCAATTATACATTTACTCACCATTTTTGAACTTGGATAAAGAAATTTCTTTTGAAAGAAAACCTTTATTACCACAAAATGAACTGTTACTTACAAACAACAAAGTAGAAGACAGAGAAGCAGATTGTAGCATAAAAACATTTGATTTACTTCCCAAACAAAATAAGTGGCTAAACACTAAGGCATCCTTGTTTCGAGAACTAGCAAAACAGTTAATTAATGAATCATACCTTGTTGAAAATGAAGAGAAATTAGATTATGGAATAGATATTCTAAAAAAAGTTAAAAAATCATTTGATGAATGCATTCCAAATGAACAAGGTATTCATTTACAGCCTGTTAAAAATAATAAACGTCAGTTGCAAGTATTAAGCATTCCCTTAAGAAAAAAAGTTGCATTATATTCAGGGCGGCATGGAATTGGTGCAGAAAAGTTGAGAGCCTCAAGCAGTTTAAAAATTGAAGTAAATAAAAATCATGGAGTCCTAGTTAAATCTGAAGAAATAGATGCAAGTGAAAATATAATTCTTCAACCAGATAATACAGAAGAAAGTATTGAATGGATTATGTTAGACAACAACCTGCCTGTGATACCACAAACTGAAATTGATACTATTGAAAACAATGATATGCTGACAGATATAAGTATCAATGCTGCCCAAAAAATTCTTTTGAATCAGTTTCATATGCAATCTGGGTTTCAAGATACAATTTTAGGTGAAAAATATATGTTTCGTGAGGAAAAGAATGATTTTGTTCAAGTATTATATACTGGGCAATATCATTGGATTACCATTTCTAATGTGAATTGTCCAGCAGACACAATTTTCTACTATGACAGTCTTTTCCATGGCCAAGTAAAGGATCATGTTAAGCAGCAAATATGCAATATATACAAAACAAAAGGGAAAATATTAACTATCCATGTACGCAAATGTCAACAACAAACTAATGGTGTGGATTGTGGAATTTTTGCAATTGCTAATGCATTAAACATACTTCACAAATTTGATATTGGAGCTTTATCTCTAGACAAAGACAAAGTTAGAAAACATTTTATTGAATGCATTAAAAAAAGACATTTTTCTGCCTTTCCAGTTTGCCAATCAAAATCACGTTTCAATGAAGAAAAAATAATCACTTTAGAAATTTCTTGCTCATGCCGTTCAAATTGGGTATGGTATCATGCAAAAAATACTAATCTTCATATGGTACAATGTGATATGTGCAGCGAATGGTACCATAAAAAATGTGAAAATATATCTGATGAGATATTCAATAAAATTAATGCTGAAAAGTCATGGATTTGTTTAGCTTGTAAAAAAAAAGAATTATTTTCACCAACATAAATGATAAATTAGTTATAAATCAAACATTAGTCAAAATGCTAAGCAGTTTTCATTTTATATTATCTCAAAAAAAAATTTTAATGGAGAAACAGCCCTTATCAAAAATGCGAGATTTGATAAATCTGTACTAATTTAGTAAGTTATAAACTATTTATACAGTATATTTTTTTCATTTCTAGAAAATATAGTTTTAAAAACAGCTATAGAAATTAGGTTTTAAATATAAGAAAATTTAATCTTTATAGACTTTCATTATTTAAAATATGCTTTTCCTATTTTAAATATATATGGTTAAAGGCAACTAGCAACTACTTTATATTTTTGTATAATATGTGTTTGCACATATTATACATTGGTTTTTAAAATTGTTATTTATGAGAATATTTGTGGCAACCCCCTTAAAGGGATCCCAAACTCCCAACACATGTTGTGTTCATATTAAAGATGTTAAAAAAAAAGGTTGAACCAAATTTTTTTGATTAAAAATAAATAATGAATGCATACCGTGAAAAACAAATGTTTTTTTTTTGAAGAAGCTCGTCTTCTCCATTTTTTTCAACTACTCGGAGTCTTCAAATTATGCGTCGCAATCTACAGACTTTGGCAATTCCTTTGAAGCGTGTTTAATTCATAAAAGTTTTAGTATTTGACGTCACGGTAGACTTTTAACAAAAGAAACTCTGGAAATATTTTTATTTATTTTTAGTCGAAGTTTTTTTTGGTTATTTGTTTAGTTTTTTTTTTTTTCTACTTTTAATATTTAAAAAGATATTAAAAACCTTAAATATTTTATGCTGGTTCGTTGCTATAAATTGTTATTGTGCCATATATTTAATGTTTATAAATTATGAATATTTATCTCAAAATTTTTATCTCAAAAATTGTTTTACATTAATTACCTGTATAAAATTAAAAATATTTATCTAAGTAAAAAATATTTATCTCAAAAATTGTTTTACATTAGTTACCCGTATAAAATTAGTAACAGCTTTTTTATTTGGTTAGACGATATTTCGTTTCAATTTGCTTTGCATAAGATTCGGAAAGTCAAACGAAAAAAATAAGTTTAAATAATCACATCGAAATATATTTAAAACAAATTATTTTAATGACGGGGGTTCTAAAGTTTTTTATAACAAATGTAGGTAAAAAAACTAAATTTACTTATTATTTAGAACGACTAAGCAATAAAAATAAAATGCCCCTAAAATTATGCGAGATTATGTTGTTTATTTGATAACTGTTGTTGGTAATGTTGTTTATGTTGATTATTTTCATAAATATCAAAATAGTTCCAGATTAATCTGTTCGTTGCTTTGCTCATTGTTGATTTATTTCTAATTTAATTTTATCTCAAACTATAATTATATGTTAAAAAAGAAAAGTTTTTA
>NC_061165.1:27868339-27895839 GCF_022113875.1 Hydra vulgaris
TTTCATTGGGCGCTCTTTTTATAAAAGAGTAGAACAAAAGAGAATGAAAAGTTTCGCGTAATTAAACTTTGAATGAATAAGAGTTGTATAGAATATATTTTTTTTTTCCGTCACTCGTTCTTTTTTTAGATAAGAGAAATAAAAGTTTAATAGTAAATTTTCTTTGAATAAATGAGAATTGGAAGAGAAAATTGCTTGAAAATTTGTATTTTTTAATTGTGTTTTTAAAATTTTTTAATTTTTCATGTTAAGAGACAAATGCCAATTACGACACAAATTTGGAAATAACAATTATAATGTTTTTTTATGCGCGTTATGACATTTTAACAATTTAAATTACCATCTATCTTGAATTATTGCCTTTAATTAATGTGTTAATTATTGCATTATTTAATAATAATTTGTCCGTATTTTTGTTAAATATTAGTTGTATAAAACGGGCGAAAATATACAAACTTCATGTTTTTTATTTGATGGTTATAAAATATTAAACAGTAAAATTATAATCAAAATTTATAACGCCGACTTGTGTTGCAATTAATTGTACTTTTAATGCAAAATCGGGATCTCACATGTCCTTTCACGAATTTTCATATCTGATACTACTGTCAACTGTATTGTTTAGTGTATTCTTGTACTTTTTTTTCATAATCTTAACAGTTTCTAATTGGTATGGAGTTGCTGACATTTTAAAAATTTCATTATCAAAAATCAAATGTAAAATAAAATGGTATTTCCTTTTTATCCGTATCCAATTCAGCAAATTTAACAATTTAAATTAAATCAGTGTGATCAAAAAAATTTTATAATAAAAAAAGTTAACAATTCATTAAATATCTCTAATTAATACTGTCAGTTTATGAAAGTAATTGTTAATTAATACTTTTTTTCAACGAAAAAATAAAAAATTGTCATAGTGTAAAAATAACCGGAGAAGTTAGAAAGTAGTTCTCATTGTTTAAATAAAAATAATTAAGAATCAGAATATATAATACTGCGCTCTCTTGCGCTAAAACAAGAGACCATATATAAAACGTTCTATATAATGTAAAATACTCGTATGAAAAGCATGAGATTGGTAAGTAAAGCTTTAATATTTGTTTTAATTTAAATAATTAAAGAAATATAAGTAAGATATATAAATCTAAAAATTATTAAGATATCTGTAAAAAATAAGTTGCTCCTATAAAATAAAAATAATTTATTGTTTTTACTTTTTACGATGTTTGGAAAAATAATACAAATAAATTTGTTTTGCTGTATGTTAAAAAAATACTACAGTAGAAAAACGCAGCTTAGTATGATTACACTTTTCTTTTGTTAAGTCTACCGTGACGTCAAATACTAAAACTTTTATGAATTAAACACGCTTCAAAGGAATTGCCAAAGTCTGTAGATTGCGATGCATAATTTGAAGACTCCGAGTAGTTGAAAAAAATGGAGAAGACAAGCTTCTTCAAAAAAAACAACATTTGTTTTTCACGGTATGCATTCATTATTTATTTTTAATCCAAAAAATTTGGTTCAAACCTTTTTTTTTAACATTATCTTTAATATGAACACAACATGTGTTGGGAGTTTGGGATCCCTTTAATGTGTTGTGAATAACTGAATGAGACGGGAATTTAAATATAAGCATGGAAAGAAGCTGCAAGTTGTCTTAACAATATAGTTTAGCTGAGTTAATAGATTTATTAATAGACTTGAAATAAACAAAGAATAATTTTTGAATGCTTTTTATAAATTCATTTTTAGGTCAGCTTTATCTGGTGAATGCATAACAGCTTACAATTATAAATTATTAGAGGAACTATAAAAATAAATGAAAGGAAAAACCAAGTAAAATAAAGCAAAATATAAAATAATGTCAAGCTCATTGGTAAGTTACTATATGTATGTTTGTGTTCTGTTTAAACTTCTGGCGCTGTTGGCTCACCCAAAAATTACTGAATGTTTTTTTGTGTTCGTTTTAAACCACTTGCACAATGTTGACTCACTCGTAAGTTACTCTTTGTTTGTTTGTGTTCTGTTTAAACCTCTAACGCAATGTTGACTCACCCTTAAGTTACTGTATTTTGTTTGTGTTCTGTTTAAACCTTTGGCACAATATTGACTCACTAATAAGTTACTATATGTTTGTTTATATTCTATTTAAACCTCAAGTGCAACATAGACTCACCCATAAGTTACTGCATGTATTTTTGTGTTCTGTTTAAACCTCTAGCGCAATGTTGACTCACCTGTAAGTTATTCTATGTATGTTTGTGTTTAGTTTAAACCTCAGATGCAATATTGACTCACTTATATGGCAGATTATAAGCATACTAATTGTATGTTTATAATCTGTTTAAACCTCAAGCACAATACTCACATTTAAATTACGGTATGTACATTCACTCACATTTAAATTACGGTATGTACATTCACATTTAAAATACGGTATGTACATTCACTCACATTTAAATTACGGTATGTATGTTCGTGTTCTGTTTAAACCTCTGGCACAATATTGACTAACACGTAAATTACTATATTTATGTTTGTGTTTAGTTTAAACCTCAAGCGCAATTTCGACTCACATGTAAGTTACTGTATGTATGTATGTTTGTGTTCTGTTTAAACCTCTGGCGCGGTGTTGAATCACCCGTAAGTTGCTATATGTTTGTTTGTGTTCTGTTTAAACCTCTGGCGCGGTGTTGACTCACCCGTAAGTTGCTATATGTTTGTTTGTGTTCTGTTTAAACCTCTGGCGCGGTGTTGACTCACCCGTAAGTTGCTATATGTTTGTTTGTGTTCTGTTTAAACCTCTGGCGCGGTGTTGACTCACCCGTAAGTTGCTATATGTTTGTTTGTGTTCTGTTTAAACCTCTGGCGCGGTGTTGACTCACCCGTAAGTTGCTATATGTTTGTTTGTGTTCTGTTTAAACCTCTGGCGCGGTGTTGACTCACCCGTAAGTTGCTATATGTTTGTTTGTGTTCTGTTTAAACCTCTGGCGCGGTGTTGACTCACCCGTAAGTTACTGTATGTATGTTTGTGTTCTGTGGAAACCTCTGACGTGATAATGGCTCAGACATTAGTTACTATATGTTTGTTTGTTTGTTGGTTTAAACCTCCTGCACAATGCTGACTTACACATATGTTATTGTATAATTGTTTGTGTTCTGTTAAAACCTCTGGCGCAACATTCACTCACTAGTAAGTTACTGTATGTTTGTTATGTTCAATTTAAAACTCAAGCGCAGTATTGTCTCACCAGTAAGTTACTGTATGTATGTTTGTTCTGTTTAAGCATGGTGTTGACTTACCTGTAAGTTACTGTATAATGTTTTGTGTTCTGTTTACCTCTGGCGCAATATTAACTCACTCATAAGTTACTTTATGAATGTTTGTGTTGTGTTTAAACCTATGCCGTGGTGTTGTTTTTTTTTATTTTTTTTTATTTTATTTCACCTCCTGAGAAGGCTGAGAAGGCCACTACAGACGAGGAGGCTACTTATTTTGTGGCTATAATCCTCTCTCAACTCTATAACTCCAAAAAACAAACCTTGACGAACAAGGCCTCTGCGTGGAGAAACGAGTTGAGCGCGGTACTACCAGGGATGTGGTGGGGATCAAACTCGGAACCACTCGTTTATGAAGCGAGCGCTCTACCACTACACCATTATCGCATGATTTAGCTTTTAGTTACTGTATGTTTGTTTGTGTTCTGTTTAAACCTCTGGTGGTCTGTTACTTTAGCGGCTCTCCAGTTAGTCCACTAAAATACATCCACTGAAAATACACTTTTTAGATAAAGTGCTCTATATGGAGCTATCTTTTTCTGATGAAGTAATACTTATAGAAGTAACTTGCACATTTTCATTTTCGTATATTACTCTAACCTGTTTTAAAGATGTTGCAAATTTACAATTTTGCGCCCATTATTACACACCCGTGTGGCTTAGTTGTCTATAATGTTATTCCTTTTCAACTGAATACTTTTTAGATTTTTATTGTGTCTTATGTTTGTGTTATAACTGTAAACAGTGAAAGAACAATTACAGTAAAAGAATGCGACTTTGCAAAATGATGATTTTGCAATGATAAATACAATCATGCTTGCTGCTTATCAAAATGATAAGCAGCAAGCATGAATGTATTTGTCGAAAAGAGTAATAGACTTATTGTCTATGGGGCTATTAAGGCTAAACATTAGGAGCTTGATTTGGTCCAACTACATTCGTAATGCGTTTTTTAAATTTGTCTGAATGATAAAGGGTATCATTAGAAGAATCAGTCTAATAATGACAACAATTTTCCATACAATAAGAAATAGGTTGTGCATACATTTTTTAAATATAAGCGAAGAATTAGATTTATAGTTTCCATTAGTGGAAACTATAAATCTAATTCTTCAACCTATTTCTTATTGATAATCAACCTATTTCTTGTTGATAGTAAAAGGTAATCAAAAAGAACATAAACGAGAAAACTCTGTAAGAGTGTGTCCATTTATCAAAATAGGCATATCAACATAGCAGCAAACATCTGAGTTAAAAAGCTTGGGTTAAAATTTTCTAATCAAAATGAGCCCTAAACTGTCATAGAAGAGAAATCACATTCGATATAGACTGTTTGTAAACCTTGCATTAGAATTTTTCTAGAAGTTTGACATCTTAAGTTAATTATCATATCCAATATTTTCTTTTTCAACTTTTAATATATTTAAAAGTTTATGCTTTTTTTTTTAGAATTTTTTTAAAGTCCATTTTTATTTCACTCCCTGTTCTTTTATTTTCATTTTATTAATAGAAATGAGAATGTGCAAGAATAAGCAGTTTGCTAATTGATTGTGTATTTTTCTGTCATATGCTTTCAATCGTTCTGCATTAAAAAAATCGTACATGTGAATAGGAAGGAACCTTGACGTGGTTCATGTGCTTTAAAACAAATACCTTCCAGACAGAAACTTTTTGATACCTTGTGTGTGAGTAGTATTTTTATATTGGTAGTTTATTATCTTCTGATTGAAATTCTTGCTTTCAAGGTGTGTTTTTTCTTGTTTATTTAGAATACGTTGTTTACATAGAATGCGTTGAGGATTTTGAGAGATAAAGGTATAATTTTTATCAATTCTAAATACAAGCAGATGATTTAGAGTATTATTTAATAAAACGTAATGTACGGAATTTGACTGAAGTTAGTTTGAATATAGATAACTTGTACAATTTTTTTTTTATTACTTAACTTTTTAATTTTCTACTTGGTCGTTCAACTTTAAGTATTATATCTAAAACAAATGGCTGTGTGAGATCATATCGTAATCTAATCATAAATTTATTTTAGGGAATAAGCAGTATGAAAAATAAATGCTTAAGAAGATGTATAACAACGATAATGAACTTCAAATATTTTTTTTAATGTTATTGTTAATTGCAGTTAATTTATATTAACATATTATTTATGTAACAGTGTGTAAGATATATATGAAATTGTGTATTTAATTTTAAATTTTTTTTATATTAGTTTCATTAATTCATGCTTTTTTTAAGTTTTTTTTAATTTTATTATTATGAAATTAACCTCTTTTAATTAAACTGCGACAGCTTAAATTAGGGATGGCAATCCCGGGATTTCGTAAAAAATGTTTATCCCGAAATCCCGGGATTAGTCTCCGAAATTTCCCTGAATTTCGGGATCGTCAAAAAAAAGGAAAGGTTAATAAAGTTTATGCTTATAATTGTAGTTTAGTAATTTTTATATCGTCTTTGGTATAGTAGCTGTTTGGTTGTGTAATCATTTATTATCTTTGCAATGTTTTCCTTTTAAAACTCTCATTTTCTGCATTTTACTAAGAAAAAAAAAATCAAAACATTGCTTGTCTGCAAAATGTATATATGTTTGTTTATATATATATATATATATATATATATATATATATATAATATATATATATATATATATATATATATATATATATATATACATATATAAATATATATACATATACATATAAAATTAAAATTAAAAATATATAATAAAATAAAATTAAAGTATAACTTTTATTAAAAACTCTTGCTCTTTCCACAAGCAAGCGCTTATATTTTTGTTATGTTTTATAATATACTAGTTTTAATATTATGCTATATATAATATATAGTATTATATTAAAACTAGTATATTATAAAAATAGATAAAGTTTAGGCGCTTGCTGGTAAAAAGTGCAAGAATTGTTAATAGAAGGTATACATTAATTTAATTTTGAATTTTCTGCTTCCAAAAGTATGCGCAATTTTAATTCCAGTTTTATATCCATTCATTTTAATTTTCAAATTAGTGAATTATGAAAGTTTTTTTTAACGTCATACATATTTATAGTTTTTAATTTTTATTTTTATTTATACTGTGTTACCATTTTAAAGTATTGTTTTATATAATACTTATAAATTATCATTAAATTAATAATTTTTAAGTGTTTGATAAGTGCTTAACAAGTATTCGATTGCATTTGCGTTTTTACCTATTCAATCCCGGGATTTCCCATGGACAAATTTCTCAATCCCGAAATTCCGGGATTGAAAATTTCCGGGATTTTTGCCATCCCTAGCTGAAATACAGAAATATTGTCTTCATTTGTCTGTCAGATATTGTCTTCATTTGTCATATTGTCTTCATTTGTCTGTCAGACAGAAATATTGTCTTTATTTATAAATGTATTTTTTAGTAATATTAATGTAATAGGAACTTAAAAAGTGGAACTTTTAATTTATAATGAACATGTATTTACTTTTTAACAGTTGGTTTATATAAAATAGGGAGAGATTTAGCAACGAGACGCGGACAATATTTGACAACGGCGTTTGTTACGAACACGTCGTTTGACTAAAGCCATTTAGCCTTTGTTTCGCAACACGTGCCTAAAAACCGTTATCAACAATGACGGCTATATTCTGCTTGAAATCTGTAGGAAGTTTAGTTTTTTTAGGCTACGCTGAAGATTCAATAGATATTTATAAATGAGTTAAACGATTCCCATGAACCATATCCATATTGGAAATATGATAGGTTTGATATAAATACTAGGTACAATGATGTACAATGTAAAATTATTGTTTTTGGCATCTCAGAAAAAATTGTAAATGCACAAAGAACTACATGCAGTGGTATAGAAAAACCTTGCACTATGCTAAAATGACTTGCTTTTCAATGTAAATAACGGGAGAGGAGAAATTAGTTAAACAAAAATCAAAGCTTTGTATTTAAAAAAAAACTAAAGCAAAAATTTTTTAATTTTTTTTTTTAAATTAATACAATATTTATTTTAACAAAATTATCTTTTATAAACCGATCCCTTGTTGGCTATTATTCTCAATTTTGTCTTGATACCCTTCATAAGTGATTGTAAAAATGTTGTACGAATTTTCAATTCAAACACGCATTGATACATCTAATCAATTGTTGTAAACATATGGCCTCCCATCCACCCTCATTTACATTCTGAGTCAATACTCAGAAGTCTCAGTTGACCAGCCTTTGGGGACATTAGGAGGATTCTTATCAACCGGTACAAAATTGATATTTTCATCTATCCAGGATATGGCATCATTAGACCTATTAACACTAGCTAAATCTGGCCAAAAAATGTAACTTAAGTACCTTGATGATACTCATCGATGTTCTAATGGTAAGGCTTTCTTCTAAGCATTCTTTGATATAAATGCTTTATTTTTTTGCAGCCGATGTTGTTAACCGAAAGAATGCTTTCGACATTCCACGCTCAGATAGTGCTATCCAAACAAGTAATTTTTTTTCAAAAAATTTCCTTAAATTTTTATTTGCTTAAAGCTGAACATAATTTGGAAGCTGGTATAATGACGAAATAAAACTAGGTAACCCTCCCTGACATATGGGTCAATTAAGATTAAATACTAAAAAGGGATATTTTACAGCACTCATTTAAAAGTTTATTTTTTAAATCGACACACTAAATTAGAAAAGTACTTATTAAACATTCTCTTGTGTCAACAGCAAGTAAAAAATTGCAACTACCTTTCAGACAAAATAAATGAGACCGCGTATGCAAAACTTTTGTTCGTATTTTTACAATTTTTGGCGAGTCATGCAATGACTTTTTTGTATTTCATGAAACTTATTGTTTGATTTATCAGGTGCATATATATTCATCTAAAAATCTATGTGTTAATTATTATTTCTGATTTACCTAAAAATAATAATTTTAAAAATGAAGATGGTAGCGTTGACACTTGACTATCTTTTTAAAGTGGTTCATAAAGACATTAAGTCTTTGACAAAATTAACTTGGATATCTAAGGCAACAGTTGCAAGATGTTTAAAGAAAATGAGGAGAGGAATGACCTTGGAGAGAAAGAACTTTATTTAATGGACCAACAACAATTGATTCAATTAGCTCAAAACGATTATACACGATCCGCCCGAGATATTCAAACTGAATTAATCATAAAAGGTAGTCCGAAGGTTGCTTCGAGAACCATTACTTGTTATCTTAGCCGAAGTGGGTACTTCAGTTTTTTTTCCCTAAAATCAACCCCTAATGACTCCTGTTCAATAAGAAAATAGGGTAAAATAATGTAAAAAACACTTAAGAAAAAGAATCAATGGGTCTTTTGTGATGAGAGTCGTTTTGAGTTATTTTGAGCTTGTGAAGGTTAATGGCAAAGAAACATCCGAGAAATGGCAAACCAAAGTTCAAACAGAGTCTCATGGCTTAGGGGACGATTCGTTCCAAAGGTAATTTTTATTCCAAAGGTACATTGCTTATTATCAAGGGCACTGTGAATAATGAAAAGTACAAAGAAATACTTTCTGAAGCTAAGCCAATTCTAAGCCGTCGTGTTCAAAAATAGAAGTTTAAGATAAAGATTAAGCTTTACTCTTTATTTTCTATTGAACAATTTTATTATTCATTTGTTATTTTGAAAATAAACCTTAAAAAACTCATTTATTTTGTCCGGGAGGTATAAGGTAATCATACATCGTCTTAATAATGAACTATTACGAAAGTGAGGAAAACTATTCGGAAGCAAAAAAAAACAGTAACTAAGAAGAATTTTTTAAAATCTTATATTAATCAAGAAAACACAACAATAAAAGGGAACTCTTTATTGTTTACTTTTAAAGAAAAAAAATATTCAAAGTTTTGCATTAAAGAACAATCAGTGCTGAAACGTCGAGAGCATATTTGAGCACCATATTAGTGTCTCAATATAATATAAAGAAACACTGCAACAATGAAATATGTTTTTTTTGTTCAGATTTACAAACCAGCATAACATGAAAATGGAAGAGAGTTCTAATAAAGCGAATAAGAGATTTTTAAAGGTAAAGAATGGAATCAGAAATAATAAAATGGCAAGCACGATAAAGAGAAGAACCTTAAAAGATGTTAACTTAGATGTTAACGGTTTCTATGAGAGGTCAGTAGTGAACGATGATTCAAGCAGATGCGAAGAAGAGAACTCAGTGAGAGGGTAACCATTCGTCAATATAGAAAGACACTGCAAGCCCCAACCTAATACAGAAGTGAGATCAGATTCAATATTGGCTGCCTGTTCTAACCAATCGAAGATCTCTGAGTTACCCAAAAGTTACTAGAAATGAAGAATGTTGAGGATGACTTTAATAAAGCGGTATGAAATGTTCCGAGATTTTTATATGTGTTTGCGGTTAAAAGATAAAACCTTGTGGTAGGAAAAAGAAGAGTGCTGTCTATCTAGGATAACTTTAATGCTAAAAATGGAGAGGAAAGATTTTCATAACTTTTGTTAATACGCAATGCAAAGGTTTTATGAATACTTGGAGCCAGAACTTTTGTACCTTTTTTTTTAAAGATTTAGAAAAAGCAGTTAGTTATTAAAGTTACCAAAACTTACTAGAAAATCAGCAGTAATAAACTAAGCAATAAAAAATCTGCAGTATCAAAAATCAGCAGTAAAACCTTAAGACCGGAAACAATATTGACCGTTAGAAAGTAAGTTATTGAATTGCGTTATAAATGCAATAGATAATAACTTTTTTTTTCTAGTAACTCACAACTTAGACCTGTTTAATTGCAGCTTATTAGGAGCGAATTAGAGAGTGAAAAAATATATAGCAGCTTAGCAAAAAGTAATGACATGAACAAAAATACCATCATAAATAAATAATACTATAAAATAATGAAAATAATTATACAATTTACAAACATTAGAAAAAAGAATAAATAAACAACCACAAATAAATAATTTATAAAAAATTTATGTATTTTTATCAAAATAAAAAATAAGAATTTTTGATCAAAACTTACTATCAAATAATGCTGCATTTCTTCGCTATGGAGACATAAAAACATTTTTTGAATTCAACTTAACTCTTAGTTTATGATTCAATAGTTAAACATCGGATTTCGAGGTTCAACTATCAAAATCATTTCTAACATTTGAGAAAGTCATACTGTTGTGAAAGTTGGTGAGTTAAGATAGCTAAGATCCTTAAAATAGAGAACATTTAAAAATTGCATCTATGTTATGGAAAAAAATATATATATTTATTTGTCAAATTCTAAATTGTATATATATATATATATATATATATATATATATATATATATATATATATATATATATATATATATATATATATATATATATATATATATATATATATATATAAATATAAATATAAATATATATATATTTATATATATATATATATATATATATATATATATATATATATATATATATATATATATATATATATATATATTTGTCAAATTCTAAATTGTATATATATATATATATATATATATATATATATATATATATATTTATATATATATATACATATACAAATATATATATATATATATATATATATATATATATATATATATATATATAAATATATATATATATATATTTATTTATATATATATAAACAAAAGTTAAATTTTAATTTAGTTACCCTCTAATTTGATATGGTTTGTGGTCAAGAAAATAAATTCAAAACTGAAAGCATAACATAAATAATATTTTAGTGAATACTCAAAAATTTCAATGTTTAAAAAATGTTTTTTTAATAAAACAGTAAACTTTCTTATAAAATAAGTTTGATTGAATATAAATGTTTACAAAATGTCTATGTTAAAATGTTTACATGCATATTGATATATATATATATATATATATATATATATATATATATATATATATATATATATATATATATATATATATATATATATAAAGTAAACCTTGATCATAATCTAATGTTTTGTTTTGTTATTGTTTTTCATGTTTACATTAAAAAAGAGTTTCATATAGAACTTAAGTTTATTTTATTCTCATTTTCTTTACCAAAACTCAACAGATAAAATAAAAGTAAAAACTCATTATTCAGTCAGAGCCCCCCAAAAAAATTGCAAAATGTATATTATCAAAAGTAGGAAAACCTGGTAAAAAAAAACTCTACATTAGAGGACATGTGAAAGCAAATTATTTAAAAATTAAAAATTAAATAAAAGATATTTAAGTTTTAAAAATAAAAACACAGAAGAAACTTGTTTTTGTATCTACTTTAAATAGTATAGAATGCAATAAAAAAAAATAGACAAAAGGAAAAATTAATTTTTTCACTTACATAAAACAACAAAAATTAACATAAGCTTAAGTAGAAATAATACGTGTAGATATCTAACCTTAATTTTTAGTTCCAGATTAAGTATTTAACAGACTAATTAAGCATCTTAAACATAGTTACTCCAACATTTCGAGAATACATGAATTAAATAGCTGTCCTTCTAATTTTTTAAAAATTGGAAATACAAATTATGAAATATTATACAGTACACTAAATAATCTCAACTTAACATAAGATGCTTTCAAGCGTTGTAAATATGTTGAAAATTTCAAGAATTCTTTAACATGATTGATAAGTAACCAACTAACAAAGTTTACCATTGTACTCTCTTACAACAATGCAAAGACGAAACTGAATGATAGCTTGTTTGAACAATAATTATATAAATTGTTCTACCTAAACTCTTTAGCTTTGTGTAACTGAATGTAACAGCAAAGCTTATACTTAATTTATAGCTAAGGCTAGAAAACAGTATTTTATTTTCACTGTTCTTCAACTTTAATAAACATGATACATAAAATTCATCAACAGCTAACTTTTTTTTTATGCTTAGTTATACAGGGTTTAGTGAAACATAATGGAACATAGTGGAACAAAATGTATAACTTAGTTATACAGAGAGTGGAACAAATGGAACACAAAAAACAATAACATTGTCTCAAGTTCATTATATAATTTGTAATGGAAGTTTCAGAAAATGTAGGTGGATAAAAAACTTTATTAGAAGAGTTAAATGAAAATTTCATCACAAACTTTTTTGTTTTGAGGTATATTAATAAAAAAAACAACAGAATATTTCTACTAAAATCCGAATGTTTCTACCAAATTTAATTTTGTTTTCAAACTTTAAATGATTTCTTTGACAAAGAAACAAAGAAATTGTAAAATATTATTTATAAAAAAATTAAAAAAAAAAATCTTAATAGTTTTTTGTCTCAGCCTAATTTCTAATAAATAGACAAGGGAAATAACTTATTTTAAATCTTAAGAAACTTTAATATAAACAAATTATATTCAATATGCATATTGCATTTTACATCGTATTTAATATTAATGTATACATTAATATTAAATATGATGTAAAATGTACAAATAAAGCAAACTAGATATTTTACGTCATAAATCCAAATAAATATTTACATTTAATTTAAATGAACTTAAATTAAGCTCATAAATTAAAAAGTTAAAGCCAAAGTTATAAAGAAGCATTAAAATTACGTTTTTCACACGTTATTTCGTTAGGTAGTGAATGTTTCTGTACCGTAATTAAACAAAAACAAATACCGTAAATGTATCAAAACAAATAATTATTCATGCTTAAAATAATTATGTAAAATAAATTACAAAATTTACGGACCTAAAGACGCCACCTGACTTTGCGGTATGGAAACATGCATCAACCTAAACAGCATATATTAAAGTTCCTTCAAAAAACTGCCAAAATTTACAATGTTCCTTAAGTTAATGACCTTTAACAATTGCACATTTATCAGTGTATGATATAAATCTTGTTGTGCTTTAAGGAAAGGTATCAAGGTAAAAAAACTGTTTACCGTTGCTAAGGGTGTAACTAAGGACTAGTCGTTGTATGTAGTTACATAAAAGCATTAAAAACTAAATAAGAAATAATTTTTTTAAAAAACTTTTTTCAATACATGAAAGCTAAATAATTTCCTTCGAAAATAAAAAATAAAAAAAAAAAAGATTTTTTAAAGTTTTTTACATATTTTTTCTAGCTCTACCACCTTAAAGTATAATATATACAGCACAAGATTGTCAAAAAATAACTTAGTCAATTTAAAACCTACTTTTCAGCCACTTAAAAACCAATTAAAAAAAAATTAGGCAAGTTCTTTTACTAAATGACAATGAATTAAATTTCTTCTAAGGCGTTAAGTAAGACTACTTTTATGAATATATTTATTAATTTATAAAAAAGTTAATACTATATATTCTTGAAATCGTATTTAAAAAATACCCTTAATTGTTTGAACTGTATTTATATGTGATTGTGTGCATTCACTATTTATATTTTGTTTTCATTTTATATGTTTTTTTTTATATGTTTTTTTTTTGTTGTTTTTTTTGTTTGTTTTTTTTGTTTATTTTTTCTTAATTATTCTTAATCTAAGAGTAGCAATTTAATAAAGAAGTAAATTGGAGGAAAAAATTTAAAATTAAAAAAAAAAATTTAATTTTTTTAATTATTTATTATTTTTTTTTTTCTTTTCTAATTTAAGATATAGTTTTTAAGAATATTGTTTTGGCATTTAAGCCACTTTGTATTTACGACAACTTTTTCAATTACGACAATTTTTTCCAGAAAACGTTTTTTTGATATTATATTCCAAAGAAATCATATGTATACCTATTCTCTTATATTTGCGACAAAAAATCCCAGTCAAAAGTATTACTTTTTTTTTTTTTTTTAATTTTTTATAACAATATGAAATTTTGATAAGCACATGAAACAGACTTCCCAGTAAAAATTTTTTCTCGTATGATTTCCACATGGACCCAGGTGGGACAAGAAATTTTTCACTCGGTGGGTATGCTTATAAAAAAAAGTTTTGAGAAGCTTAAAAATATGCTTGAAGTTCAAGTTGAACTTAAGAGCGACTTTCTGTAAGAAGCAGACAAAAACACTAAACTTTTAGAGTAACCTCTTGTTGTTACTACTCATACTAGAAGTTCAATTCCAAAATTAAAAAAAAAAAATAATCATTGGCTCTTCAGATATTACCCGGTGGGAAATCGGCTATCGAATAGCTAGCTATAATCGTTACGATAAAGGCAGCGATTTGGCCACGAGGATCGCTACCTTTTTTAAGTTAGCGAAAAGCTATTGATATTTGTAAAGATAAAGACAGCGATTTGGCAACGATGACAGCTAGCTTAATAAGCTAAAGACTCACAGGCTATTGTAGCTACCGTCATATCGTAATAAAATCGCTATCAAAAAAATTTTGGTATGTAGCTATCAACCCGCTATAGATTTGTAGGTATTTTGTAGCTAGCTACAAAGCTACGATATGTAGCTAGCGACACATTGCTACAAAATCGCAATGTTTAAAGTTCAATTATTCTCTTAATTATAAAAGACTCAACTCTAAAAATCAACTTTTTAAAGATGTTAGAGACATTAGTTAATAACTTTTTAAAGATTTTAGAGACAATAAAATAAGAAAAAAAAAATCGCTATAAAGCTAGCTAGTCGCTAGCTCATTTCCCACCGGGTAGATGTCAAAGTTTGACTAAACTTTTAGAAATATTGACTAAATTGTGTCGAAGGCATTTTTTAACTCGAAAAAAAAGAAAAGTAAATACTTTGAAACAAGTATTCCACTTAATTATTGATTATTGGGTGTTTAGACCAAAAATAAATACGGTTGGTGAAGGAAATTTTTTTTCTTTGTTTTAATATCATGCTTCAAAATACGTGAAAAATTTTTTAATGTCATTTTCGATCTTCGATTTCATTCAAAGCCGCAATAAGCATCTATTGTGATATGATCATGGTTAAAGCCTTGGGTTCACTGTAAAACTCAATTTAAAAAAACTTGTATTGACCTTTAATCTACCTTATTTATAAAAATATTATGAGCTAATACGATAGTTCAGGAAAATAACGTGTAAATAGTATAGATATTTGCGATTTATTTGATTTGATTTGCGATTTATTTTCTACACGTTGTTGCGGATATCTCATACGATTTTATCCAGTCTTTAGATAACAACCTTATGAATGTTGTTTTCATATTTGCTTATTTTAATATTAAAAAAGTCTAGGGTAACTCTAAACATAATTCAGTAATTTAAAATAAAAAAAAATTTCTATTGTATAGAACAATTATTTTTTTAAGTACTTAAAAAACTCATTTACTTAATTAAAAACTCCTTAAACTCCTCTTCCCACATACTCAACACTTAAGAGACAATAAACTTAACAGGTAAATATTAGAGTAAAATATTATTATATTAAAAATATTACTTAACTGTAAAAAACATATAAATACACTATAAACATAAAGTTGCAGGTCTATACATATTCACGCATATCATGCCAGACAGAATTAACGACCAAAAAACGAAGCGTCTTTAAAATTCATAAGATTATTTCCATAACGTCACAAATCTAATAAAATCAAGGTGTTATTAAAAATCTTTATATATAAGTTTCATGGGCAGGCTTTGAATTAAGAATTTATTATAAACTACTTTTGACATAGAGCCTGATGCAAAGGATGAATAACAACTAGCAACGTTTGGAGTTAATAAATTGTTGTCAGTTCTGTCAGTCATTATCTTATCAAAACAGTTACGAATAAAAGCAAATAAAATTTACCTGGCAAATCATTACAAGATTTTTTACATTCATTCCACTGAAATCCACCAACGAAAAAACAGGCTCTGAACTGCATTGGTTACTGTCATAATTTAAAAAATAATAAATTTTTAACATTTTTTAAAACTATGATCAGTCAGAATCGTGGCTAGGCTCCATCACACTCACATATTAGAGAGCTTAGTAAATATAAAGTTCCCATTTGCAAATGTAAGGATTTTTTTTTATTTTTAGTAACACTTAATGTAAATATTTTAAAAATTTAGGGGCCCTCATTGCAAGTTTTACTTTTGGGGGCATCGGAACCAGTAGCCACAGCACTGTGATCAGTTAATTTAACTCAAGTTTTCTTCTGCAAAAGTATAAGCCACACCAAACAAATAATTTAAAAGAAAGAAAAAAAAGAAATGAGGTTTATCAAACAATAGTTAATAAAATAAAGAAACTTAAAAATTGTGTGACATATTTACTTGTGAGCAGCAACAGCCATATTTAACTGTTTGTGAAGAAAGTTAAGATCACGAGTCTAAAAAAGTAACAAAATTGAAAAAATAATACCACAATAAAAATATACAGAAAATATATAACAAGTGAAAAATATACAGAAAATAATACATAAAAAGTGATTATAAACGATACAGAAAGTGATTAAAAAATTACATAACAAGTGATTAAAAGTTACATTTACTAAAAGGACAAAGAAATATAATACTTGATTGTCAATAAACAACCCACACGCGCATATGAAAGCGTTGTTTCTTTGAATTAGATTGTTTCTGTCAAAAGAACAACATATTTAACAAAGTTTCGAGACAAAAATAAAAAATTGTCGTAAAAAAAAATTACTTTTTACAAATTGGACACATCACATTATCGGTAGTAAACAAGTCAATAGTGGCACAAAGATAGCGCTCGTTAAAAGATACAGAATCTTCATACTTTAATAACATTAACTGTTCTGTAGAAAAAAAAAAAAAGTTGATCAAAATAAATAGTTTAAATTTAACTTAATTTTAAAGTCTTAAAATATTGAAATATAAACTTTAAAGGTGAATAAGAAAAAGGTAAACCTTCTTTAAATAATTCTTGTTGAATAGTTTCAAAGACATTCAAAATATCTTCTATGTCTTCATATGTTTCATCAAATTTCTAATAAAAACACTAATATTTTAGTGAACATAAACAAATATATTTAAATGTAATTATTAATAAAATTTAATAAATATCTCAAAATTTTAAAAAACATTGATGAAGTAATACTAATTGCTCATCTTTCATAGAAGAAAAATTCTGTGAAATTCTCGACAAATGCGGACTTTCAAGTGTCATTTGCTCCCATTCATGAATCATAACTTGATGAACTAATTCTTGGGATGATGAGGGAGATCCTGGCAGCGCATTTCTGAAATTGTTAACCATTTCATCTCTACTGCTCTTAAGCCTCTTTAAACACCCCTATAAAAAAAAAAAGTATATATTTATATATATATATATATATATATATATATATATATATATATATATATATATATATATATATATATATATATATATATATGGGCTATTCTAGGAAAAAAATTTGGGCGGCGGTATCCCCCAGTCCCGAAAAAATTTAGCAGAAATATTTCCGAATATCAGCATTTTATTGCGAAAAAAACAACAATTGCATTAAAAAAAGTGAAAAAAAAAAAAGGTCCTCAATTTTTAATTTGGGCAGCCCCCGAATACGGTTGACGCTGTCAAAAACGGTCTAGAATAGACCCCAATATATATACATATATATATATATATATATATATATATATATATATATATATATATATATATATATATATATATATATATATATATATATATATATATATATATATATATATATATATATATATCACTTCTGCTACAGCATGGGGCTCACAGTGGCTGGTGAACATTAATTCAGAATAAAAACAACTCAACTTTTTTCGGCCAATCGTTATCGCAATAGTTTAGACCTTCCTATATTTATGAACGGTAATGTACTCGATGAGTCTCCTACCCTTCATTTTCTAGGATTAACTCTTACTTCTGATCTTTCTTGGAAACCTTATATCAAATCCGTTGCAAAATTAGCTTCTGCTAAAGTTGCTTCTCTTTATCGAGCTCATCACTTTCTTACTCTGGATTCTATTCTCTATCTCTATAAATCTTCAATCCGGCCTTGTATGGAATACTGTTGCCATATCTGGGGCGAATCTTCTAATGATGCCCTTTCTCTTTTAGACAAGGTGCAAAAATGCATTGTATACATAGTTGGACTTGCTCTTGCAGCCAACCTTCAACCTCTGTCTCATCGTCGTAATGTTGCTTCTCTTTTTCTATTCTACAAATACTATAATGGGCACTGCTCGAAAGAGCTAGCGTCTCTTGTGCCATCTACTAAAATTCATTCTTGTGTTACTCGTCATTTAATTAAGTCTCATCCTTTTTCTGTTAGTTTTCCTAAGAGCTCCAAAAACTCTAATACGTCTAGTTTTTTTCCTCGAACATCAGTTTTTTGGAACTCGCTTCCCTGATTCATATAATTTGCAATCTTTTAAGTCATCTGTCAATCGTTATCTTGCTCTACAATCTTCATCTTTTCTCTTCCAGTAACTTCCAACACTAACTAGTGGTTGCTTGCAGCCTTGTTGGAAGCGAAGATAATATAATATAAGATATATATATATATATATATATATATATTTATATATATATATATATATATATATATATATATATATATAAATATATATATACATATATATATATAAATATATATATATATATATATATATATATATATACATATATATATATATATATATATATATATATATATATATATATATATATATATATATATATATATATATATATATATATATATAATTATAAAATATATATACTTATATACAAATATATATTTATATATATACAGTATTGGACAAAACATTTGCAACCAACATCAAACAATGCTAAAAAGTGTTCCTAATTTTACATGTTTTAAAAACGAAACGAACTATACTACCACAGCAAACAGTTCAGTAGTCTGTAGTCATACCATGCCATGACATTAGCAATCAGTTGACAGGTGACAGCACACAGGCAGAATTTCGTTTACAAGTGCCATTTTGCAGCGGACAAAACAAGTGCAACGTCATGGAAGTTTTTTAATAATTAAAGGAAGTATTCAGAAGTTTCCAGAAGCATGCAGAAGCTTCCAGAAGTTTACAGAAGAAACATCTCGAAGCATCCAGAAGTATCCAGAAACATTCAGAAGCATCCAGACGCATCCAGAAGTTTCCAGAAGCATCGAAAAGAAGCATCTAGAATCTTCCAGAACAGGTTCACACAGGTTCATTTTACTATATAAGAGACATGTAAACCGACATGTAATTCAGTCAGTATATGGAAGTCAATCAGTCAGTATTATCAAGACAGTTTATCGAAGTGAGTTTTATCAAAGTGTTTTATCAAAGAACATCAATACAAGTGTTTCACTACATCAATACAGTCCACATCCAACCAAGACGTTGTGTTCCACAGAGCATTATTGTATCATCACAAGGTAAATGTAACATGGTAAGCCTTGAGAAGCGTGATTTTTTATTTTTATTATTTTTATGACTTCAAGTGCAAAAATGGCTTTCGACAGTCTTGGATTGGAACTAAGAAAGAAAATTATTGGCGATTACGTAAGTGAAATGTCTCAAAAAAGTATTTGTGATAAATATCGCGTGAAAAAATGGACCGTACCAAGACTATGTTCCATATAACGTTCTACAGGGAAGTTGACAGCAGATAACAAAGGTGGAAGACCGCGTTCCACCACTTCTAGAGAGGATTCTTTGATCGTTAGATACATCAAGATGGATCCCTGGATATCATCAGTCGAGATACAAAAGCAATTAGAGTTGCCTGTATCAGACCGAACAATCAGACGTTGTGCTCTTGAAGCCGAATTGTTTTTTTGACGCCCTGTAAAGAAACCGCTGATTTCACTAAAGAACCAGAAAAGACTCCTGTTAGTGACATCTCATATTGACTGGAATGTGCAGAAATGGCGAACTGTCCTGTTCAGTGATGAATCAAAGTTCAACATCAATGGGAGCGATGGGATTTTCTGTGTACGTCGACCGGGTATATAACTGGGAAAACCGCTAGTTCAAAAACTATTTAACCATTCAAAAGAAGAAAAATGTCCTTGGTTACTGTACTTTGATAAAAAACACATTAGTCATCAAGAATATAAAGTGTTAGTGTTGAAGAATAAACAAAGAGAGATAAGCACTAAATTTAACAGATGTAAAAGAAAATACAGTTGTTAAAGGTATAAAAGCGATTCTCACTGAATAAAATTTATGAAATGATGATGATGATTGTAAAAATATTAACACTACGAATGTAATAAAAATGTTAACACTACAAATGTAAGAAGTATTGTCAGTCAGTTACAAAGGCATTTTAATAAAAAGAAACTAAAAGAACCACAATTCATTGGTTGTCAACACCATGCTCTTAAACCAAGTTCTTCGCATAGTAATGAATGAAGAACTTGGAGGAAACAATATATCAATCAATATGGAATACTGCTTATACGGGAACTTGTAAAGAACTACAAACAGCTCAGGAAGAATATTAAGAATGGTAAAGTAAGTATTGAAACAGCAGGATGGCCTAATTATATGAAATTTCTATAGCATTTAATTAAGGTATTCCGCTTTTTTGAAGAAACTGTATTATACGCTTAAGTAAAGTTTCAAAAAATACCTAAATTAAATAATGGAAGATGGAATTCTCCAGCTTTACTAGCTCTTTTGGCAATTATTCTTCTACCAGACAGAAGAGACTAACTACTTGACATTTGTAGATTCATCTCTCGCAGATGGGTTGACTATTAGTTTACTGACCATATGTACATTGCAGATGATTATCTAAAAAAGCCTTAAACTCAGTGAAATAGTTTTGGAATCAGAAACCATTGACACTGGAATTCCCAGAACAAATCAATGTGCAGAACAAGCAAGTATCTTAAAGATCTTTTTGACATGTGTGAAAAGAACGAAAACTCCAGCTTAGATTTATTTTGTCTAACAAAGCATAAAAATTATATATTACCCTTCAATTAGGCTAAATACTACACAACATTTTTTTGATACAGTAACTTTTGTACTTGTAGAATTATTTGTGTGGAGAACTGTGTACCATAAATAATTAATCATGTCATGTCCAAATATAATTTAGAGTGTTATGATGTAACAACAAATTGTTAAATGCTTAAAAACTACATAATAATTCTCCAATCATAAAAAAATAGAAATAACAAATAACAATTATAAAATTGTTAAAAATTTTATCCATTCGCATATATGGTAAATTCGAAATTTTGGTTTGTGTCACACGCCTTGTATGTCCACACCTAAAGTAATTTTTTTAGACAATTTGACCACGTTTTTATATAGCAAGCATTATTTTTCTTGAAGAAAAGAACCGAAGATGTGAAATAAAAAATCTAAATAAAATAAGCTAACAAAAATTTAATATTAAAAAAAAATATTATTGTCAAAAAAATAGTATACCTAAATATTTTACTCATTTTGTTTTCTTATTTTTTAGGCGTTTGTTATTTTCCACTACTCAAATTGGTACAAGTTGAGGAAAAAAGTAGATAAAAAACTAAACAAAAATAAAAATATTTTTTGATGTATAATTTTTTTGAGACTTTTATCAGTCAGTATATAAAGGAAATACTTTATAAATTGGGCTAGAAACACAGACAATTTTTAAATTTGTTTTTTAAATATCGTTGCTAAACATTACTGTTTTTACCAATGCACAGGAAAGCGAGAAAACTAACTACCATTTATTTGTAAAAAAAAAAAATTTTTGACCCAGTTTTTCATGTAAAAAAATGAAATGATGCTGCAAAATTTTGTGGGCTTGATGAAATTTTTAGGAGCCTATTTAAAATTTCTTTTTTTTAGTTTTTAAATACACTTTTCAAACAGCGCAATCGTTATGTTCATAATATATAGTAATTCATATATAAACATTGGAAATTGGGCAATATAAAAGATACAATTTCAGACATGCATCAAATGCATAAAATGCATTTATTAAAGAAACTATGATATTCTGTTATTTAACTTATTACATCATTAACAAAACTTATTATTCGAATGATATTTTTTACAAATAAAGGACAATTTATTTACTTATTTTTCTATTATATAAGTATTGAGAAAAAATGTCAAGTATAGCAAAAAAAATTAACAAAACTTCTTATAGTTCTAGTTTACAAAGCAAATTAGTTTCTTAATTGTATAGACTGATAAAAATTGTGAATAAATAATCAAAACATTCAATTGTTGTTAAATCATAATAAAAGCTTTTTTCAACAAAAAACTCTAAAAAAAAATTTAAAAAAAAAAACTCTAAAAAAAAAATTTACAAAAAGTTGTATAAAAATTTTATAAAAAATGTTTTTTAATTTACTTTTTTTAATTATGAAATTTTCTAGTTTATTTAATTAAACTTGATATTTTGTAACAATTTTGTTTCTTTTTTTGAGGATTGTTTTTTTTCTAGTAGGTAAATTTAGCTTTTATGGCAAATTTTTGAAACGCTTTATAAATTAAAAAGGTGCAAACTGTGGTTAGTTTGTCTAAAAAAAATACTTTAAACGTGGACAAATAAGGCGTGCAACCGCACATGCTTCCCAGGAAGGCTTGATATATACATATTAGGGTGGCCATTTAAACAACTTTTTTTTTAACGTCTGCTCTTACCCTATAAATGTGTTCTATATAATAAAATAATACTGAAATTGAAAAAGTTTTAGGGGTAGCTCAAAACCTTTAAACATTAGACAGGCCCCTATAATTATCAAAATAAAAGTTCTTTAAAACTATATCAGGTTTGGTCTCAAAAGAAGCAAAATTATATAAAATTTAAAAAAGCAATCATCATTTTATAAAAAACATTGAGAAAAAAATTGATGGCAATTAAGTAGCCTCCTCGTCTGTAGTGGCCTTCTCGGCAGCCTTGGGTAGGTGAACTAACAAATATATATATATATATATATATATATATATATATATATATATATATATATATATATATATATATATATATATATACTATATATATATATATATATATATATATATATATATATATATATATATATATATATATATATATATATATATATATATATATATATATATATATATATATATATATATACACATATGCTGTGTATATTTTCATCTTTTGGAAAAAAATATCTCATCTTTTCTTATTGGAAAAAGAATTGGAACAATACCTATCACACAATTGCCAACTAAAAAAACTGTATTGTAATATTACCATTACAGAGATCTTATACTAAGAGCTGATTTTCCGAACTTTTTTTCAGTTAGTATAGCTTCAAGTCCTCTAGGAGATTTCTTTACTGCACAATGTGCTTAAATAGAGGGTTATCTTCAAAAATGTTTACTATGCCTCCTTTACAAGGTGAAGAAAATTTTGCAAAAGGCAGGAATTCATTTTATTAATACTGACAAACAAGGTGTTTATTACATTAAAATGATTTTAATTTTTTAGTTAATCAAATTTCAAATTAATTTTTAGTAACAATTGAAGTTTAAGTAACAATTGAAGTCATAAAATTTTACATATTTATAATAAATTACATTAACTTTAATGCATTCTTCTCTTTTGTTTTAGAGACAAGATTGTTGACTTAGAAAAGAAGAGAAAAGATTTAAACGAACACAGGAATGGTTTAAGTACAAGTTTAGTTTTAAAAAAATAAATTTTTTTAAGAATGCTAGAGTAGGTATTTGATGTAAGTCAAAACAATTGAGAAGATATTATTATGAAAGATAAAACTAAAGATTTAAAAACAAGAAAAGAAGATGTAGATTTTCTTAACAACCAGAAAAGAGCGCATGCACAGAAAATGTTTGGTATAGATGAAATTTCACACAAAATTGTAAAAAACAAAATAAAAAGAGAAATAAAAAAATAAATAAAATAAAAAAACAAAAGAGCCAATGTGAAAACAGAAAGAGTTGGTTATTGAGAAATTTGAAAACACAACAAAAGTTCTAAATACTTTAGATAATGACCAAGATAAACAGTATATATAGCCTTTTAGAAAAATTAAAAAATCCAATTCTATTCCTCTTATTGTTTCAAAAAATATAGAAAAAGATTTAGCTCCAACAGCATCACAATATGGAATAAGTTCACCTGCACTGAGAGCAACTATTGCTTCTCTTATAAATAACAGTTCCAGAACGACAGATTTCTAAACAAAGTATTTTGAGACAAAAAATTAAGTATAAGTAAAACTGCCTTTTGCCACCTAGCATTTTAACACAAAAATTATGGTAAAAATGAAAGAACTTGGTAAAGAAAAAGTTGAAAGAGTAGCTGTACTAATCAGTTCCCCAGATCTTTCAGAACCCCAACTTTTGGGTATTTCAATTGTGAAAGATGGCACTGCTGAGTCTCTTAGAAAAACAATCAAAAAAACCTTTAAAGACTGGGAGCTATTTTACTACGTAGATTGTCTGTCCTTTGACACCACAATCACAAACACTGGATGACTAAAAGGAGGTTGGTGCGGCGCGGGGTATTCTAATTGAGCAGCGGAGAGGAAAAGCTTTGCTTTAGATCCCTTGCCCTCATTTCTATGAAATACATATAAAGGTAAATATTGAAAAAATATATTTCAGCACTTTTTAAGTGTTCTTACTGGTGGTAAAACAAGTGGACCAAAGACTGAGTTGCTTGAAAGGCTGAAGTGCAATTGGAAATTGATTCTAACTACTTACTCCAACTTTGTTTGTAACTAACTACTTACTCCAACTACAAAACCTACACTCACCTTAGAATCCTGAATTTTGTTAGATGCAGTGTTTTCCTAATGCACTTCCAAAATATCATGCCTGGTTTTCTCAAAGTACTGTTGCGGGAAGTAACTCCTTTTAACTACTCCAGGTCAGGTCAGGATAATCAAGACCAATCTTGCTACTGGTATCACGTAACCCAGTACCACCTGCCACAAGCCCTGCTGCCTTACAGAGTGTGCTCTTATTAGGCAAAGGCTAGGAGAAATAAACTCCGATTAAAAATTCCCCTGCCTTGGGGCTCTTGGTTGAGTAAAGGCTAGAGATGGTGTCTCAATAAAAACACTCATCTTGGGCAGATGTTAACTGCATCCAGCTAAACATCCCCTGCCTTGGGGCTCTTGGTTGAGTAAAGGCTAGAGATGGTGTCTCGATAAAAATACTTATCTTGGGCAGATGTTAACTGCATCCAGCTACTGTCTTGTAGAAGGCCTCCTAGGCAAAGACTTTAGAGGTAAGCAGAAAAATTCTGCTAACCAGCCTCGAACCCCTTCTTCATCTATTAGGCTGGCGTAGATGTAACCTGTGTTACATTGTTTCCTGCCTAGGATGATGAATGCTGGATCTCCTTGACTCTACTCATAGAATTTTGCTTATGCCTCCTTGATAATGGCTATGCAACTCTTCCTGTTATCTCCATATGAGAGTACAGCTCTAAAACTCAGTTTAATGGTTCTGAGGCCGGCTGGTAGTAAGGTTTCCCAAACTCTGTGGTAGCTCTCAGAGAGGCTGATTCCATCAACAGCTGCAAAATATCAGAGTATTAACAGTGCCATGTTGCGCATGGATGGTGTCCCTGTTAATGCTTTTGGTGTGCATTGTCAAGGCCACATAAGAAGCCCTATGTCACAGCTTAGGGTTAATTAACAGGACTGAGACAACTGCATAGCTCATTGATTAGGAGGCTGTGCTCTATCTATGAATGAGTCAAGTTCTCATTAAACCCAAATCATGACCAAAGTAACCAAAAATTTAAAACCTTAAAAACCATCCCCACCACCTAAATATTTTAATATATCTTTTACAAATATTCGCGGTCTACGAAGCAACTTTCCATCAGTTGAGTCTTACCTCCTGCAAAATTCACTAGACTTGCTTGCACTCAGTGAAACAAATTTAAATTCTGCAATTCCTTCTTCAGATGTCAGTGTTGATGGGCACTATCCTTTGATTCGTAAAGACTCTAATAGTCACTTGCTAGGTTTAGGGGTATACATATGCATTAATTCCCCTATTTGTCGTGAAATCAGGTTCGAATCCTTTGACCATTCTTTTATGTGCTTTCGTCTAGCACCTCTTCACTCTATCACCTTTCTCTTTGTTCTTTATCGTTCTCCTTCTTCCCATGATTGCACTCTCTTAGATGTTATCTCTGATCAAATTGACCATGCCCTCTTTCTTTACCCCTCTGCCAATATTGTTGTTGTTGGTGATTTTAATGCCCATCACACTGAATGGCTTGGCTCTAACACCACTGATCCTGCTGGCACTAAAGCCTTTAACTTCTGCGTTTCTCAATCTCTTACTCAGATAGTTAACTTTGTGACTCGTTTTCCTGACAACCCTAATCATTTACCTTCACTCCTTGACTTATGTCTTGTCTCTGACCCAAGCTTATGTTCAGTTTCTCCCTTTTCTCCCTTAGGTGGTTCTGACCATGCAATGTTCTCTATAAATCTTTCTTCTCGTACTTCTTTTTCAGGCTCACTTTATCATCGCACCACCTACTACTAGCCTAAAGCTGACTGGGATTCCTTTCGTGATTTTCTTCGTGATGGTCCTTGGGCTGATGTTTTTTCTTTCTCAGCTGACAAATGCGCCACCTACGTAACCTCCTGGATTCAGGCTGGAATGGAAGCTTTTATTCCTTCGCGTCGGTTTCAAGTCAAGCCTCATTCTACTCCATGGTTTTCTCCTTCTTGTGCGGCTGCTATATCCAATTGTAATCATTTTTTTCATCTTTTTCAAAATAACAACTCTCTTGAGAACAAACGGCTATTTATTATTGCAAGAAATCGATGTAAAAAGGTGCTTTCTGATGCTAAACTCCATTATTCTCAGTTCACTAAATCTCGCATCTTATCACAGAAGTTAGGCTCTAAAGACTTTTGGAAAATCTTCAACAGCATTATTAACAAGGGTAGATCTAACATTCCATCTCTCATTCATGGGACTGATCTTATTACCTCTCCCAAGGATAAGGCAGAACTATTTGCAAAGAACTTTTCTTCTAATTCCACTCTTGAATCTTATGGACATTCTCTTCCTTCCATTCCAGTCAAACAGGTTGACCCATTGTTAGACATTCAAATCACTCCAGCTTCTGTTGCTAAGTCATATCTCAATTAAACTCGTCTACAGCTTGTGGTCCAGACAACATTCCTGTCATAGTCTTGCAGAATTGTTCTCCAGAACTTTCTTCAATTCTCTCTAAACTATTTAACAAGTGTTTGACTGAGTCTTATTTTCATGCTTGTTGGAAAATGGCATCTGTGGTTCCAATATTCAAAAACTCTGGAGAAAATTCTGACCCCTCCAATTATCGTCCGATCAGTCTTCTTTCTGTTATTAGCAAGGT
>NC_061165.1:27900839-27912285 GCF_022113875.1 Hydra vulgaris
TAGATTTAAATTGACAATAGGTTTAATTGACTATAGATTTAAATTGACAATAGGGTTAAATTGACAATAGATCCTAGTTGCAAAAATTGTCTTATTTAGCTAAAAAGTGGTGCACACTTATATCAGCTTTTCTTATTCAACCATGAAAACAAATACTTTATTACAATTCAATATCTATTCACTTATGGACTTTTAAAGAATTGGCTTTGCAGTCAATCATTTTATAATGTTACCAAAACCACTAAATTGTGACTTACCAGGACTTGTAGTAAATAAATTCTTCTTTGCATCAATATCAAAATTATCTTTATGACACAAAACAAGTGTCATGCTCATAGTCTTCCAACATCTAGCAAATCAATTTTACTTTAAGCAAGCATTTTTTTTTCAATAGAGGATAGTGAGCTGGGTGTAATGAACACTGACTTTTGCTTCAATGATAACTTTGCATATCAATCTGAACCACAAACATGTACCTATCTGCTATGTCACCAAAACAATACAACAACCTTTAGCTAAACTTTGCCTTTATTGCTTTAGTTTTGACATTTTACAATGTATGATTAAGCTGCTATCAATTTTATTGCTTTAGACATCATTTTGTATTCTTTAATTGTTGTTGTCTGACTGATTATTGCTGGAGTCTGCCACTGTTTGAATAATGCCAATAAAGAAAACAATACACTCGTTACTTGTCACATCACAAACATTTTATCATCAAACCTTTGTAGGTACATTTCCATTGTATAGCGTTGGTTAACAGTATTTTGATATGGAGTACATACACAAACAAAGTGAGTCTCTGATGCTCTATAGCATCAGAGACTCACTCTGTCATATAGTTATATACTAATTTGGTCTTACACTACAAAAAATCAAAGAAACACTTGATTATATTTAATTTTAAAAGAAACATAGTTCTTTAAGGTCTAAAATCATGGACAATTAATGATCTCCTTCCTTTTGCCACAATATAGTAACTCTTTATTAACAAATCCTGTATAAGTTGTTACTAAACCACGAACCTCCCCCTTAGAGTGTGGTGTAATTTATGGACAACCCCTTATGTTAATTTTATTTAGATATTTGTCTAGTAAATTTGTTGTCATTTTATATATTTAATATTATTTCAGAAAATATTTTTTATTTTATTGTGTGTGGAACTGTTTGTTTTTGCTTGAGTTTACTTTAGTCGGAGTGCAACAGATAACTGTAGATGCTTTGCAAAAAACTTACTAATTCACGACTAATATTTAACGCACTGACTGATTCTTATTCACTAAATTTATCAATTATAGCCTCAAAACAGCACCAACAAAGATGATATCCAGGCAAAGCATTTGTAAACTAGTTTCTCAATTGTTTTTCTATATCTAGTATAATCAGTTTACCGCCTAAATTAAAAAAATATTAATTGTTGCTATTGATTACCTTCAAAGATAATTCTTATTTTAACCTTAAATAACCTAATTAGGAAAATTCTAATCATTTCATTATGTTCTTTATTATAAAAAAAAATAGCTGTGTACAAATTTTTAGTCGAAACAACAAGTTATATAGCTTAAAAACTGATTTAAATTATCAGGCTAAATAAACACTGTAGTTCTGAGGGGACAAGAGTATTCTGGCCAATAGCAAAAAACTTCATTTTTTAGAAACTTGTTTGAAGTTTGAGACTAAAATTTTAAAAGAATTTTTATTTTACTAAATTTTCTTAAATTGAAAAAAAATAAAAAAAAATTGGAATATATAGTGACATTTTCTCGATATCGTCAAATTTGTTTTCTTATTTTCTAAAAAACAAAGAATTAGGTATTTATCTAAACTTTAAAAACATATAAAACCCCATTTTATTTAACTCTTTTTTTTCATAACTTAAAAACTGTGTCATAAATTGATTACAATAACATAATGGCATAAATATAAATGACAAAACTGTCATCAGTCATAATTGCACTAATATGTTACATTATTATAAAACAAGTAATAAAATAAATACAAAAGAACACAAAGTAAGAAAGTGAACACAAAGCAAACTTTATATTTAGTATTTGTATAAGAAAATTGAAGCTAACTCCAAAATTTATAAAAAAAACTTTTCAGAACTTCATTTTTGAAAATATTATTAAAAAAAAAATTACAACATGAAATTAAAATATTTTTAAAACAATAAAATGCAAAAATAAATAAAGAATAAATATGTTTGGTATATAGCTAACATTATTTTGTTAAATTTATATATATATACATGACATAATTATGTTCAACCGAAAAAAACGTAGTTTTACTTATTTAGGATACTAAAAAGTGGACCTTTTCAAAAATAGCATTGATAATAAAAAATAAGATATTCAATAAATTGAATTTTAAATTCAAATATGAAATTAATTATTAATTCTGCTAAAAAAAAAAACCATATACCACCATATAATCTAAAATGTCAAGTTAAATTATTGATTGAAAGTATATGAATGATTCAATATTAGTCAATACAAATAGAAACATTCAATGTTATTTCATTTTTTTTTTTTTAATCAACTGTAACAACTTACAATTGCCACAATTTTATTTTCCTGATCCGTAAATTTTGTACAACTATTTACAATAATAAAGTTACATTTTAAAATGCCTACTACTAAGGGCAAATTTCAAGAAAGAGCCAATCATCATATGGATAATTAGTTGGCATAGAAATATGCTTTTCATTTAGTACTATATCCAGATTTTGAATTGTAACCACTAAAGAATCTTCTACATTTATGATCAACTTATATTCTTCTTTTGTTATTAGTTTTTCCTCATTGCAAACTTCATTTTCGATTAGTACTTCAACTTGATTTTTTGTTTCTTTTATTAACTATGATATAGCAAAATATACTTATTAATTTAAATACAAATTTTGAGTAAATCTTTATAACATAATAAAATTTATTTATAAAAATACTAGCAACAGTAATAACAATAATGATATATGCGAACAATGATACTTTAGGTAAAAATTACCTATAATTATAATAATTTTGAATAATAACAATATAATTATAACAATTTTGAATATTGATTACATAAAATGATTTAATAATCTATTTAAAACATTGAACAGATTAACCTCATTAGAATTAGACATTTTTTCTTCTTTTTCACATGGTGACAACAAAGACAAGGTTTGCATTGAATTTTTCTTTTCCATTGTATTAAACAAAAAGCCATCCATTCTCCAATTGTCCACATCTGTATTTAAAACTACATTTTGGTTAGTTGAAAATATTTCTTGACTTTTTGAAATCTTATCTTGTGAAGTACTTGATGAGCTAAGCTTGGAAGATCTGCTCTTTTTTCCAAAAGATAGTCTTTTCTTAAGAGAAAAAGATCTGTGTTTTTTTGGTTTATCACACTTTTTTCCTTGACTGTCTGATTTATCAAATACTTCAGAGTTTGGACGTCGAGAAAAAAAGTTTTTAATAGAAGAACTTCGCCTAACTTTCTTGTTTTCTGCTTCAAAACCAATAGATGCTGTAACTTCTGGAAGCTCACCTCTGTTTTTTGTGACAAAATTTTTTGATTTAAAAAGATCGTCGCTGTTCGCGTCATTGTTATCAATCGATTTTAAATTAATGTTTGAACAAATTAATGAAATACTGGATGTTGCATCATCAACTACTAATTTTGAATTTGACTGAGTTTCTTCTTGTGTATTGTTATCAATCGATTTTAAATTAATGTTTGAACAAACTAATGAACTATTGGATGCTGTATCATCAATTACTAATTTAGAATTTGACTGAGTTTCTTCTTGTGTATTGTTATCAATCGATTTTAAATTAATGTTTGAACAAATTAACGAACTACTGGATGTTGTATCATCAATTACTAATTTTGAATTTGACTGAGTTTCTTTTTGTTTATTATCATTAATACAACTATTTGAGATTTCTTTAGTTGGCTCATTTTGGCTTGCATTCTCAACATATTCAACAACGTATTCTATAACTTCACCCTTTTTCGATCTTTTTGATTTCATTTGAAAATCCTTAAGTAAAATTTTGATAAAAACAATATTAGATTTGATTTTTTTTTTTAGTCATAACAAAACATATTGTAAATAATTACTTTTGTTTACAGTATATAAAAAATACAGCTTTTACAACTTTACAAGGTTGATAGACATAAACTTCTAATTTTTTTTTTTTTTTTTTTGATATAATATAATTAATGAATTAACGCAATTTGATTTGAAGAAACTATCAGCAAGTACCCTCCATCGCATTACGAAAAAATTAAACTTTTCTTTAATTGTAGCGTAAATTTTTAAAATTAAACATTGCGGATGAGATTAAATATACCCTATTAAATATATTATGAATTCTGTCCGCTTAATTCGGTTACAAACATCATTATTAAAATCTTGATCAATTTTCAGGCTGGTTTTCAATAAAATATTAACTTAGATAAATAGAACAATACGAAATATAAGGTATAGTTTTTCACACACATGTCAATCAACATGACGGAGAACAACAGCTTGACGATAATTTTTAAATATATTTTAAACTGTCAATTTGTACCCAATGACAAAAAATAGTGTTTATCAGATATAGCATGAAACCACAGGGAAAAAATTCACTTATTCGCTTGGTTTCGTACTTGACGTCTTTGTAAGTCTAGCCCGGGCCGGCGCAAGGGCCATGAGAATTATGCCGTCGCATAGGGCGCCAAAGTGACTAGGGCGCCGCGCTGATGTAACCGATGTTTTTTTTTGTTTTTTCTTGTTTTTTTTTAAATCACAGTTTTGACTTTGAAAAAAATAAACTTAAATATAACTTTTGGCGTCCATGATATGTGCTAATACTAAGTTGTTTATACATTAGGGGCACCAAATTTTATATGCTAGACTATTGAATTTGTACATTTTGGCTCAGCACTTCAATGAAAAAAAACAAAAAAAAAACACAAACACAAACACAAAAAAAAAACAAGTTCAAGGATTAGCAGTTAGTTGATTGTTAAAAGAATAAGTTTGCGAGTTAACTGTTTATTTAAATCGTGTTTTATTTTTATATTAAATGTTTATTGCAATCGTAAATTTAAATTAAGGGGCGCCATAGTTTATGTTTTAAACTATTGATTTTGTATGTTTTTACTCTGCATTTTAATGTAAAAATAACTACAGAAAAATGTAGTAGTTAGTTAATTATTTAAAAGAATAAGTTTGTGAGTCATTTTGGTGTGAAGAAGGTTCTTTTTTTGCCGTCTTATTTTTCTCTCCATATCATATATTTTTGTTTTCTATAAAAGAAACCACGGTTTCTTTTATAGAAAACACAAATATATGATATGGAAAGAAAAGAAAAAAAAAACAAGCAAAGACATTGATTAAATCGATACAAACGTTAATCAGCATAAATTGCTGTTAAGATTTAATATAAAAGGGCATTTATTACTATCAAGTTAGTTATTAAATACAAAATATTAATTTAGAAAGATAACTGATTGCTGTTATTTAAGCCATAATAGTTATTGTGTTCTATTTTTACAAACTTTTTTTCTTGGTGTTAAGTTTTAGTGTACTTTTAACTATTTTTATAAATTATAACAAACAAACAAAAAATGACAACTAGTTCTCTCGGCACTGATAATATTAGGAGCAAATTCACGGTCTTATGGTTTAAAATGCACTCCTGATGAAACACTTGAATTATTTTCTTTAAATTAAAACTAAATATCAATACGTGTTCGTCAAGTTCACCATTTTTGTTCATGGTTTTGCCTTTTCCAAAAAAAAAATTGAACACAAATTTAGTTTTAACTCCTCACTGTGTTTTTGTGCAACGTCTTGGTACTCAAAGATTGGCTTGTCGTGGAACAAGCATAACAGTTTTCAAAGAAAACAATTGAAACTTTTTAAACTTGCGAACAAGTTTCAAAATTTAACTCTGTTCTTTCTAAACATCTTTATCGCGTAACAGCAAAAAAAAACTCATGTACATTGTTATGCAAAAAAAGTTCTAAATAAGATCTTTGTTTTTTTTTCCTGTAAATTTAAACTCAGTTATCTTGTGGGAACTGCAGAAAGCAGTTTTTCTTTCCTGCACTGTAGATGTTACCGTTTTCAGCTGTATTCAAAAGATTCATAACTTTTTTCTAGATCAACCCATAAATGGACTATATTAAAAAATCATGTAAACAATTTGACTGTTAAACCTCTAGCGAAATCCGTTTGGAGAGCAGAATAGACGCTCTTGAAACTTTGCCATACCACAATTATGGGGTTTATGACATTGTCTATGAATCCATGTTAGATTCCAAGATTAATGTTTTTGGAAAATGTACCGCTATGGGAATGGCCAAGAAAACTACAGATTTCAAATTTCTCTGCTGTTTCGTCACTTGGTTGATGTCTTGTTCAAATTTAATTAAGTAAGCAAAACAATTCAGATGAAAATTGTTAATCTGGTCAGCACTTTGAAACTAATTGATAGTACCGAGACTTTTTTGGAGAATATGACAGAATAATGTTACTACAGATGCAATGAAACTGGTAAAAAAACTGACCATCAATCCAAAGTTCTCTAATGAAGTTGTGGTCAGGCCGAGTAAGATTAAAAGGCGATTTTCCTATGAAGGTAACTGATAAACTTATAAAGTTGGCAAATGAAGATGAATCTGTGAAATTGGCAAAGGAGCCTTTGAAAGTAAATTTCTTTTTTGTAGTTTAAGACACTGCAACTAATTCTTTGTTGAAAAGGTTTAAACAGATGGAAGATCAAAGCAAACAATTTGAATTTTGTAATAACATTAAATAGAAATAGAAAAAACGAGAAACAGATGCATTTAAAGAAAAGTTCAAAAATCTGCATTCTCTTTTGACAGCTGACGGCAAGAGTGACAATACAATATAGTGCAATACAATAGCTGCGCCAATGTTGCAATGCGACTCGATATCTCGAACTTTTGTGTATATTGAACTTTATTTTCGGTTCTATGCGCACTTGTTTGAGCTAAAATCCTCACAATATCTCGAACTCTTGATATCTGGAACTTTTTTTTCTGGTCCCTTGAAAGTTCGAGATATCAAGAGTCAACTGTATGTAATTTTCTTTGAAAAAATATGTTTCGCTTAAAACTTTTTTCTCAGTTTTTATGCTAAGTACGATAAATATTTAATAGTATATTATGTTTTTATTGTGTTTCAAGTATTTTAATAATTATGTGCAATTTACCAAAACATATCATATAATAAGTTCATAATAAACGCACATATATTTTTTTATAATAGGGGGCCCAAACTTTGATCTCGCATATACTAAAAAAAATTGTCAATAAATCAAAAAACATCGTCAAAAACTTAATAAAAAATTAGATATCACGTTTTTTATAATTTATTGTTTCTTGCATTGAGCCCTGTAAGACTTTTTTATAAGTTCTAAACTATTCAAAACTATTACTTATTAACTTTTTTTTAACGACGTCTTTCAACCGAATTCTATTATACTGTTTTTGCTAAATTAATTAAAAAAACTTGATTAAAACTTAAAAATCACGACTTTTTTTTACTTCAAAATCTAAGTTGATATTCTAAAGTTGTTGTGACGTACTAACGTGATTTTTAACAACTAACAATCGAGTTTCAATGGTAAAAAATAAAATCAAAATGGAGTTGATTTCCAGTGATTTCGGCAATTGCTTTTTGTTAGCCTGCATTTATTATTACAGCTTAGTGAAAACGAAAAAAAACTTACATCATTTTTTTTTTTATGCTTTTTCATATAAGATCATATGTTACTTAGGGATCCCTTTAAAATCCCACTTAGGGATCCCTTTAAAACTGAAAATGCAATAAAATTTTAATACCAGTATTGAAATAACAATTTGATTGTACCAAGAAAAGATTACTAATAAATTCCAACAAACAAATACTTTAATAATTATTTAAAAAGTATTTTAAAGGTACTAAAATAAAAAATGCAGAAAAATAAGAAAACAAAAAAAGGAAAATTTGAATCTCCCTTGTTGCAATAGAATTGTGAAGTTTAATTTTTAACTCGAGGTAAAACTTCTTAAAAATTTCCTTATTTTATAGCTGAACAGTGATTGAATTCCCTTGATTTAAGGAAATATGTCGGAGGGATAATTTTGTTCGCGTGATGTAACATTTAATTCACGTAATTTGAGGAATTTATTTCCTTAAAAGAAGGAAAGATTTACGGCAAAACCGTTAAGGAAATTTTTTTCCTTACCAGCGAAGGAAAGATTTTTTTGAGTGTATATATATATATATATATATATATATATATATATATATATATATATATATATATATTATATATATATATATATATATATATATATATATACATACATACATACATGTTTAGTGATTTTAGTAAAGTACAACCAAATAAAAAACAAGGTACAAATAATTATATATATATATATATATATATATATATATATATATATATATATATATATATATATATATATATATATATATATATATATATATATATATATATATATATATATATATATAATATATATATATATATTAATTTTTAATAGTTTATTTTAAAAAGATATTCAGCTGTCTACCATGCAGTTGTGTTATTAACCTTCTAGCACACAGCATTGGGTAGTTAAGAACTAAAAGGTACATAAATTGTATAAAAAACAATATTAAATATTTGATTTATGGTAAAACTAAAATTAAAGGAAGGTAAATAAATGAAGTATAAATAAAAAATTAAATTATTTTGATTTTTCACTTTTAAAGTTGTTTGGAAACTTTTGAATTATATAACTACTAGGTTTTTATTTGTTTTTTACTTCTACTAATAGGTTATAACTAGTTACATATATTAGTGGAACCTAATAGTTAACTATTAGGTTCTAGGCATAATACTAATTTCTTATGCGTTTCTACTTATGTTAAATAAACTAATTTTTAATTATTTAAATAAAAATTTATTATTTTAGAAATTTACGTAAATATGAAATATTGCGTTAAAATATTTGCTATGTAAAATCGAAAATTATATTTATATTTGAGGCTTATACATTTATTTGCATTTAAAAAAGATATAAAAGTTCGTAACCAAATTTTTTTTATTTTTTCACACCTCCATCTTGGAAGGCCAAAACTGGCTTCAAAAAATTTACCTCATACGCTATCCAGTTATATTTTGAGATCAGTTGTATTTACTATCACATTTTGAAATACTCGGACTTATACTTTTATTGCGGTAAACTTTAAAAACATTATTCTAGCTAGTTTCGTTTTCAAAACAGCAGAAAACTCTAAACATTTTTGTAATTGATTTAAAAAAGTTGTTATATGTCATGACTGTAAAGTGTTACTTGTTAAAAAAAACATTTTAATCTCTACTCTTTTAATTTTATTATAGATCATTAATATGTCTATAATAGATCCTTTATCATGTGGTTACGTTAAAGTAATCGTATATAACCTGCTTATGTCAAAGTTTTCACTACACTAATAAATTGATCATTATAATTCTATATTCGGCTGTCAAAAAAATAAATTTGCTGTCTCTTATGACATCCATCGTCGAAGTTTTCCTAAAATTAAAGCAATAATATGCTGTCGAAACAACATAGTGCAAAAAAAAAAAGAAGTTGATCGACCATTCTCTTTAAACGCATGGAATTAACTTAGTTCTGAAGAAAAAAAATCCCAACTAATACCAAACTTTATAAAAAAAAAGCTAGTTATCTCTCGTTCAATGAAATTAAAAGCAAAGAAAGTTTAATAAAATGTACAAGTTCTTTATTGAAAGAAACTGATAAAAAAATTTCAAAATCATTACTCTTTTATGTAAATAAAAAATGCAATACCCCTCATAGCCGATTCAAATTTAATTCAGAAACCATTAAGAATGAACACAAAAAAAAATACGAAATACACATGCAAGATTTTTCAAATGCAGCGTTGAAAAATGCTTTGAAGAAATATCTCTTGTAAGGTACATAATTTTGAAAAAAGTTTAAATTTAATTTTATTTAAAATTGTTTAGTAGATTCAAATTGACTTAATTTATAGGGCATTTAAGACTGAGATATCTTTGCGGAAGGGTAAAAAAATACGTATGAATCAAAGCTTTGAATCGTTTGCAGATTCAACAGTTCGTAATAAAAATAAAACTCACAATAAAAAAAAGATGATACTGAAAACTACAAAAATAAATGGAATGAAAACGATTGTTGGTGGGAAATCTTCTTATAATTGTATTTCCTTGGCCTTTATAAAAGCCAAGGAAATACAATTATAAGAAGATGTAAAAAGAAAATACATAAAAAAATAAAAAAATAATAAAAAAAAATACAATGAAAAAGTAAAGTTGAATATGAAATAGAAAGTCTCTAAAGGAGAATATACTATTAGTGAATATACTAAAATATATATATTGATATAAACAACTTATGTACATAAATATTAGAAATGAAGACAATAGACTTTTAGGAGAGCCTGTTGACATAAATGGAGAAAAAATTAATGATATAATGCGTTTTTTTTATACGATGCACCTTCTTGTCAGTTTGAGAATGGACAGCAAAAGGAAGGTGTCTATCCTTGTTGCGCCTGTCCAGTTAACATACATTGTTCTAGTGATACAGCTCATTCATTCTATCAACCTATGTTAAGGATAGAAAATAGAGTAAAGAAACTCATGCTTACTCAAACAAGTAGAGATAAAATAAGTAAACATCAAACAAAGCTGTACAAAAACTTACTGAAACATAAAATAATCGATGAACTTAATGAACGAGGAATACATTTTCAATATAAATCTTCCAAAAAAAATCTTCAAAAAGAACTTGATAATGAAATGCATGGCATACAGCGATTACCAGCCTTACTGAGTAATTTAATTACCTAACAAAATTATATTTGAGTAATTATAAAATTTTGCCGTGTGAACCATTGCATGATGTGAAAGGTCACACATCTAATCTTTATGAAGAAATCGGTTCTTATTTGAATAAAATTGAAAAAAAATTGTTTAAGGAAATGTTGAATTTATCATTTGACAACAAAGATTGTAAACGTGGGATTGACTATCGCAAATGTTTAAGTAAATAAGTTTTTACATTGAAAGGTAAAATTGATTTAGGATCCTACAATGTTTCATTAACAATGTTTAACATTCAAGACATACTGTATGGTAATAAACAAAATCGAACAATTGAAAATATTTTATTTCTTTACAATCAAACTTTTTTGCATTTATTTTATTTAAAAAAACTTATAAAGGATAAACCAATAGCAGTCTCAAAGCGAGTCATGTATGCCAAATACCAACATAATCTTGTTATACATGCTCCACATATGTTGAGAATAGTCTCTGGGATATCAGCAAATGTCGAAAAAGAGGAAAGAACTTTCAATACAATTAAAACTATAAACAGTTCAACTACAAACCACCAT
>NC_061165.1:27913284-27980784 GCF_022113875.1 Hydra vulgaris
CTCTTATACTTTGTTTACATGGCATGTAAACAAAGATTAAGGTTTTTTAATTTATATATACCAATGATGGTATATTAAAAAGATTAGAATTTAAGATTAAACCATTACTTTGGAATATTTTATTAACTAATAGTATCAGATGCCAATGTTGTTAATACACCATATATATAAAAATATACAAACGACATTATTATACTTTAAAGTAAAACATTATTAGCTTAACCCAATAACGTTTTTGACAAAATATTTTTATAATAATAAACTTATTTTTGTAAAAATATCAAGATGCTTTTACAATAATAAGTTTATTCTTCTAAAAATATCTTGTTAGTGTTTTTCTAATATACAGTAATATAATTTTAAAATACAGTAATATAATTTCTTTTTTATTACTTTTTCATATCTTTTTTTTGTTAGTAAAGTTGTTGTACGTAAAGCAGAACTGATTTAATAACTGTTATTTTTATTGACTGTTAACAATTTCAAGATGTTTTTTTTTTGATTATACAATTTTTTTGTTATCTTTAGTCTAATATGCACAGACTACAGCTGGTAAGTTATAATAGCATAACTTTTATTAACCATTAAAGAAATATAAATAAATATATGTATTTCCTACTTATTTAATTATTACTTGTCGTGTATGGATTTCCCATTTGCTGTAATTTTTTAATTTTACTATCTACCTTTAGTGCTACACCTGGACAGTTAAACAACTCATACTTTTTAATGTTCCAACTTTACAATATGTTTAACTTTAGTTCCTTAGTCATGTGCTGCAACTAGTAATTTAAAAAACTATTACATTTTATGTGTATGCATTTCTCGTTACTTAAAATATTGATTTTTTGTTACAACTTTGTAATTTTAGTATCTACCTCTTGTGCTACACCTTAGCACAAGAGGTAAGTTAAAAATTCTTTTTAATGCACACAAATTTCTCATTGATTGCAATATTGATTTTTATAAAATATTTTTTCCTTTAGTTCTTTCTACGTGTGCTACCCCTGGTAAGTTTCAAAACTTTTTTTCTTTTAACATGTGTATGAATTTCTTATCAATTGCATATTCTTTTTTGAAATTGCATTTCTTATCAACTGGTTTTTAATTAAAACTTTTTTTATATAGTTACATCTTCAGCTGTCACGTCAAGTAAGTTTAAAAATTGTTACTTTTTAGACTATGAATGCATTTATTACCATTTACAATTTATATTTTTTATTAAAACAACTTTTACTTTTAGTTTCATCTGTACCGCCTTCAAACAGTAAATTTATGAATCTGGAATGTCTCTGATTGATTATTGAGTTCCTCTTATTCCTATTTATATAATCTATTTGATACTTTTGTGTTTTGTTATCTCTCCTAGTGCTATAAAAGATGAATGAGAAGCTATTACATGTTTGAATTATTATTCTGATTAACTTTTATTAAAAATTTCATTGGTTTATTAATCATTCTTTATATTTATTCAGACAAACTGCCTTAGTAAATATTTATTTTAAGTTTTATAATTTTTAATTGCATGAATTACAAATACATTAATTTTTTATTTGTTTTTAGAGCTTACCTATGAAGCTTATAGGTCATTTCGAATTTAAAATTAAAATCATTTACTAAAAGCCAAGACATAGAGTAGTTACTATGTTTCAAAAATTTTTTACTTTTTATTTTTTTGATTAGGTTGGTGGGTTAAATATGATCATTTAAATGAGAAAATGTATACTAGTGCAACTTGTAATCTGGTAAAACAATTATGTATTGTGCTTTCTCTTTTTTAATAATTGCATGTGAAAATGTTGAAAATGTCATTTCTATGTGTTTTCTTTTTTATGTTGGTTAAGGGGAAGGGGGAAAACCATCCCTCTCCTCAAATTGTACATCACTAATGTATGTTCTATAGTAAAAAAAAATTGCTTTATGTAATACAACAATATTTTCAATACTAATGTATGCTGTATAGTTATAAAAGATTATTTTTTGTCAGGTGGGGGAGGGGGAAAGATGGTGCATCATACTTCCTTTATTTCAAGTCAATGTGTACATCAATAATATATGTTGAATAGTAATAAAAGATTATTTCTAATTTTTAAAAATGCATTTAATTATTGTAATAAAGATAAAATTATTTTTATTTTTTATAAGTCGCAGGGGGGGGGGGACGGGGACGGTGCGACATACACCCTCCCCTAAAGTTAGTGTTGTACATCACTAATGGATGTTTTATAGTAAAAGCAAAATATTTTTACTTTTTAACAAAATATTTAATTACTGTAAAAAAGATAAAATTATTTATTAGAAAATATGATTATTGTATTTAGGGTGTTATAACATGTATATATATATATATATATATATATATATATATATATATATATATATATATATATATATATATATATATATATATATATATATATATACATTATAGGTATATATATATATATATATATATATATATATATATATATATATATATATATATATATATATATGTATATATATATATATATATATATATTATATATATATATATATATATATATATATTATATATATATATATATATATATATATTATATATATATATATATATATATATATATATATATATATATATATATATATATATATATATATATATATATATATATATATATATATATATATATATATATATATGTATATATATATATATATGTATATATATATATATATATATATATATATTTATATATATATATATATATATATATATATATATATATATATATATATATATATATATATATATATATCTATATCTAAACATATCTATCTATCTATCTATCTTCTTGTCTGAAGTTTTTTAAAAACTATGAAAACTATTTAAAAAATCTTTGAAACAATATTTTTTTTCATGTTTTATACTTGTAAAGTTACTTTCTCACTGCTATTATAAAGTAAGATTGCATCAAGTTGTAACAATAAACATTCTATAGTAACCAGAGTAAATATTAATTTTGACTTTCAGCAAAATAGTTTCATTTTAAACTTAAGAAGATTAATAAAAGTAACAAATACAAAACAAATACAGATTATTAAACAGTCTGTTCTCCTATATTCTTTATTTCCATTCAAATCTAATTTTTTTCGTGCTTTTTTTTTTTACTTTGTCAATTTTTAAACTTTTAAACATTTTTAATACAACAATATGATTGAAATATGCAACTATAATTTAGTAAATATAAACGAAGTAGAAAGTAAAGCAATAACAAATCTTCAAGCGCAATCTCTGTATTTACAAATTCCGTTCAGCGTTCTGGGGCTTTCTAATATGGCGATTTTGGCGTCAATTTTGATATTAGAGATGCGCTAACTAGTTATTATAGAGATCAGTGCGTGTAACTAACAGATCGCATGGCGATCATGTGACACACAACTAATAACATGCGATAGGCCTTGAGCGCTATCGCAACATTTCTGATATTCCTGATTATTACCCTGCCATTGGGTCATATTTTATATTACTACATATGTGGTGGCATTGATGGTATGAGTCATGATGGTTTGAATGAGTGTCAACAGCAGTTGCGAAACAGGGGTCTATTCCGACTTAATATTCCACTTCAAAATCATCTAACTTTTTTTTTTTCGTTTTTAACAGTTTACAAATTTTGAGACGTCAACTAAAAGTTTTTTCAATGATTAGAAATTCTAAACGTTAAAAAATGACCGTACGGATACGTGAAAAATTATAAATTCATAAAATATATTTGAAAAAACAGAAATTAGTAACACTCATTATTATTACCAGTCATTTTATTCATACGAGTAAAATTTGTAAATCTCCGCGGAACCCTCTAAGCTCCAGAGCCCCCCTCTGTCTTGTGGGGTTATGCTCCCTCTTAGTTACGCCACTGTAAATATTAATAACAAATGGTCGAATTTTAGATTTTAAATATTAATAACAAATGGACGTAGAACAAATAAGGAGAAAAAATGTTTTAGTTTTGTTAAATGCATTGTTTGCCCAGAGGAATATTGTAAAAAAAAAATTTTGTTTTTCAAAACTAATATTTTTGATTAAGATAATTTTTTCGTATACCTACGTAAAAATATAAATCCACATATTTTTACATCTCGGATCCTTTAAAAACACGACTTAGTGGATTTTGGGTATGCTCTTTATATTGTTTTTAAAAGTTTCTCCTAGCAACCACTAAAAAATTTTTCAGATTGTAAAAACAAGTTCTTCGCTTTAGAAAAACTAATGTTCTGTTTAAGGCAAAGGTATTCCTACCGTGACCCAAAGGTAATAGACTGCTACCAAGGGGTAAGAGAAATACAATGCGATGAACTAGATAAAAAAAGTGTTTATCACTCAGAATGTTACAAAAAGTTCTCTCATTGTATTAGCTCGCAAAGTTTGCTTAAACAATACAGTAAAATTATTGTTAACAATCCATAGAAAACATTGTTTGATGTTGAATCCATAGAACACAAAGAAGAATCAGAAGGTTCAAGCCAAATATCAAAAAGTTAAGAAATTTTTTTTTCGAGGCAGCAAAAATATATTGAAAAAAATCCTGCATCAGAGAATAGGAAAGTTTGACGGAAGTTTCACTGGTTTTAAACTCCAACGTCCATACTTTCTTTGCTTAGATAGGTGATATTTACCAAAAAAAAATTTAGACTCTAGTTGCGTTGAAAAAAAATCCATTGATAAACGTGTTGAAAACATTTTACAAATTGTTGTAAAGGCAACAAAAAGCAAGAAAAAAAATCTCACATTACTCAAAAACAGATAATGATTTCAGAGATGTCAATGAAACACCTTTTTTAGTTGCCCTCGGGTTACATGTGCATAAAGAAACCCGTAATAAAAATCTAGTGGACTTTTTGTCATATCTTCCTAATTCCTATGATAAAGTTTTAAAAGTTGAAAATGATTTAGTAAACGCTGTTATTGAAAACATGTCAAAAAACAATGCGCATTTTTTTGCGGCATGCTATTGCACTTTGCTATTGATAATATTGACTTTAAGGACGACAATACTGACGGAAAATCTGAACTTCATTAAACCAAATATGTTGCATTTCAACATAATTCGAATGCTAAAAGTAATATGCTCAAGATAAAGCGTACAAAGTATTCTACATCTTAACATACGCCTGTCCATCTAATTCATTATTGCGCTATACTAAAGTCACCCAATCAAAACTTTCAAAAAGTCTCCACGCTCATTGGTTAATCTTTCTTCATTTTGCACCAGTTTGGGAGTCTTTCACCACTGTATCTTGCTACAATGATTGAATTAAAAAAAAAGACATTACCTATAAATACATCAGTTGTCATTATTAATGGCATAGCCAATAAAGTTCATAAAGATGATAGTAAAAAAACTTGGAAGATAACACTTATGCCTTTTATTGTTTACGGTAGTATTTTAATTTAATCATGTCACATGTATTGTTCATTGTAATAACTGTATATGAAGAATTGATAAGTTAACTAACATATGTATGAGTTATAGTAACCTTTATGTTTGTTTTATTATTCAGGACTTTGCTTTAAAATTTATTTTTATGCTTAGAAAAGATGCAAACAAATTAAAAAAAAAATTATTTGCAAGTCTCAAAACTGAATTGAGATAAATTGGTTTTTATACATGGAACAAAATAAAAAATCAAATACAAGGTAACTAATGACTCTATAATTTTGTAATAAATCACTAGTTATTCGGATACATTGAAATCAAGCAGGCTCTTACGAATACCTTGCTAAATATACAAAAAACAATATAGGTAATACAGTTTACTTCATTGTAACATATTCAAATAGAACAAAAGCAAATATGGAACATCTTTCTACAGAAATGATGAATCATGATCACGAAGAGGCTTACACTTTGGATATTCTGCATGCCATAGACGTTGCAGAAGAAAACCTATTTAAAAAATGTATTTTGCATTTACAAGACACTGATGTATTTCTAATTTTGGTTCACTTTTATCAAGTCCTGCCACGTGTCATGATTTTCCGAATTAGTATAGGGGACAAGGAACGTGACACCTTGGTTCAAAAATGTTAAAAAGCCATTGATTCTAAACAAGCACAAGCTTTTTTCGGTATTTCTAATTAACTTTTTCTTATTGTTAATGATATTAAATGTCTTTATGAAAAATACATTTTTTCTTCAGGTTTTCATATGTTTACTGGCCTTGATCAAACTGGTCGCTTTTCTGGAATTAGTAAAAAATCATGGAGGAAAGAATTTATGAAAGATGACGATAGAATCCTAGCTGCACTAATAAATCTTGGTTAATCGGACGCTTTACCTTATCTATTTACAATAAATAACATCGAGCTTTTTGTTATAAAACGTGATATAAAACGGAAAGAAAACATTATTATTCTTTTACAACTTCCAGTATGACACTGCACAGTTTCCACCAACAATGAATGTCCTTAAGTATTATTCCGTGTTATTGTTCAGTATTATTATTTAAGTATATATTCCGTAGTCACTTTAGTGCTTAAAACCTCTAACATGTCCGTACAGTATCTCCCTTTGCCTGTGGAATATGGTTGGGAATTAAATAACGGATCTCTTGACCCCATAATGACTGATAACCTGCCAGCACCAAATGCACTTATTGAGTTGAGCATTTATCGTTGTAAAGGAAACTGTAGTAATAAAAGGTACAAAGTGTAACGGATGTACAAACAATAATGTAGACTACAAAAAAGGAAGACATGAATGACTACTGCAATAGAGATTTAGAAGACGCAGTTTAATTATCTAATCTTTTATTAAATACAAGCTTGTAAGCACGTTACTTTTAACATTTATTTTCAAAATTCAAAAAGTTTTTAAATCTAAGAATGAAATCATAGGATATTTAAAGCTTTTCATTTAATAAAAGTCATTAATTCCATTTATATTACAAGATTAATTGAGCTTTTTGAATAAGTCGAGCCTGTTTTAAAAAGTTCATTTGCAAAAAAAAACATGTACTAGCAAAACTAAAAAAGAAAAAACTTTTCATTTGTTTTTCAAGAATTTTAACTTTATTTCGCAATTGGCAGGAAAAGTGTCATTATTAATGAACTCATCTAATTCTCCAATTATTTAACATACATTATAATGCTACAATATAATGCTTTTACATCGTTTATGAGTGCTTTCCACTTAGAACATGTAAGAAAGCAAACACTTTGCTGATTTTTTAGAATATGCTACCGCTTTATAAAAAAAAATGTCAATAAGTTTAGAAGGAAACCAAAACAAGTCATTGTAAGGTAGATTACATAGCAAAGATTTTCTAGATATGATAAGTGTGATATGAGATATGAGCAATAAAGTTCAAATTGCTTGTTTTTTTTATGTTAATATAAATTTATGTGGTAATAACAGGAAGCAGTGTAATTATCGTAAACTTATACGCAGTAGTTGGTGGCTCTTATCTAACTAAAACGCAATTCAATTTTTTGTTGTTGTTAGGTTATTATTATTACACAAAAAAGAAACTGTAGCGCGAAACTTTGGTGTTGAAATTTAAATATTTATTTTTTCATAAAGAAAAATATATTTGTTTCAAATCCTACTTTATAACAAAATTCTAAAATTTTTTATAACAAAAATCCATTTTCGTAAAATATGAGCATGCTCATACTACCCAGTTTTCCATTGAAACTACTTTGCTTAAAGTTCTAAAAGTTCTGTGGTTTTAATTGCTTTGTCAATATAAGCAAAAATAAAATAAATATTTTCGATAATTTAACAATGCTAAATATATTTTTTAATTTAAATTACAAATTTTTTCTTTTTATTTTAAAAGGTTTGAAATAAAAATGAAAGCAGGGAAAAATCCTCCCCAGAAAAAATCCTCCCGGATTTTTTTTACAGCGCGTAAAAAAAAAAAAAAAATCAATATAATAGTTGATTATATTATAAATTATTATATAATTTATAATATAATCAACTATTATATTGATTTTTTATAAATTATATAATAATTTATAATAAAATGTATGTATAAATGTTTTATACATACATATTATAAAACAAACAAAACATTAATCTTACATTTTTCATGAATTGACTGACAAATAGATAGAACATACAATGAGTGTACATACATCGACTGACAAATAGGTAAAACATGCAAAGAGTGCCGCTACATTGAGTGAGGGTTTTGGTTTATTGATTACAAAGCAATAGGTTTTTAAAAAAATTATTTTTTGCAGGGGACTTTCTATAAGAATATATTCTAATAAAGCTTAAGGTACTCATAACACCCTAATCTGAAGATTTTACAGAATCAAATAAAAACTAAATCGAAGCAAACACAGGGAACAAAAATTGCCTACTGGTAAAGACTTAAAATTTTTGCTTTAGCACCAAAACAACGATCTATCATGTTTGTTCCATTGTCGAAATTTTTTTAATCTGAATACAGTCAGTTTTATGCCACTAATCAAATAGATTTGAATACATATATATAAACATATATAGATAAATATATATATATATATATATATATATATATATATATATATATATATATATATATATATATATATATATATATATATATATATATATACATATATATATATATATATATATATATATATATATATATATATATATATATATATATATATATATATATATATATATATATATATATATATATATATATATATATATATATATATATATATATATATATATATATATATATATATATATATATATATATATATATATATATATATATATATATATATATATATATATATATATAATATATCTTAGTAAGAAAGTATAGAAAAATAGTAAGAAAAATAGTAAAATAATGATAACTATAAATATATGTTTAGATAACATATCTGATGTCATACTGAAATAGCCTACTGCCGGGGGCTTCAGTGCATATACCAACTTTGTTATAGCCAGCTGCCACAAAGAAGTGCCGCTACATCAAATGAAGGTTTGGGATGGATTTGGTAGCAAAAATTTCTTTCATTATTCATTGTTTTTTTATTTTTTTTATTTGTAGAAGCCGTATGTTATAAAGATAAGCAAAACGAGTAAGCAATTGCTGAAATTATCTATGAGCAACATTATTTCGTTTTTTTTGTTGCGACATTAGACCTTTTTAATATATATGATACTATTCTGAAGTTCATATTTCGACACTATTCCTGTCCTCCCCTCTAGCGACAATAACCGCTATACATATTGTTGAAATTCTACTTATCCAATTCGTCGAAGTTAGTTTTATGCAACTAACTAATAAGTTTTTTTCACATCTTATGCATCAATAAGCATTAGTTTTTGACATTATAATTTATTCCTCCCATAATAATCTGATAGGAGAGAGATCTTATGATTTGGGAGGGTAAATCATTTTTTATTTAATATTTGATCGTTCTCGAACTCATTCAAATAACTTAAACAATTTTTTGAAAAATATGCTTTAGATTTAAGCTTCAAGCCATTTTCTTCTGAAAAATGAATAGCCTCTCTTTTATGCATTTTTCCGAAGGTATTGCATAATTTTTTAATAACATTTTTTGTAATAATCTTTATAATGATGTTAAAGTATTCGTACAAATTAAACATATATTCAAAAACAACAAAGTTTTTTTCGAATGCTTAGTTTACTTACGAACCTCGAGTCTTTAATTTTCTTGAAAGGTACTTTGAAATCTCTGAACTTGCATCTTTTGTTTGATGTGCTTATAAGCAATGCTATAACTACTGTTAAAAAAAACCGACCTCATATTTCCTAATTACAAGGGTTGTAATACTATATAAAGTATATGCAAAAAATAATAAAATCAAAATTATGTATTACCTGCATAAACATGGAGGCAAAGAATCGCTACATTTTTTTCAAATCATTTTTAAACAAAAAATTATTGAATAATAGTATCAGTATTTAACTGCAAACATAAGAGTTAACTTGTATCAAAATTCCTTAATACAATTATTAGTAGAAATTAAAAAAAACTGAAAAAAAGTCTTTCTGTTGTGAAATAATGTTCATTCAGATCATTGTCATATTGATTATTGTAACCTCGAACAGGAAAATTTTTTCTTGCGTTGTAATTATCACTTTCATATAAATTGTCGTCATGACAAACACTTCAACAATCATTAGAAACATTACTGGTATAAAAATTATTTTTCTGATCACAACTTTCAACATAAATTGCTATTTTTTCTCTATCAACTAACTTTTCTTCTATTTGTTTTATATAAAGCAGCCATCTAAATTATTAATGGAATAAAACTAAGTATCCGTTGCAACATAATGTTTACTCTAAGTAGCCTTATACTAATACAAAAAATAACTACTTTCATCGTCCAATTATTAGACAGTAAATTATTTAAAGTTCTTATTGTTTAAAGGATAATTTAAATTCAAATCAACAGAAGCTTAAATTAGTTCAAATAATGCAATGAAAATGATATTAAGAAATAATAATAAACTAATAATTTCTAATAATTTCTCTAATAATTTCAACCTAAATAAATATCTTTTAAAATAAAACAAAAGTATTAGAACATAAAATGTAGTTTTGATGCAAGATATGGTAGCATTATAAAAGCCTTATAGCACAATTTTGTAGATTCTCCTGCAATCAATGTTGCTCCATGAGGGGACATGGCAATTGCACAATTTTGCCCCATACCCTCATTTAAACTGTGATCTTCATATGTTCTTAATAAGTTTTATTCTCTAAAGAAATGTAGATAAATTTATTTACATGTTACGTAAACACCTAAAATAAACATTTTTTTTGTATTTAATTTTAATTTTAAAAATTTAATATTAAAATTTTGGAAAAAGAATTATTTACATAAAATTCTTATCTACAATCTAAAACCAGTTGTATACTTGTGCTTTCTAAACAATAATTAATGTGATTTGTTTTCACGACATTTTGTGATTTAACCTATTTCGATTCATTTATTGACACTTCTCGTATTTCAACAATTATAAGTTCTAAAAACCACTTTTTCTAATGTGTTATTCAATCTGTTTTTGTTTTAAAATAACAGCTTCACAACATTTTTTGCATAACTTTTCAAAATAGATAGCTTACTGAAAATAAAACTTTATTCAAATTTAACCAAATCATGTTGGTAATTTATATAAAAAGTTTGAAAATGATGCTTTAACAATGTTATTATTAAGTACAAACAGATAATTATACTGTTATTAACTATTTATGTAAACCCTTTTTTTAAAGAAAAATAAATAAACATATTTAATGATATACAAAATTTAACATGTTTGTATCATCTTTTTATAATTTGATGTTATATTCAAAAATACTTTAAACTAAATTTATATCAATAAATTTCTATATAAAACTTATACATACGTTTATGTATAATTTAGCAACAAAGCTATATAAAATCATACCATATTTTGTATATATGAGTGTATTTATAACATATACACTCATATATACAAAATATAATATATTAAAAATTAAAAGTAATACACAAATCAGTACATGTTGTCTGTAAATAATAAAAAACAAAATTTTTGTAACAATCATTAAAATTTGTACTATATATAAAAATTGAATATAACTATATGTAACTATATATAAAAATTAGTATAAAGATATAAAAGTAAATAAAAATAATTATATAAAAGTGTAAAAAAAGAATACATAAAAAAAAAATTAACATAAATTTAGCAAACAAACATAATATGTTTGTTTGGTTAGTAACATGTTACATATAATTTATAATAATTTCAGCTAAAAATATATTAGTTATCCTTATCATTATTAATTATAATAATAACTAATATATTTTTATATGAAATATGAAACATAACTTAATATTTATAATGAGTTTTTAAATTTTAATTAAATATTTTTAATTTTCGCACGTTTTTCTCGTGCAAATAGACTATATTTAAATATTGTCTATTCGCACGTTTAATTAAAAAAAATGTAAAGATAATCGAATTTAAAGGGAATTTAAAAAAAAATAGATTTATTATTATTGGTTTTTAACTTTAAAAATTAAACTAGTGCAGTGGAGTACTAACGCATTACTTGCGTTGAAGGATATACGCACAGCAGTGTATATACATAATAAATGCTTATCTAGGGATAGGCATAAGTAGGGATAAATCTAGGGATAGTATAAGTACAATGACGAGGGTTTTGGCTTGGGCAGGCAATATTTTATTTCAAACAAGAAGTGTTTCTTAATGTTTATTTAATTAATTGGCACGTTTTTGTTTGCTTTTTGAATAAAAATTTAATTATGTTTAAGTAATTTTATTTACTTTTATTAATAAATAAATTACTTTTAAAATATATGACTTAAGTTATAAGCATTTTCTGTTTGTGAGAGATTTCATATTAAAAATCTAAATTGAAAGTTTTTTATAAAGTGCCAATAGACTATAATAAGATATAGTCTATTCACACGTTCTGCGAAAAGAGTCCCCCATGTTTTATTAGTCTCAAAAAAACAAGAATTTTATAGTGATTTTAAAGTTTATAATATTTTCTGTTTCGATATATATATATATATATATATATATATATATATATATATATATATATATATATATATATATATATACATATATATATATATATATTTATATATATATATATATATATATATATATATATATATATATATATATATATATATATATATATATATATATATATATATATATATACATATATATATATACATGTATATATATATATATATATATATATATACATGTATATATATATATATATATATATATATATATATATATACATATATATATATATATATATATATATATATATATACATGTATATATATATATATATATATATATATATATATATATATATATATATATATACATGTATATATATATATATATATATATATATATATATATATATATATATATATATATATATATATATATATATATATATATATATATATATATATATATATTAGGGATGTACCGAAGCTAAAATTTTGCCGAAGCCGAAGCTTCGGCACTATATACGCTAAAAATTTAATCAGCATTTAGATCAGCAGGGGTGTAAAACAAAAAAGGTACCAAAACTAAGGTCCTTGACTAATAATATAAAAAAATTGTATAAAAATGAGGACGCCAGTCAAGGTTGCTGTCCCAGGCAGGGCAAAAGCTCTCAGCGCCCCTGTTAGAAAGTTTCTCATTATGTCGTTTCTGATACTTGACCGCACCGAGCGTTTTTTTTTTAAACTTGAACTTTTTTGAAACATTCTCCCAAAATTTTTCTACTTCTAGTTCTACTTTTTCTGTGTGCAAACCATATTAATGTCATATAGCATCTATTTGCGGTAATCCCACACAATAATTAATATGAATACGTTACATAATACAAACTAAGGTTTTAAAAACTTTAAATTTGCTTTAAATTATAAGATTTTTATTCTGCATAGAAATGCTGATTCAGTTCATCTAAAGTCACACTTGGAAGCTTTCAAAGTGTATGAGGACCTTCCCTAATTTTATTATTATTTTAAAAATATTTTTACTTATTTATTATTATCCCCTCCATAAAAAAACACTTGGGAGTAAATATACTAAGTATATGGTATAGATTCCAACTTTAACTCGGTAGTCCTGAATTTATAACTTAATTAGATACTGGCAATTAGCGTATTTTTATAACTTGTCCAACAGTAGCTTAGAACTTTTATTACTTAAAATATTTTGCCGAAGCCAAAGATTCGGCAAAAAATTGACCTGGCTTCGGCCGAACCGAAGCTTCGGCAAAATTGCCGAAGCCGAAGCCGAAGCTTCGGTACATCCCTAATATATATATATATATATATATATATATATATATATATATATATATATATATATATATATATATATATATATATAATAAAATGCAGCTTAAGAGACAAGGTAAAAAAATTGTAGTCGAAAGAGACTTTTTTTACCATAAAAGTCTCTTTCAACTACACTATAAGGATATGTATATATATGTAATATGGGCTAGTTGGTCGATTTTTGAATTCCCTTCCTATCTATATCTATATGGCGGTAATAGTTTACAGTAAATTGTTCAAAGAAAGCATTGTTTCAGATCACAGGTTAGGGATATATATATATATATATATATATATATATATATATATATATATATATATATATATATATATATATATATATATATATATATATAACGCTAGATCGACTTTAAGTGGCCTTTTGTCAAAATCTTTACTGAAAGTGGCATTTTACAAAACCTTTGAAATTTTTTATTAAAAATGCTTTTATTAAACAAAACCAAGTTAAAAAGTAATCTTAAATGGATTTTAAGCTAACGAGAGTATTGTATGCCAAAAAAAAGTAAAAAAAAAAAAAAAAAGTCCACTTAGCGTTTTTTTATCAGTTAAGGATCCACTTAACGAAAATAATAACGTTAGATCGACTTAAAGAGGACTATTCCACATTTACCTAATATTTTATACAATAATCGAGGTAGTTTAATTTTCGAACGTAGATTTCATCAAAATTGTTAAGATGAATAAACATCGGGATTGTTAAGACATATAAACATTGGCATTTATGGTATGATAAAGAGACTGGGTGGGATAATTCTTTTTAAGTAAGATTTAATGAAAACATGTGTAAACTTTGTCTAATCATAGTCGTGAAAAGAATTCTAATGACTATGGTCTAAAGTGGATTTATTGATAACATAATAGAAAATTCGTTTAAAATAGATTTAATAAAGTTCGAAACTTTGTCTTAAATGGGTTTATTTAAAACGCGCTTTAAAAACTTAATTTATAACTTAATTTTCAAACATGTATAAAATAAAACTTAAAGTGGATTTATTTAAGAGATGTTTAAAACTTCGCCTAAAGTGGATTTATTTCAAAATGTTTAAAACTTTACCCAAAGTGGATTTATTAGAAACATGTTTGAAAACTCAACCAATGTAAATTTTTTTAAAATATGTATGAACTTAGCATAAAGTGGATATATTTAAGAGATGTTTGAAAATGTTTATAAAAAAGATTTATCTAAAATGTGTTTTAAAATTCTCCTAAGATATATTTCTATAAAATTTGATTAAAATTTAGCTTAAAGTGGATTTATTGATGAGATGTTTGAGACTTTGCTCAAAGTGGTCTTTATTAAAATATGTATGAAAAGTTCGCTTAAAGCAGATTTATTTTAAATGTTATTAAAAACATCTCTTAAAGTGGATTTATTTAAAACATGTTTAAAAATTTGTTTTAAAGGGGTCTTCATTTAAAATGTATTTAAAATTCGTCTTCAGTATATTTTTTTAAAACATGATGAAAATTTAGCTTAAAGTGGATTTATTTAATTTATTTAATACATGTTTGAACGTTAACTTAAAGTGGTTTATCTAAAATTTGTTGAAAAGTTTTTCCAAAAGTGGATTTATGTAAAACATGATTAAAATTTGTTATAAGTGTACATGAAAACACGTGTTGAAAATACGTGTAAGTAATACGCGTAATACAAGTTTCCACTTTTATCTTTAAGGTAAATCGAATTTTCTCAAGTTAAAAAAATAGAATTTCTATGCGTTTAGAATCTAAACGAATGAAAAGTTCTATTTTCAACAGAGTTTTGTTTTTATTTTAATAATAAATAAAACACAATCTTTTATATCTAAACTTTAGAGAATAAAATCCATTTAGATTTGTTATGAAAGGAAAAACAAAACTCTGATGGTATTTAAAATGTTTTTACTTCAGTTATTTTTAAAACGTTTGGGATTATAAACTGCATTACTGATTGGTCATGTTTACGGAGACTGTAATCTTGGCCATAAAAATTTATGCTTCGACTCCTAACTTTCTATGTAACATGTTATTATAAAAATATTTTTATAATAAATGAGGCGACCCTTTTGTTACATATTATATAATTTATAGTATAAGAAGTACTAAAATTATTAGTATAATTTATACTAATAATTTTAGTATTTCTCAAACGAAGTAAATGAAGTTTTAGTCACTGTTTAAAAGCTGTTCCGTTATTTAAAAGAAATTAAAAAAGAATAGATGGTTTTGGTAAAAAAAAACATATATGTACCGTAGGGTCGTTCGAGAAAAGATCTTGATGATGTGAGGGGAGGGGGTTAGAAAGAGGGGCAATGTATCTGTTTTTTGCCAAAAAATCAGAAAAAATAACAATTCTGATTTGTTACACACGTGAAATTTAATGTTTAAAAAAAAAAAAATCATGTTTAGGAGAGATCAAACCGCGTACGTACTCATTGTCTTTAACACCACCTCCCCCCCCCCTCTTGTACGCGTTCGTACGCTTTTGGGAAACGCTCCTCCTCCATGCCTGTGTACGTACTTTATGGATGGCCCCTTAGCTAACATTTGCTGACTACAAATCCAATTTTGTTGACTCTAGTGTCAACTTTTAGTACCAAGTTCCTTTTCAATATGAAACTTATTTTAATAAAATTTTGGAAAATATTTTTTAATTTTTCACTTACATATCACATCAATGCAGACCTTCCAACTCTCCAGGTTTTGCCGTAAGACTCACTGTTTGATAACAAATCTCACGGTCTCACGGTAAATCCAAAGTTCTCACGGTAAATTTTAAGAATTACATTCGCTCAAAACAATATAAATTTCGAAATAGGTTGTCGTTACAACAAGAGCTAGTAAAAATTGAATGCACAAGATTATAAAACGTGCACCAACAAAGAGCTTTTAACATGGGTTTGTTTATATTATAAATCAAATCTGATTTTTTAAAAAATGGCGACAAAGCAAAAACATAACAGCATATTTAGCTTAACATGGTACTCAAATTACCTGGATAGGGCAATGATTTTATGATAATCCTTTTAAAGGGGCCAAAGTAAGATAAGATTTTCGATTAAGTTTTCATTGATTAACAATTATAACTGTTTTTATTAAATAATTTAATTAAATAATAAGGGCTAATTCAGCTAATTTTGGTAACACTCAATGCAACTAAGGCTTGATACACGTTTTTCCGAACAAAAATATATATATTTATTCAATCACAATATATGTAAGTTTTTTCATCAAAAAGTATGACATATTTGGTATTTATAGAAAGATTATTTTAACCACTATTATTTTCTGGTAAAAGTAATGCGACTATAACAAATTGTTAAGCGTAGTTTTATTTAGAAAAGATGCAACTTTTAACATAAAGTACCTTGGGGGCTGTCCATTAATTACGTCAACAAATTTGTGGCAATTTTTACCTTCCCCACCCCCTTGTCAACAACTTGTAAAACTTTCAGTGATTCCCCTATAATATTACATCAACATTCGATAATTTCCCCCCCCCCCTCCTCCTCCTCCTAAAAATAAACAAATAAAAAAAAACAATGCAAAACAAAAATTAAGATAAAAAAAAATTTTTAAATTGACTAGTTTAATTTGATTAATTGACAAATTGAATCGATTACTTCTTCCTAGTTTTTGGTATCCAGGAGCTCTAATCATATAAAAACGCTTATGGAATACTATTTGTAAAAAAGTTAAGACTTTTAGTTTAGAGGAACAATCTCTTTTTGAATACGGAGTCCTTAGGTACTTAGCATTCTGAGACTCCAGAACTGAAGGTTTAAAAACAAAATCTTTTAGGTCATTAAATTTTTATTTAGCAGATCATAAATCAACATGTTTAGAGCTTTTGGACACCAGAGACCAGGAAAAAATAGAGATACTAAGCCGGAGTTCTTTTAGGATTTTGCATTCCTGATTATACTAATATTTGTGCATGTCGAGATAATAAAATTTCGATGTCAAGTTGCAGCTAAAGAGCTTCATCTTAACATCAAAAGAATCACAAGAGGCTTGCCAGCTGCAGTTGTATAAACGTTTAAACCATATAATGTAGACAATATACTTACATGAATGTTTTTTGTTTGCCATCAACTGAGACAAACATAACTTTGAAAAATAATAGCGTTACAAGTAAACATCTTGTGCGTGGTTATTTATTTTTAGTTCTGTACGTCGGGTCTTTTCAAAGCCAAAACGGTTTTCACAAAAAAGGAATACAAATAGCTTTATTAAAATACTGAAGGTTGAGCTGAAAAATTATCCATGAAAAACCATTTTTTTATGAAAAATGAAGTTACTATTTTCAATACCACACCTAAATGAGTATGTTTAACAATAATGTCACGTTAGATTTAGATAACCTATGGTAGTGTTAATTTTTCTACCAAAGTTGTTTTTGCATAAATAGTTATAACTTTTAGCCCGATTTAAAAAACCGTTTTCGATATTTAGTATCATTTTTAGAAATACTCGGGACTTATTAGGCCATCTTGAAATAATAAATTATTACGCTAACAATTAAAAAACAGAGGCGGTTGACTTTATAAATAAATTACTTTCAACTCGAGTTCTTTGTTTGCATAAATTAAATACCAATAAATAAAAATTTATTCGATTTCCCACTAACAACCAATCGGATTTGTTTTAAACTGTCGGCTTTTTTTTTTTTTACGAGTTTGTTTGTTCTATGCCCTACTTGCATTGAGCAAGTTGAAACGTTATTAGTTGAAAGTATTTGGAATAATCATTTAAGAAAAATTGTACTATAAAATGTCTATTCTATAGTGAAACAAAGGTTGACCTCCAATATCATCTAAGACCTTTTCAGATACCTTAGGAATAATATTTCTCACAGTAATGCTGAATTGGAAAGGTTGTTTAGCATTGTAAAAAAAGAACGAAACTAACTGAACAACTGATTTGTTCTGATTAACTGAAACAAACTTCAAAAAAAGCAACATTAATTTGCGATTCTAAACATAATGAATAAAAATGAGGTATTTATTTATCATATACAATTTATCATACCATTTTAATTTTTCTTGTTTAAAAAAAATACTTTTTAAAAAAAGTTTTACATTTAACGAGATTTACAAGTTTATTTAACGAACCTCACGGTTTAAAAAAAAAAGGTAGGAAGGTCTATCAACGTAACACAAAGTTGAAAATATTATCTACATTAGAGAGCAAACTTTAAATGAGTATTAATTTGTAGGGGAAGGTTGCGTAAGATGATCAGGTTCCTAAGATGGTATAACCTCATTTACGGGTAGGCTAATGATTTTTTCGCGAACTTTTTTGGTTAAGCATATTCATACAAGCTCGACGGTGTAATTTATTTTAACTTCTTGGTTTTATAGTTATTATTCTTTGATTGTTTTACTGTTAAAAAAATTTACCATCCCCGTTACAATTTTTTATTATTCAATATTTTGTAATTACGTCCAAACGAAACAAGATTATCAAAAAATTAATACATCCTCAATATTTTATGCCTATCTGTTAATTCCATGGGTTATATGAGATAATACATAAGCTGTTGTCATTCTATTTGAACTATGATAGTACATGGTGAAGTTGCTTAAGATGATACGTTTTTAGACGCTCTAGATGAGATGCGGCTTTTTATTAAGAAAAGCGCGTTTTTTTAAAATTATTCTCCGCGGAGCTTATTTTGGTATTTCAAGAGCGAAAGTTTTTTCAAAAAAATAGTATCGTTAGAAAGGAAAGATTTATCATTGTTTTTTTTTATGGTTGAGATAACTATTTTTTACTTAAGTATAGTCATTAAAGATACAATTTTATTTAATTTTTTTTTGTGATTATTTTTTGTTATTTTGAGTTTTTATGAGTTCCATTAAAAAAAGCTCATCTTAGGGAACTAGTTCCTTAAGATGAAATCATTAGGTGTGTTGAAAATAACGCAAATTTTGGTATAAAGATTTACTATTTTCCATCAATTCATTGATATTCTTTAAGAAGAAAGATTAAATTATCATTATTCTTAAAAATATATATATATCTTTTTGTAATCTTTTGAGAGCAAAATACATTACACTAAAAACATGCTCAACTTACGCAAACTTCGTATCAAACGAGTTTCGTTCTCTTGCGAATAAATTTTTTTATGTTTATAACCTTTTTTCGCTTATGATAATTAAAAACTTAAAAAAATTTTAAAACTCTATTGGGAAAATAAAACTCAAAAATAAGAAACTTTCTTTAACTTGCCCATTTGCTTGATTTCTTATATATATATAAAAAAAAACATTTATGACAGTAAATTGTAAAATATTTTTTTCATGAAATCATTATTTAATAAAATTCAAAAATTTAGCGATAAGTCTGTTTGGTATTCAAATGAGTTGAAGTAAAAAAATTTACCGCCAAGAAGTAAAGAATCGAACATTATATAAAAAAAATAATGATGAAACCCCTATATAGAACAAAACAAACCAACAGTGTCACGATAAGTTCTCAATTCTTTGAAATTAACTATTACTATTTACCGAAACACCAATAAAAATGATATGTTTTTAACAGTTAAAATAGGTTATTTTTATGAAAAAAAATAGTTTTCTCAACTCGTCAATATTGCAACATACCTAACTTGTCAGTATGCCATCAAAAAAAAAAAGTCACAATTTTCACTTAAACAAGATATGCCTGCCTAGTTAAAAAGATAAAATTAAAAAAATTATTCCACTGAACGCACAAAACTTAAAAAATAAAATGCATGAAAATTTCATTTCTGCACAGTTAATAATAAAATCACAAGCTTAAATATTTAAAGGGATTAAAAATACAATAGGACATCCCAAAATCAATTTTTGTTGATTATAAAAGCAATATTTGTGCATAAGGGATGTATTTTACTAAAAATAATGTAAAGTCAGTATAGACATGATGGTCTAATCACTTTTTTGCCCTAACCAATATTTATGGAAATATGACCGGTATGCCATCATAGGCGCTATGCCATCATAGGCGCAGAGAAATTTTAAAATTAGCTGATCCTAGTATTTTGAATGCAGTTGTAAATGGCATGGTGCATGCAGTTAAAAATGGCATAATTTCAATTTTGCAAACAATAATTTGCCTACTTTTACAATATGTCTAATTTATCTACTTTTAATAATTTGAGTTTAGTGGAATTATTGCTTTTTTATTTGGTTCATAATGACACCAAAAAGTCCTAGCAGTTGTTAATTTTACATAATTACTAGCTTATGTCACTTTCTTAAAACACAAAAATTATAAACTAGACCAATAATGCAGCAAAATGATTGAAAATTGTTTTATGTATTTAAAAGATTAAACACATAGTTAGTAACTAGTTTTAAGATTTTTTTACAGTTCCAGAGCTCTTTTTTATTGTTCTTGAAACTACGACATAATCCATATAAAAATGAACCTAAAACATAAAATTTTTTACTTAACAACATGAAAGTTTCAGTTTATAATTATTTTTTAAACAAAAACTCATTATATTCGGATGATTGGAAAGCAGTTTTAGTTTCGTAATAAAATGGACTATGCCCATTTTATTACGAAACTAAAACTGCTATCCAATCTGCTATCCAGACCTGGACTATCTGCTAAGCTTGAGGCTCTTTCTCTGTCGTTTTTACTTTTTTATTTTTAAAATTATTCTGCTGGAAGATTGTTAGTAACAAATTATTTTATTGCTGAAGTTTTTGATTTGTTTTTGTATTTATACTGTCTTTATGTCTTTTATCATTTATTGTGCATGTAAATGTTTGTGTGACGGGGCTCGGTGATAAGACAACCTGTCTTCTTCTTGCTCCGGCCAGGATTTTCTTTTATTTTAATTTCTTTTTTGTAATATTTATCAACGGCAAAATAAATAATAATAATAAATAAATAATATATTTTTACTGGTTACATACCGAAGAAACAAAAATTATCGTATACAGACCCTTTTTCGCATTTATTTGATTTTATGCTTTTGTCAATCAATAAATAATTGCATGTTTTTTTTTTCATAACCATTTTAAACTTTTGAAACAGCCTCGGGTATAATTATGTTTAATTTAGAGTTACCATATTTCTTCAGGTATATGAGATATGGTACCAAGCCTATATTTCTAGATTCATAAGTACCCAACAAAGTTTTCAGAGAATATCTTTATTGTTCCGAGAATTAATTTAAAATTAAGTTTTTATCGAATTCAATATCGAGGACCTTATGAAAAACTCCGATAAAAAATACTACTCTCTAGAAAAATTTAAAACAGGTTCTAAAAGAATCATACTTTTAGTATATTTGAATACAATAGACTTTCAATATTTTTTTTAAAAGGTAATTTTAAAATAGAATAAACGCTTCTATTAGCACTAAATTTATTAAATTGTTAAATGCATCATATTTTTGTTGTAATAATGTGTTAACTTGTTTTTATATAACGAGTATTTGTAAATTTATATAATGAGAAATTTGTTAAAAGTACTTTACGCTACAAGACTTCTACTTTATTATTATTTGTTTAAATTTTATTGATTAAGCAAACTTTAGTGTTCTACAAATAAATTCATCAAGTATATTTGTATTAGTATACAAAACTTTCTTTATTTTTTTACCAATATAAAAGTCATTTTAATATTTGACAAAAGTTATGTACTTTTTTACGTTATTAGTTATATATATAAACACGGACAATATGTAAAAGAGGCTCGGTGATAAGACAGTTAATGTCTTCTTCTTGCTTCGGCCAATTTTTATAAATGTGATATGTCTTTATTGTAAATATATGAAACAACAACAAAAAAAACTCAGAGATATAAGCGTTATTAATTCGGATTCGGAAATATAAGCGTTATATATTAAAATAAAACCTTGAAAATAAGAAGTTAATTTTTATGTTTTTATTTTGATAAATAACGCTATCTCTGAATCCGAATTAATAACGCTTATATCTCTGAATCTAGAAATATAGACTTGGTACCTTATCTCATCTTGCGCCTCATATCTAGAATTTTCTGAAAAAAAAGGGCCGACAACACCAGGGTCCCTAATACCTGCTGGTATCAAGGCCCCCGGTGTTGTCGGCCCTGATACAAACAAGATATGGTATATCATTTTTTAAATGGAAAAACACATTATTGCTACCTTTTTTAAAACACCTCTAAAGTTTGAATTGTAAATATTGCCAGTTAAAAAAAACTTCGACTTCGATCAGTCTTGCAGTCTTTTTGATTAAAAGTTTAGACTGTAGACCGCCCTTTTTCGAGTTGAAGTATTGAATTACTATAGAAAACAGTTTAATGGTCCCACGACTACTGCTATTAGTAGCTACTTTAATAGACAGTTTTTTTTTGTTCTTCTATATCTTTTAAAACAGATGAGACTTCATTTGAAGCAAGTACATGATCAACGATTGCTTTAATTTTTGTTTTTTGTTAGCACATGAATACTTTTTGGCTATTTCAGAATCTGAAAATATTATTGCAACTAAAGATGAGGTACAATTATTTAATATGTAACTATAATGATGCTTTACTGTGTTGATGCATTTTTTATGTCTATACCATCAGCAAGATCATAACTACCTTTGATTGCAACAGAAACAAATGTGTCACAAGTAAAACACTCCGTCTCATATTCATTTTCTCCTTTTTTGAAGGATGGATGTTTCTCTTGTAACTTTGATGAAAACTGTGTTTTTCTGTTTGGCATTAGTAATTCAATTTGTACATTATTGTAATTGTTCAAATTGTAATATTTCGACATTATTTCATATCGAAGAAATATGCTGCTAAAATAAATAATTAAAAAAAGTCTAGAAAGCTCCGTATTTACAATCAAAATTTACACAGAATTGAAATGTTTTCAATGAAAATTAAAAGAAAACACACTAAGGCATTTAATGCGCTAAAATGCTTTAAAGCTATATCATTCGAACTCACAAACTTAATTAACGATTAATTTCTTTCTCTATTAACAGATTTAAATACCCTGGTTCAAAAAGGAACTTTGATTGCACTGAAAAGTTTTTAGTGCAATCAATCCATAATAGTGCAATAAAGCATGTGATTTTAGTGAAAACACATGCTTTATTTTAGCGAAAAACTTTTTGGTTAAAACTTGAATATTATAACCGGATATTTGTGGCTAATTGAAGAAATTTCCGCGGACATATTATTTAATAAAAAAAAAGAAGGACAAATCTGGGGAATCCTACTATAATTTTTCTTAAGCATATTTTTTGTATGATACGTTATTTTAAATCTATATCTAAATAAAGACAGTATCTAATAAAAAAATTATTCAAATAATAACTACACATTTTAACAAATATTGTATAAATAAAATGCTCAATATGAGAGAATGAAAATGACGGTGATTTTTAAGTTAAAGTCAGTTTTTTACGAATTTAGTCGGCTAGTCGGATATTTGACAGCATTCAGTTTGATAAATTTTAGTTTTGAGGACATTTTTTTAATGGAGTCAGTCAGTACTTTGTAAGTATCGCCTCCCCCCCTCCGCCTTCTATTTTTTATTCCTAGAATCGCCTCTGTATTGTACTGCTTCAAAGCGTATATTTTTCAAGATGTTGGTATTTCTGTAAACATTATTTACAAGTTAACGTTTTTTCTCTATTATTGCATTTTGAATTTTTATTATGGGTTTGTTTTGTTATGCAATGACTTCGTAAAATCAAGCTTAAATAATTTTAAAATAAAAAATTTTATAATAAAAAAAATTTTAAAGTTTTTGCGTTGCACATTATAATGTAAAGATGCAAAATAGTATAAATAGTATAAATATACAAAACAAAAATTTTTCTTTTTTTTTTTTTCCTATATCATCCAACTAAATTGATTTTTTGTCGCATTTTAATAATATAACATATGTTGGGTACTTTTAAAAACTTAAAAAAAAATTGGTATTTAAGATTTTTGATTAATCGGTTACTAACACTGTTACTAATGTTGTACTAACACTAAAAGGGTCTGACTGGCGAAGTGGCATTTCTCCTTCTGGTTTTGGGTGACATTTTCGTACCCGGGCACTTGCGTGTTACTGTTTTTTGCAACGTATTAGGGCCCTATTTATCTTTCCCCTCCCCGGGCCCCTTAGAGCGAATCAGACCCTGCTAACTTATGTGTGATACAGAGGATTTTTAGACTGAGAATTGACTACTTAAAAAAAATACGAAAACAATTAAAAAAATAATTTTAGTTAAATATTTAAAAAATTTTAACAAAGAGTTTAAATATTAGAGTTAAAAATTTAAACTCCAATATTTAAACTCTTTGTCTATATTGTCTGTAAAAATAAAATAAAAAAAAACTTAAACTTTATTTTTACAGACAAAAGAGTTTAAATAAATTTATTTACCATAAATATATTTATGGCAAACTTTAAAAACCGTTGATGTGTTTTTTGCAATTTTAAAAATGATGCTTATGCAGTTTTTTTTGCATATATATTTTATGATAGAAAATGTTGTTTTATTATACAAATTAGCTACAACATTAAATAAATTAATATCTTACAATAAATAAAATAACAATTTTTACTAAAAATATCAAATTAATTGTCTTATACATATACTCTAACTTTTTTCCGAAAATAATCATGAGTGATCAACAGTTCCAAATTTGCGAATATTGCATATAAAAATGTTCTGATCATGCATATAATTTGCAAAATAAAAACATTTTAGCAAAATTTTTTTTTGCAAAAATATTTTTTAAAAAAAAAATTTTGCAAAAATATTTTTATTTTGACGGATCTTTTTTTTATTTAATTTATTTCTCCAACCATGGCTGTAAACTTCCAGTTATTTTATATCAATTATTATAATATTAACGAGGCTTTTAGAGTATAAAGGAAAATATATTAAAAAAGTACATTTCTACCCATAAAAATGTTGAGAAAAAACTACTTTTTAGATAGAGAAATAATTTTTTTGAATGTAATTTTTATTAGTTTCTGTATGTTTCTGTAAATAGGGTTGAAACATACAGAAACTAATAAAAATTACATTCAAAAAAAATTGGCTGAAATTCAAGTCTTCTTAGTTAAATTCGATATGAGTTTTGATGCCGCCCAATAACATTTTTATCCTTTTAAATGTCTCAATTTGTGATTTTATTCCCTTTCTTTTATTAAAAATGACCTTCATTTTAATCAAATTGTATAAATTAATTATAAAATGATTTGCTGTGATTTACCATTTTTAAATATATACCAAAAAAAACATATTTTAAGTTGATACATAATTTTTTATTCTTTTCTTATAATAATACTTTTAAATAAAGATAAAGATTTAAAATTTTTGTTAAAATTAAAATTTAGTCCAACGTTTTCAAATTATTACAGAAGGATACAAAAGTTAACAGAAATCACATTTAAGTAAGATATTACTTAAATTTGATTTCTGTTAACTTTTGTATCCTGAAATGATACAAAAAATACCTTCAATACCTGAAATACCGTCAATTTGAAGGTATTTTTTTACATTTATTTTTAAACCTATTTTAGTTAAAAGAATAAACGCACTGAAACATTTTTATAGTTTTTTTGAACTTCTTTTGAAGTTCAAAAAGAACTATAAAAAAATAATTTATTTTTGCAAACATGTTTCAGTGCGTCAATCACACTTGCTGTATTTAAGAACAAACATTAGTGTGTTTATTCTTAGGGGCTGTCCATAAATGATGTCAGTAATTTTTTCCTAATTTTTGACCTCCCACCCCTCCCCCTTTGTCAAACTCTGTCAATTTTTGGACGACCTCCCCTTTTATATGATATTAGTTTTTATGATATCAAGTTTGATAGTATCTCTCAACGTTCGAAAATTATGACCATATAAAGTTACAAGTTTTATACGGTCATATTTTTAAAACGCTGAGAGATAATACTATGAATGAATATAAGTCTAATTGAGATAAGTAAAAAAAAAATTTATACCAACTTGTTGTCTGGAAGTTATATCTGATAAATCCTGGTGTAATTTTTTAAATTAATTACTTTTTTTAATTTTAATTCTTTCATTTAATACTAATATTGCTTATTTGTATTTGTTTTATTTTGGACTATATGGATAGTCAAGGAAAAAATGTTTTTCAGATATTGCACAATCATAGTATTTAACTTTAATTTTTTAAGTTTATTATTTAATGCTATAAATGCTTAAAAAAATTATTTTTTAAGTTTATTATTAAATGCTATATTTCAGACAACAATATTAACATACTAGCTGGGGTGACCCGTAAAATACGGGTCTTTACCGAATCGACCATTTTTATACTTATCTATAGCTATCCGGACGTAAACTAAGGGTCTTAGTAAATCTATTCCCCACCGACCTTTTCTATACTTATTCCTTACCTCAATATTTTTTTAAAACCGTTTAAAAATGTACATATAAAAAACTATACTTACTTTTTGATATGACAAAAACATTTCTGTTAAAATGTTCTTTTAAAAACTTCAAACGATTTTAATATTATGCCGATTATAAAAATTTTAATAAGAAAAAACGTAAAAAAGACTACGAACTTAGAAAAATGCTAAAACATTCAACACGTGACGCCGTTAAAGTACGCCTTAGTTAACGTTCATAACATATACACATCTAATTAGATTTTATTTAAATTCAGTTGTTGCAAACTTGGTTTTGAATTTTTAATTACACTTCTTATGCGTCATAAATAATCTTAAATTCTAAATAGAAAATACGTTTATGGGCTAATTGGTAGACGCGCAACACTTAGACAGATATAGTCATCTTACCCCGGGAGTTCATACTCCAGTGACCTTTTTTTTCATCCCAACTTACAACAGAAGTAATTAAAAATAAATGTTATTATTGAAACAGTTTTAAACATTTCTTCCTATTTATCTTCGAACTTAACTTTATTCACTGCAAACATACTTTTGGTGTTTGTAAGCGTTATTTTACGTTTAGTATTTGTAGGAATTATTTGCACGCACGTATTTTAAACAATTATTTTTACTGTTTCATCTAAAAATCTTATTTAATTTAGTTTAATAATTTCTTAAATATAATATAGTTTAAAATATTTTATTAACCCTATTTAAATAAGTATCAAAACTCTTTTCTTTAATTTAAAAAGAATTTAAAATTAACAAATCATTCAAGCTTTTTTTACTGCCTAAGTTATTAAACCTGTTGTGTGTGCCAAAAATCGATACTTAATGCAAATGGAAACTTCGAGTGCTAATGGTGATTAAAGCATAAATGGTTCCTATTCATATATAATAAAAGGAAATATGAAAGACAAAGCAAAAATGATTTTTATATCCATTTAAAACAATAAATCCCAAAATAAAAAAATATAGATATTTACTTAAAAACATATTTTTCTTGATATAAAATAAAAATATAACCTTTAGTACAAATTACAAAAAAAAAATTTATTCAACAGAGCTACTTATAATACAATTTAAATTGAATCATTGTTTCATAAATATTAAGCTTTAGGTAAGCCATAATCAAGTCAGCTATAAGAAACGGAACTAAAAATGGAACAAAGTTATTTAAACGAATAATCATACACATTAATTACAAATTAACATGTCATGCAATCAATACTTTTGAAAACTCAAATATGCGAATAAGAAACTTACTTTTTTATTTTTACATAACCCTGACAGACCAACATGAATGTGAGCTAAATATATTTGCATAAAACATCACAACAATTAATTAAATAGCAGAACCACCTTCAAAGGACAAAAAAAATAGTTTTTTAAGGAAAATTAGAGTTATTGGGATGGGAGGTATTAATGAATAAAAAAGCTCAACTTGAATTTCAAAATTAGTTCATAGTTTTGTTGAGAGTTATTGAGTTATTCTGAGTTTATTATACATATTTTAAACTACTAACACCACACACTTATATTCTTAGTTCTGGAAGGTGCTGCATAGAATTTGATTGTGTGAAAACCAAATCCCTTTGAGATTAACATTAACTTTATCAAATGTATAACCGTGACTTTTATTTCTAGTTAATGAGCATTGTTGATAAAGGTGTCTTTATTTAAATGATTTACTTTGATAACATTTAACATTCATGGGAAAAATTAAAAAACAACACAAAAATAAATTTACAAAAATATATTACAAAAAAAAAAATGAAGTGGCTCAAAAGTTGTCAATTTCTTTACATTTTAAAATGTAAAAAAATTATTGACAACTTTTGAGCCACGTTGTCTTCTCCTCCCAGCATCCGCTCTATTCCCCGTGTTGTATGGTGTGCCATCCCTCCATCTAAAGGAGGGATGGTCGTCCCCATACAAACACCAGCGATGGAAGGCCCTCATAGATAGAGGGCCTGGATGCTGGGAGCGATACTTTCGGAAATCTTCCCATGACTTCGAGCCTGAAAAAAAAATTATATATAAATACAACTATCTACCTAGGTAATACTTACAAAAAATCTGCTGTAAAAAAACAATAAAAGCAAATAATGTAATAAATTAAGTACAAGTGAGCACAACAACTTATTTATTTTATTCACTAATACTTGACTTATTACATTAACTAATTAAACTGGAAAGCACATTTGTAGCTATATCAAAAAAAAAAAAGGTACAATGAAAGCAATCAATCAATGTAATAAGTCAAGTAAAGATGAATATAACAACTTACTTGTAACAGAAGAAGCAGCAGCTAGAGATAAATAAAAGAAAGTTAAAAATGCAATAAAACCAATTAATCCATAAATTAAGTCAAGTATAAGTGAATAGAACAACTTACTTGTAACAGAAGAAGCAGCAGCTAGAGATAAATAAAAGAAAATTAAAAATGCAATAAAAACAATCAATCAATGTAATAAGCTGCATTAGGATCATAGATATACAGCTGACAATATTTGGGCAGACAACCTTCTGCAGGCCTTAAATTTCCAACACGATGCAAAATTTGCCCACAGACCCTAAAACAGAAAGGGCTATTATTTGAGGGAGGAGCTATTTCGGCAGTGAAGGAAGCAAAAGATAAAGAGGAATTATAACTCCTTGTGTTTAAAAAAATTTTGATTTACAGCATGATCAACATGGTTTCCTGTCATTAAACCAGTCAACAATGGCGGATAAAGAGAAAGAGGAGCTAATACAAATTTTCTTGAATGGCAGCACAAAAAATGAGTTTCATTTAAAAACTTCTTTGCACTGCAATACTGACAATTATGGTTTAATTCTCCGAGGTAGTTACTCTCTATAGCAATATTATTTCTTGCTATGCGATGCATATTATACCTATTAAGTTCTCGCCTAGCCTGATTTCTTTCATTTTGATTACAATTTATCTCAGCTCGCCTGGGCTCATCTCTTTCAATTCGACGACGATTTATCTCAGCTCGCCGGGGCTCATCTCTTTCCATTCGACGACGATTTATCTCAGCTCGCCTGGGCTCATCTCTTTCAATTTGACGACGATTTATCTCAGCTCGCCTGGGCTCATCTCTTTCATTTCGATGGCGGTTTATCTCAGCTCGCCTAGCCTGCCTTCTTTCATTTTGACGAAGTCTAATAATTTCATTTCTTAAATTATTAGACATAATTAGGCATCAAAGGAGTGTGTAAAAATGATGCCTAATATAATAAAAGTTGAAGTTTCTTTTTTAAACTTATCTAAAATAAAGTGTAAGCAAATAATACAGAGCATAATACTATAATCTATTATATTCTACCATATATAGCATTGTATTAAGATAACATAGTTTTATTAAAAACTTAAACTAAAGTTATAAATTAATGTAATATTTTCAACTAAGTATTGTTTATATATTTATGGTAGTTGTTATCAATTATTGACAAAATATTATAAGTATTTAATCAAAAAAAAAAAAAAAAAAATGTAATTTAAAAAACAAATTTTTTACATATAAGAACTCATAAATAAAGCAAATTAAAAAAATTTAAGGCCTGTCAACTCAGCAGGTACTGCTAGCATGGAAGGATAAAATGTAATCATCCATCAACAAAACCCTTTCATTACTTTGAAAGACATTTAACGCAAGATTTGCAATAAATAAATACAAAACTACTAAAAGAACCTCTATAAACAATCATATATTTGCTTCAAGTGAAGAAACTTGGAAATATTGAAACTTCTTTTACTATTTTAATTTTTTTTTAGATATTTAATATTCTAAAGAAAAAGGGACAATAATTTAAGGCAAAAAAATTAAAATGTCTATACATATAATATATGTATAGACATTTTAATTCTATATATTTTATTGTGTGTGTGTCTATATATATACATATATATATATATATATATATATATATATATATATATATATATATATATATATATATATATATATATATATATATTGATGTACATGCAAAACATTAAAATAATAATATAAAGAAAACATTCTCTATACAAAAAATCCTAAAAATTTAACAAAAGTTATTAAAACTTATGCTTCAACACACTGTATACTTACTTTTATATATATAAAAAAAATTTGAGTTAAACATATTTAATGAAGAAAATCGAAACTCTTAAAAATTTTAATGAGGAGGAGCTGTTAGTAAAGCCTGCTTTTTAACAAAATTTATTTATTGTCAAAAGCATACATTTTTAAGAACAGAGGATAACAACATTAAAACACATTTTTTAAACAATATTTTTTCAACACATTTTAAAAATACACTAATTACAAACAGAATTAATTTATGTGTTTTATTATGACAATACACCACTCTGCTGGCGAGGACAATATTTTTGCTCTCAACAAAGCCAGGTCACATTATAGCAAAATACACCACTTGGCTAGCGAGGTCAACAATCTTGCTGTAAACTAAGCCCAGTCACAACAATTTGAAACCATGCAAACAACATAATTATCACTTACAAACTATAAACATATTACATATAACACACCACAAACATTGAAACATTTCATATATTTACACACTTACAAAATATAAACCCATATAACCTTAACACACATATACACAATAAAACACAATATAAATAACACACATATATAGATAAATATATAAATTAAGAAAAATATATAAATTTGAAACTTTACAAATACAACCTTATTTTTGTTTTTTGAAATACCTCGTAATAAATGTTTAACAACTTTCAAAAACAAACTATCAAACAATCTGGTTTTTTATACGGATTTTTATAACTTCTTTTAAATAAGGTATTAAACGATCTTGTTCTTTAACATGTAACATTGAGTTGACCGTGTGAGATGCAAGTGTTTTAAACACTAACTTTATCAAGAGTTTGACCTCTTGACCTTTGAAATGAGCAACGTCTTCTTGAGTCGTCTTTTAATTTAAAAGTTACAGATTAATTTTATAAATTAATAAATTTAAATACAATTGACAAAAGACTAAAATGCATGATTTAAATAAATCACCTGACTTTAAAAGTTACTTTACTAATTCAATAATAACATAATGTTCATCCTTTACCACAGAAGTTATCAAATAAAAATTGTTGATCTTATCACTAATTAAGCTGATGAAACAAAGTTTTTGATCTCATTACTGATTAAGCAGATACTGACAGATTATTAAGATTTGAAAGAGCCTCATTACGCGAGTTCAGAAGTAAAGCAATTTATGATAAAACTCAAAGGCCAAGTATGGTAAAAAAAGTCCGTGTAAAGGTGCACGAATGGTGAGCAGCAGCAGCGGCAGCGTTAAGTTAAGTATTAATTATAAGCGATTTTTAACAAAATCTTCAAAAAGACGCTGCAGTAGCATCAATTTTTAGATTGCAAAAAACGCTTCGTTGGTTTCTAAAACATATTTGCTGTCTTCTATATATATCACTTAGACTTGATTACTTTAAATTTCTAATATAAAATAAGTAGATAATGATTTATGGATAAATTTTATTATATAAAACTAGACAATATAAAGGTAGGGGGTTAAAGCCACTACTTTTGTATTGTCTTTTTTTTTTGCTTTATCTTGTTTTATAACATATTGCAGAGCCACTGACTTTATCATAAAGCTACTTTCATATTATCTTTTTTTATTTTTGCAGTGTTAGTATATACAAACCGTATGTAAATAACAAGATATATATGTAGCAGGGGAGAGAAGAAAAATAATATGTCTTATCGCCAAGCCCCTTGATAAATTTTGTAAATATAAAGTTTCATTTAAAAATAAAAATAGGCACTTTCGTTGACAATATAAAATAAACAAACGTAAAATTAGTAAAGTTATTTAAAATATAACACATAAAATAGTACTTATTAGTAAAAATTTAGTTACTTATTAGTAAAAAAATTTCGTACTTATTATTAAAAATTAGTTCTTAGCTGTATTTTATGTGTTATATTTAAAATAAATAAATTATCAAGTACTAGAAGAAATGCCATTGAAACAGTTGGTAAAGTATTAAAGAAATCATATTATTAAAAAATAACAAGAAGCGCTATTCACTTGAACATATTCTTTTAATAAAATTTATTTATTATTTTTTGAAAAATCATCAATTTATTTATTAATAATTATTTTATTTTTTATTATTATTATTATAATTTTTTGGATATTAAACTACAGTTTACAAAACCAAAGTCTAAGAATCAAAAAATAAATAGAACAACAACACATATTAAACAACAAAAACATAAATAAATTTGAAAAGTAAAAAAAGCATTCAACTTAAGCGTTTCTAAAATTAATATACTTTTTATTTAACTGATAGATTAATCATAAGGATATTTTGCATTTTTAGAAATAGTTTTGAGGTAAATTATTTTTTTAGTAATAACTGTCTAAGTTTAGCTTTAAACTCTTTAATCTAAATCTTAGTTTATGCCTTCTTAGTACAATTTTTTAATGATTAAATACTCTCAACTCAGTGGGCACAGGACCTAAGAATGACATTTTTAAACGTCTAAAAGACGTCCAAAACATTCAAAAGACGTTTAAATGTTTTCTTTTTACGTCTCCTGCCTACTGAGAAGGAATCTCACTTTTCTCAAATAAAGGTAGGTGTAAATTAAAAAAAAAAAAAAATTAAACCTTCCTTTATTTAGCTATTTATGATTTTCCACAACTGCATCCAACTTTACTATAATTTTGCAACAAGCTTTTCTATAATTTTATTTTTTTGTTAAAAACTAACATTATGTTTTTATGGTAAGGAAAGATTATTCTCGTTTTTTCAGAATTGTTTTCTTTAAATAAAGGGATCGTCCATAACTTACGCAATGCATATTATAAAAATATAAGTAGGAGAATATTTTGCTCTTTTGAGCGGCGGCTTTCGCTGGACTTGAAGGGTTGTTTATACATGGTTTAATTAAAGACGGGAAAACCTTTAACACTTTTTCTTTTGTTTATTAGTTAAATTTCGCGTTACGTAATTTATGGACGATCCAAAGGGTAAAAAATTCCTTTGACTGAAAGCGTATTTGAAGCGATTTATATTCCCTGTAGTTAGAGTTTTTTACATACGCACCCAAACATCCGCAAGTTACTTGAAATTGCAGTTATTTAAAAAAATTTATGTTTCCATTGACGAAAAGCCTGTCAGGTATTCAAATTCGGTCAAAAATGTTCTGGCTTGCGTTGTTTAAAACCGGAGAAAACTAAAAAAAAAACCAAACAGTTAATGTTTACTCCAAAAAGCTCTTTTCAATTGAAAAATCAGTTTGTTTAATATATTCATTATCTTAAAAATACTAGTTAACTGTTAACAAGAACTTGACTTCTGTTTTATTATCTTGAAAGTTCTTATTAATGATAATTAATAATATAATTAATAACATTTGTAATTTGATAAATAATAATATTTGTAAGATATTACAAATACTAGTTAACTGTTAACAAGAACTGTTAACAAGAATTTGTCACCCTTTTGGGGAAAAGAGTTGGTAAATAATAATTTAATAACTTACTATAAACTCGATATACTTGTAAACACTGCATTGCAAAAGATGTAAGCAGTGAAGTTAAAATTACTTTTTCTTTTTTGAAACGAATTTCTGTGATGATAACAGAAATTAGTAAAATTAGCGGCTATCATCTAATGAAAACGCTATTTAATTTTTTCTTTGTTAAAATATTTTATTATTATCACGCTTTATAAATGGCGAAAAACTTCTGTGCTAAAATTTAATAAAAATTAAATAAAAATTTAATTTTTCATAAAGCAAAATATGTTAGCCAAAAATTCGTAGCGCTTGTGTTTGAAAAAAATGCATAGAAACATTTAGTTTTGACTATGTTTAAACGTACTATTTTTGTGTAAAGTAAGGATGCTCAAATTACCCAGTGTTTTTATTGACTTACCCAGTTTAGAGTCCTAAAGTTGCAGTAGCTTTAATTACTTTTTGAATAAAGGCAAAACATAGTAAAAATTCTAATGTTTTAACAAAACTAATATTATCTTTCTGCAATTTATTTTTTAAAAATTTTGTATTTTTAAAAAATAATTATAATATTGTTTTGAGATTTGACTTAAAAAAATTGAATAACAAACTGTTTTGTTGTTGTTGTTGTTGTTGTTGTTGTTGCGTAAAACAATTAGGGGAAAAGGTTGCATAAGTTGGGCATGTTAACATTGCATTGTTTTTTTTTACAGTCGAAATATTATATTTATATTTGTTTTTGCATGTTATAATAATTTAGTCTTTCCTTCTAATAAATAATTCATTAAAAAAAGCCTTATCCCAAAAACTGCGTTATTTTTAACGTAACAACTCAATTAATGCGGTAGTGGTGTAGTGGTAGAGCGCTCGCTTCATAAACGAGTGGTTCCGATTTCGATCCCCACCACGTCCCTGGTAGTACCGCGCTCAACTCGTTTCTCCGCGCAGCGGCCTTGCTCGTCAAGGTTCGTGTTTCGGAGTTATAGAGTTGAGAGAGGGTTATAACCACAAATAAGTAGCCTCCTCGTCTGTAGTGGCCTTCTCGACCTTGAGGAGGTGAATTAAAATAAAAAAAAATAATACTCAAAATAACATAAAAAAATAATTACATATTAAAAAAAAAAATCAAGTAAAGTTATCCTTAAAAACTATAATAAAGAGGATAGAGTTTTTTATTTTAGCCAACTTGTTTTATTTCTAGAATAAAACTTAGAAAATTAAATTTAATAATTTAATTAATAACTACCAAAATATAACAGGTTAAACTTGTGAGACTATTTAAAGTAAAATTAGAAACTTGTGTCGAGTTCTTACAGTACTCATAAGCCCATAAGGTTTTATGAGTAAGCATCATTTATAAGCATCATTTAAAAAGTAAATAAAAAGTATAAAACTCAAAGAAAACACAAATTTTTACTTGAAAGAAAAACAAGTTATTAATTAAAACCCAAGTAATGCATCCGATGGTTCAAACCACATTTTAGAATTCCAGATAATATATTGTTTTAAATGTCATTCTTATGCCTCAATATATTGTTTTAAATGTCATTCTTATGCCTCAATAAAAAATAGCTTATGACTAAGCTATTTTTTATTGAGGCATATCATATAATACGTATCATAATTTTATCTCTAAGTGTTATATTTAAATAAGCTTCTTAAACATTGACTGTAAATTTTAGAATAAATAATTTTTTGAATTGTCTATGACACAACAGAGTACTGTTCTACAGTTTAAAGGCCCCTACTAATGCTATATTAGGTTACCCCATACTTACTTATACAAAACAATCGCTTCAACTTATTTTTTTATTAGTTTTATTAAATGAAGTTAGATCCTATGGATTATAGTTTATCATATGAAGTTACGTGCCGATTGACGCATTGAATAACATGTATTAAAAATTAGCAACTTTAAAAAGTAATAAATTACATTGCCATTAAATCATAAAAACCAAGTTCTATCCATTGCAGGTTTAATGATATCAAATAATACAACTTTTTAGTCAAACATAGCCCCAGTAGTAACTGTTGTTCCATATGAAAGTGGTTGTCACCACTCTCTAGATGGCTTTACAATTACATTGCATCATGGTGCCTCATGTTTCACAATGCCTCACTCACCCTTTAAATCTTTGGATGTTTTGTAAAAAACTTTATTTAATTTTTTATAAAATAAACTTGTAAATGGAGAAAAAAGCCATCACAGAAACTTTTTTAATAGTAACTTTCGATTTTATTTTTAATTACTTTTTCTTTTAACTTTTATTGATTTATTTTTATATTTTGGCTTCCTACATTTGTTATTTTTTGTAAAAGGGATTTTAAAATCTAATGGGATAAGTGATAAAGTTTTTTAAAAAATATATATGAGTATAGAATAATATTGAATAAATATAAGTATTTATTCAATATTATTTATTTTAGGTAACAGTCAAGTTATAAAAAGCAGACCTAAAATACTCAAAAAATAAAGTTTTAAATAATTTTTAAAACAAATGGATTTTAGTAAAATTTTTATATAGAAACATCACATAGAACCTAAAAAGCAAAGTTAACTTCTGAGATAAGTATGAAGTATTATGTTATCTCTGACTTTTAAAACCATGACGCAACATTTTTTTTTTTTTTTTTTTGAGAACCATTTAAATGCAAAGCTATCTAAAAAAAGGAGACGTTTTGCGTTTTATTCTGATTAACAAACTTCTTAACCTTTTGTTATTTATTTCATGTTATGACTCTGGTTTAATTTTTTAACTTTATGCAAATTACTTAATAATTAAAAAATTAAAAAAACTCATGTTGAAATACGTAAAATTCATATTTTTTAAAACAACTTTTTATAGTCTTTTTTAACACTAGCAGTAAGCAACCCGTAATACGGGTTGTTGGTAAATAAAATTAAAAAAAAACTCGCGGATAGAAAAGCCTAGAAACTACTTTAAAATAGAAAAGCCTAGAAAATGACGTAATTCGACTATTGATATTATTAAATTAGCGTATTAATATTATCAGATTCACAAAACAGCTATGTTATGCAAATTTTTGACCCCTCCCCCCCCCTTTGTTACCGGTTGCCCTTTTTCCCTATACCCCCTTGAAAAGGACGTCATAAAATGCTGAACCCCCCCCCCCTACTTTTAACTCCAAAAAAATTTATCTCATGTTTGAATCTGCTGCTACACCTTTGAAAAATAAAATTAAAAATATTCTCATACATTATCTTTTTAAAAACACATGTTTACGTAGTTTTCCATGTTAATTAAACTAAAATAAAAAATCTATAAAGTGACGTCCTTTTCTGACAACCTCCCCCTCCCCTTGTCCTTTTTTGTCCTTTTTAACTCGACCTCCCCCCTCCCCCTATTTGGATGACGTCTTTTATGGATGGCTCCTTAATTATTTTGTCCATATTTAATATACTTTATTAATCTGATATTTGAGTGTCATTAAATAATATTTCTAGAACTTTACTTTTATTATGCAATATAAATTTTATTAATTTGTTTCCTTTATCTAGTTTAGATTATAGCGTTTTATTTGTGAATTACTACTTCTTTTCTATGTAAAGTGTTAATTAAAATACTTTATCTTATTCAAAACATCTCAATTAGTATCAGTATAAATATATTTATTTTTTTTACAAAAACATTTGCGGAAATCTTAAACTCACCAAAAAGATTATTAAATGATTCAATAAATTTCTTATATATAAGAACTTATTAATCATCTAAGAGAATTTTTTTGTTTGTTTCAAGAAAAATCATTATGTTTATGAAACAGATACAAATGAAAACAGTGCAAAATAAAGATGTACCGGAACCAGTTTGCAGATGCTGAGTTCCCGATTCCGGGTACCCAGCACCGGGTCAATATTAAATTGTTGGAATAAAATCTTGTGAAATCTCTAGCGCTAAATTGCTTTTTAAAAAAAAACCTGGTTATTTACTCTAAATATATCAAGTTTCGTTTTAAAAACAATTATATTTACACTCGAGGTCACATTCAAATTACGCAAACTAATGAGTAAACCCGAAGTTTGTAAAACTTATTACTACTGCAAATACACTTTATATTTGGTTCTTTGTAATCAACGCTACTATGCGAGAATGATTTCGTTTAACAATGAAAAATAATAAAAATTATAATCTGTCGGCTTTTTTACTACTCATACTTTAGCTGGTCCCGACAGTACGACTTAAATTTACTGTCAATATAACTTATGATAAACTTGTACATATAAATATTTAAAAAACTATATCATTAGATCATGTCACTAATAATATGCTTTTGTTTTAAAATAGATCTCAAAAAGGTATAAAGTTTTTTAATACCGTTATAAACTTATGCAATGTTATTCATAAAATGGTTAACTAATATTATTTCTATCTCTGAGATATAAAACTGACAAATAAAATTTTTGTTGTAGTTACAAAACTAAAATTTAAAAAAAGGTAGTAAACAATATTTTAAAAATAAATACCCAATAAAACAATGCATTAACATATTTATTAAAACTTACTAAACAACTTTGCAACGCAGTGTTATTTCATTCATAAAATAAGAATATTTAGATTATTTTCATTTACACTATTGAGCAATAAATTTGTTCTCAGTTTAGAAAATAAAAGGATAAAAAAAGTATTAAAGATTTTTCCAAGTTTTTAAAATTTCTAAACAAAAATGGTTACTCGCTGCATTAAAAAAAAAAATTCTTAAGGCCTTACCAAGCCCTAAAAAAAAAAAGAAAAAGTTGCGCCAACTGGGCACCACCACTGGGTAAGTTGGCGCAAACTATAAAAATGATTATTAATGTACTATTAAGTCCAAAATTAATAAAAAGTTTTTTAATATTAACTAGTAAACCAATTGTGACTGGAACTTTTACAATATATTTTTTTTCATTTGACTGATTTTTTTTTTTTGTAAAGTAAAAAGAAACCGATGTTCCATAAGTTACGTTTTTGTCCGAGAAACACAAAATCTCAACATCTCCCATGCGCATGCACGAATCCTGACAATACTACAGTGAATGATAAAATGGTCAATTAGGAAAGTTCTGTGTAATTTTTTTGTTTTATGATAAAAGGCTCTTACCCATGCGGCCAACTAGCCCCGGTCCTCCCTAATTGAAGATCAGTTAACAAAGTTATTTGATGAGAGAAGAAATTATTAGATTATTCTGATAATAAAACATTATGTTTAATAGCAAAATTATAAGAAAAGAGCAAGGTATGTTCTCAGCTGGTAGGACAGTATATTTCCACCAGCAGAAAATATGTGCTCTGTTATAGATGTTGAGAAATCTTAACTAAATTATTTAAAAAATTTAAGGAAACAAAAATTTAAATTTTTGTTTGCTTGTTTAAATTATATTATTTATTTAATTAAGTTATGTATTTATTAACAAGTTAAATTTCGAAAATAATTCAAAATCTGAAATACTGATGTTTCTAAAACCTTATTTTAAATTCAATGAGAAAATCCGCACCAAATAAACAGTGAGTTCGAACGTTGTTTACCTTTCGTTTAGTTTTCGTTTAAAAAAAGTAAAATTTTTATTCAAAATTGTAAAGTAAGCAGAGAGGATTCTGCGATCCTATTCAAACGTGTGTGCAATTGAACTCAGCTAATTTTATTTACCTATAAGAGCTTTTTTATTTTATCCAAAACTATTATTTTTTTATTTTTAACTTTGAGTTTTCATAAATTTTTAATTACAGTTTTTAACGGTTTGGGGGGAATGTTTCTCCACATAAACACAAGGAAAATCAAATTTAACTCATAAACATTAATTATAAAAATATACCCAGCTGAAAAAATCTAATTCTACAAACCTTGTTTGTAGAACTGGATTTTTGAAGACATTTTTCTTAGACATTTTGTAACTTTTGAAAAATAACCCCTCTCTCGTAATAATTTAAAAGCACTCCCGTTTGTAGAGCATGTGTTTCGATTTAATTTAAAGCAATATTTTATTGGTGAAATATTGTATAACTAAGATAAGCATTTTTACTAATTGTTATATTTCATGTTTTTATTTCATGCCAATCCCAGTATCTGACAAAACGACGTTTATACTTTTAAAAAATCGAATTACGTAGCAAAATTTGAAATGAATGAGAAAAAAAACTGCATTGGCATCATTTTTAAGTTTGCAAAAACGCTTTGTGGCATTCAAAATTTGCAATATATAAACGTATGGGCTGTCATCTAAATCGAAATCTATACGATCACGTATATACAAACCTGTTTTATATCGTTAATATCTTCGAGTTTCGCTAATTTTTTTTAATAATTTTTTTTTAATTGGTAAAATACTTTTTTAAACCTAAATCTAAGGAAAAAAAAGTTAAAAAAAAAACATTTATAGTGATAACTACCATCATAATGTTAGTTATTATTATTGTTTTTTTCATTGAAAATATTGTAAGCATACTTTTTTATTACTATAATTTGTATTATTATTATTTTTTTATCTTATATTAGTATAATATATTATTATTGCTATTACTATTGCTATTATTATTATTACTATTACGGTGCAATACCATGATTAATTTTTATATAAAAAAAGACTTAGGATTTTAAGGAGTCTGGAGTTAAATTTTTTAAAATTTAAACAAAATTAAAGCGTTTTTCGACGTCAACGATACCTATACACCGCCCGTTTTTTTTAAGTTTGAACTCAAATATTTAAAACCGTAGTAATTAAGTTATAAAAATAGAATTGAAAATAATATATAGATTGTTCTTGTTGCATCAGTTATATGATAAATAAAGATTATTGCCATATATTTTTTTGGTTATGTTGATAAATATAATTTATTTTCAACGCTTTTACTTAATCGGCTTTCTGAAACATGCTTAAACTTTGTTTAAAGTGTTATTTTGAAACGTTTAAAAGTCCGTTTAAAGTGGACTTATTTACGTTTAAAACGTCACTTAAAATGGACTTACTTAATTTGTTTAAAATGTTGCTTAAAGTGAGCTTATTAAAAACATTTAAAACTGGATTTATTTACATTGAAACGCTTAAAATCTCGCTTGGAATGGACTTACTTAATTTGTTTGAAACTTAAATTAAAGTGAGCTTATTTAAAACATTTGAAACTTCGCTTAAAGTGGATTTATTTAAAATATGTTTGAAATTTCGCTTTAAATGGATTTATACAAAACATGTTGAAAAGTTTGCTTTAAATGGACTTTAAATTAAGTGTAAAAATAAAGTGTAAGGGTTGCTTTAAATTTAGTTTTACAAATTATTTTATTGCTTTCTTACAGATAAACAAATTTAACTTTACCTTGGTTAATAAATTCTTTTAATTTAACTTATAATAATAATTTTTTTTTTTTTGAACAAAATCTATGCGTTAGCGACCTCATTAATTGCATTTTTTATGTTATATCTGTAGAAAGAAAGATTTAACATTTCATTTAAGTTTGGTTAGTATAAGGTGTATGATGTCTTATAGAACTAAAAAACTCGATTAAATATTGTAAAGATTTATACACAAAACCTAGTCTCAAAATGTAGATCCACTTTAAGTGTTTTTTTGTACAGTGACGAAATATACATGGTCAAAATAACAAACACTTAAACTCAAAATTATGCTTTTAAAACAAAACTTCCTATCCGCAAACCTTTATAGAAGCAATAGTCCGATTAGAAAAACTTGCTATTAACTTTTCAACAGCTTTAACTTAGTCTAAAAACTAATCAAAAACGTAAAGTGGACTCAAAAAAGTCCACTTTAAGTAAAAGTCCACTTTAAGTTAAGTTTTTACCAATGAAAAGGCCACTTTAAGTCGATCTAACAATATATATATATATATATATATATATATATATATATATATATATATATATATATATATATATATATATATATATATATATATATATATATATATATATATATATATATATATATATATATTTAAAATATAAAGCATAAAACATATGCTTTATATTTTAAATATATATATATAACGAATTTTTTTTTTTATTTTCTGTTTTTTTCAAAAACATGTCGAGATGTTGATTTTTTTTAAATATTGACAATATGGAAAGAAAAAACCAATATGTTAATTTTTGAGATTCAATATTATCGAAAATATTTTAAAAACAAGTTTAAATGCAAGAAAATGCAGGGTAACTTCTAATGTTTACTCTTTGACAATAAAAATCTATATTCCAACTTTTATTATTGCTGAAAAGTGATGCCTTGGTGTGTAAGAAATTTAGTGAAAATAATGTATTGTATTGTAATAGTTATATTGATAAAAGTAATAGTTGTGGCACGCTTGCTTTTTAAACAGGAAAATTTAAGTGTGATGCTGACACATATATATATTTAACTACTGCGGCCTTGTTTGTCAGGGTTGGTGTTTAACAAATTTAGAAGTCCACGGACATCTAAATTTTGTCCGTATATTCAACGTTTAATTTTATTCAGCTTATTCTTATACCCCTCTCCTAATAAAGATTTAAGAGTAACTAAACGCGTGGTCAAAATACATAGCGAAATATAAAAGGCCACTCAGTGTAGTTATGGCGATTTACAAATTATTCGAATTCTTTTATTTGAAATCAGCATTGTTTTATCACCGAATTCTTTTATTTAGAATCAGCATTTTTTTATCTGCAAATTCTTTAATTTTGGAATTAGCATTGTATTATCAGCGTATTTTTTGTATTGTATTATCAGCGTATTATTAGTTGTATTATCAGCGTATTATCAGCGTGTTAAATCCAAACAAGAGCTTTAGATGGTATATTTTATGTTGTTTTAATATTTTTGTTTTAATATTTTTTTTAATATTTAGAGAAACTTTTTACCCCAATAGTAAATCTAAAGAACACTATTTTGGAATCTTTAAATAATTTTCGCTCATCGGCGTAATGTAATTTAGTTAAAATCTTTTAAAAAAGTTTTTTAATTTTCTATAGATTTTAGTTCTAATCATTTCTGACATATATTTACTATATATATTTGTCAAAATACAATATATCTATAAATTTTTACAAAAAATACTAGAGTTCCGACCAATAAGGAGCTTATAATTAAGAAAAATTGCTAATAAACGATCAGAACAGATCATATTATTAAACTATAATGTTCATTTTACTTAAAGAACGTATTTATTTGAATCTTATTCAAGTTTGGACAACGATTGTGATTTTAAGAAATTTTTTTTTTAAGAAAAAAAGAATCTTTGGTCTGGCTTTTTTCGCTATAAACATTTATATTTTATGATACTGAAAAATTTATCATTTTAATATTTTTCGATTTTTCATAGTTTACAGACTTGATCATTTAACGGAAATATGTTGTAGTCGACAAAATATAGTGCAAACGCTATAATATTTTAAAACTGCCTTTTATTGCAGCGTGCCAAATCTTCTTTAAAAAACTCCGTGTCAAACATGTATGAATGAGTAACGGTAGAAACAGCGTTAAACTAAACACTAATTATAAGCGTTAGCCGGTTGTGTTTTAAATTTGTCATAATTTGTCTTATTGCACTATGAATGTTTTAATATTTAAACAAAATGTACCGATTGACAAAATGGATACTGTTTTATTTACCCGAACCAAATGGAGGCAAAATAAATTAACTTTCTTGTTTATCTGTATTTCCAGTTGGTTTATCTAAAACTAAATGCTTTTGTAAATTGTTTCAGGGTTAATAAAATGCCTAGAAAAAATCAGGAATAGTCTTTTCACGCACTTTTTCCTGAACTTATAAAATCAAGCTGTAATGTAGAAACATCTTCACATATTCCTTGTATACTACACAACGAGGTTTAATAAACAGGAGACGCCGTACTATATACTTTATATAAAACGCGATGAAGCCAGTTTAAAAGTAATTATCTTGGTTAACCCAAAACATTGTTATGGTTTGCGCGAAACTTGATATTTTTATTAGAAAACTTTGCTTAAATCAAGACAAAATAATTGATATAATTGATTGAATAATTTGCCAGTTGTATCCGAGGTTGTAATATACAACAAAAAATTGTTTGCTAACTGATTATCGAGTTCAGTTTATTCCAAAACATTGGAATACTTAGTAGACATTTTGATAGTAAGCCCACTTTTAGAAGAATTTTTTTTATAAAATGTTATTAAAATTGAATGTAAATATAAATAAAAAACAAACATATTAAATATACATATTTATCTTTCAATCTCTTAATTGTTATGTATATATACATATATGTATATACATATAGGGCCCTGCAAATCGGCTGTTTTTGTTTGGAATTGAATCTCGAATAAAAGCAGGTCTTGATTCGCGATTTGAATCAGGTTTCGAAACGACATTTTAAAGTCTAAATTTTAAAATTTTTTATGAAATAATACATATTTCAAACACACATACATATATATATATATATATATATATATATATATATATATATATATATATATATATATATATATATATATATATATATATATATATATATATATATATATATATATATATATATATATATATGATGATGATAATGATGATGATGATGATGACGATGATGATGATGATGATGCATTGGCCCAACGTTGAATTTCGATGTTGGCCCAATGCAGGTTTGATTATTGGTTAGGTATTGGCCCAACGTTGTGTACAACATTGGCCCAATGTTGTATACAACGTTTACCCAACATTGGCACAACTTTGTATATAACGTTACGCCAATATTGTAAATAGCATTAGCCCAACGTTGTATACAACATTAGCCGAACTTGGTTTACAAAATTGGCCTAACGTTGTATATAACATTAGCCCAATATCGTATGTTATACGATTGTTACTTTTATATCGGCCTAACGTTTTATGCAACATTAGATTGTTGTTACAAATAAGGCGATTTGCATCGCTACATTGAAAAAATATAGAGATAAAAAAGAATGTATGATACAAGTATAAAAATTTATTTATTTAACATAATTTCTCGGTTAAATATACATATTGAAAACACTAAACTTAACCCAAAATCTGACACATTGAGTTTAAAATCACTAAAAATTTATAGAGTAGTTTCGATATTGGCTGAGCTACTTGTAATTGAATCGTGTTTAGCTTATGATATTTGGTGCCCACGATTATTATTTTTTCTTCCGCTATCTCTATCATATGTCTGCATAAGCCATGCTTATTTGACTTCCCAGTTTCTGCAAAAAAAATATTTGTTTATTTAATTATGCACCAAAGAAACATATCAAATTGAAAGAAATTCTGTAATGCAAAATTGAAACTGAAAAAATAAATTTTTCTAAACCAATAGCAACATATGCAATCAACATTTTTCCTATTCCAAGTTTTTGTCCTCTCTCTGCATAGCTTAATTTTACAGCTAGGCTATTTTAAAAAACTATTCTTAATAGATAACGTATACAATCTCCTTCGTCTTTAACTTCAATTTGTGTCAAATAAATGACCTGCAAAAATACACAACCTGGCAATAATTAAAGTAACTTTTGTTTAGACTTAAATTACTATAAATTGTCATTTACAAAAAATCTTCAAAGAGTATTTTATTTAAAGTATATAAATTATACTAAGATATCATACAAAATGCATAAACAGATCATAAAAAAATATTTACCATTTACTTAAGTGTTTTCTTGTCTTTTTTTCTTCTAGAGTATTTGAATTCTTCACTGCTTTTAAAGGCAAAGACAACTCTTTCAGGCAATACAATAATTAGCATACCTTTGTTACTCAAATTTTTATAACTGAATTTGATGTATTTTGTAGTTCACCAAGTTGCACTTCAATGCTTGCCCATTGTGCCAATAATACCAGCATATCTTTCAAGGATACAACTTTATCTTGAAACAATAAAGTTAATTATATTATTAAGAAACTAATGCAACTAATTACATATAATATTTAGAATTTATGAAAGTAAATACAACAGTTACTAATAAAACAGATAAAATTAAAAACAGAGGGGCAAATTTTTAATGATATAAATATATACTTGCTAATAAATTCATAATATTTTTATAAATTATGAAACTTGCAGGTGTGCATTCAATTTCTGGGACTGACACAAAACAATTCTCGGAATTGTTTGAGATACAGATTCATATTAAAACAATGTTTCTCCGACAGGGTTCGTAGCCAACTATTTATATAAAATTCAATGACTTTTTTGGAAAATCAGATGAATTTCCCTGACCATTTTTAACAATGGTTTTTACAAAATGTTTAAAATTACTATCTACTGTAATGGAAATGATAAGCTTATACATGCATTGAATGATAAAACTTATAAAACTTAGCTATTAGTTAAGTTGGATATAAGTATGGATTTTATTATACATGTTAGTATGGATCTTATTATTAAGGATGACTAAGAATGAACACTAAGAAAAACATAAGTTTCAGAAAAAATAAATGGGTAGCACCTAAAAAAACATAATAGCCTAATTGAGCGCTGTATTTTGGAAATGTGACAAGTCACAAAATTAAAATTTTACAGGAGAGTGAAAAACATTTCTCCTGCAAAAAATATTATTTTTATTTTATTTAAAAATTGTTTCTTTTATCAAAAAAAAATCTTTATTTTATCTAAAAAAAATCTTTATTTTATCTTATAATTTTATCTTTTACTGGAAAAAAATATTCTTTTCAAATAACCTCACTTTTAAAAAAAGTGTGACTCTTCACGTTTTCAAAATACAGCGTTTAATTGTGAAACGAGTAACTTTTTAACTAGAACTACTGACTTTTCCATGACAATCTAAAAAAAAATAATTCCCTAACTTTTCCAGGTTTTCCACGACTTTGGCCAATATTAACATATTTTCCAGATTTTCCAGGTACAGTACAGATCTTGTCCAATGTTTGTAAATTTTATTTTTACATAATTTAGTTCTGAATTTTAATACAATTTTTAAAAATAATATCTATAAAAACATTGTATTACCTTGGTCTATTAGATAAATTTAAATAAATGTTTATATAATGAATAATGATTAACCACTAGCAACTGTTAAAACTGATATGAATACTCTGTTGTTTTTTTCAACAGTTGATTTCAAATGGATTTCAAAGTTGGTGACACCAACTTTGAAATCCAACAAAAATTTTTTGTTACATTTACAAACTTAAATGTTCTCAAAACGACTAAAAAACCTGGCCTGTTTTTCGCAACTAAATATAATTTCGGTGGTCAGTATTCAAGAGCAATTGCTCCCGCTTTCTGGCCAAGCCTGTGATATAAGCTTTGATATGTTGATTATTATACAATAAAATGTTAATTAACACTCTGACGTTTTGACCATAGTATATGAAAAAGTCTTTAAAATTGTAAAAAGTTAAAGCTATGAGTTTTTAAAATTGTAAAAGTTTGGTAAATACAAGTTTAAAATTTACACAAAGGAAGCCATTGATTTCATGAACTATGATTTTAAACGCAATATTTAAAAGTTAGGTTGACAGGGCTTATTTTATATGCAGTGATTTACATTTACAAGATGAATTAAGTTTTCTAATTTAAACATTTAATGAAAAGGGGTACCACATGCCAACTTAAACATATTGTTAAACTAATTAGAAAAACACTATCCATAAAAAATAACAAAATTCAATCAGATTCTGTTAACCTTCCTACTGTATTATTACTGTGGATACCATTACTTTCCCCTAAATTAAGTCTGCAATAGACACCCATAGTAAGTTTTTCTTGGAAGATATAAAGTGGGAGAATGTTAAAATACTTAAAGTAAAAACAAACTGTTTTTATAGAAAATTGTGTCTTGAAATATAGAGGTACCAATGTTCCCCTTTAAATGATGAAATTAATCTAGATAATAGGCAGTTTGTAAAAACTAAATTTTGAATAATGATTTTCAATTATCAGACATAAAGACTTTTATACAAAAATTTACCATTTAATAAATTTTGTTCATTTAACTTCTCAGAGCAAACATTGAACTTCTGTAACTAGTTTGGAGTTACAGGTAAATCCAAACTCTTTACATAAAAATTTGTTAAATGTCAAAATTTGCCGACTATATTTAAAATTGCCAGATACAATTTGATATTTTCAGTGAGGAAGAAGGGGTGACATTACCCTATTTCCTTTTCACCTGTTTAAGATAAGTTAATTTACTTGTGTTTTTTTTTCTTTCTGTTTTTAGTTATTTATTAAACAAAAAAGTTATTTAAAATGTTTCCTTGCCTATTTAGTTCATAAATTAGACATAATACTTGTCTAACTCACTTAACGAAGTGCTCCAACGAGAAGGTAAGCCATAGGACTTTACACTCCGTCAGTAATCTAATGTGTTGCCTAAGGTTAACCCTCCATTTATGGATTCTATCCTTTTCTTGATAGGCAGTTTAAAAAAAGTATTAGTAATGTTGCCTTGATAGGTAATTTAAGTTAATTATTATTAATGTTTCCTAAAGTTATTCCTCCATTTATGGATTATTTCCTTTTCTTGATAGACTTTCTTGATATTAGTAATGTTAAGGTGAGTTTCCACTCATCCGCTTTTCTACGGGAACGGGAAAGGAAAGGGAAAAATAATCACGTGAGCATGCGTAGTTTTACTTCGGACTTATTAAAACTTATAATACGCATGCCCACGTAATTATTTTTCCCTTCCCTTTCCCATTCCTGTGAAAAAATGGACAAGTGGAAACTCACCTTTATTAGGTTAGCTCTCCATTTTCGGATTCCTTTTTTTTTTTTTTTTTTTTGATAGACAGTTATGCACAAATATTTTTAAAAATATTTTTATAATTTTTTTACTTTTATTTTTTTAATAAAATTTAATATATAAATAAACAAGACAAAATATAATACAACTAAAAAAGTAACAACCTAAAAACGCTCTCAACATTAGAAATTAATTGAAATAGCAAATGAAGTACGAGTTTCACCGTTTATATAAAACAATGAATAGTAATAATTTGCTAATAAAAAATGATTTTCACAATTTGCATGTTTAAAACAATGAGTAGAAATATTTTGCTATTGAGAAATTATTTATATTTAAGAGATACTTTTAAAACAATAGTTAATACTTTAATCATAACTTCAAAAACACTATTTGAATAAAAACTCTAATTTTCTATCTCCTTTGGATGCAAATATTTCAATAACTCTGTTAATATCAGGAACTATTTCCTGATGAATAGACATTAAAGCAAGCCCATTCAATCTATTTTATGACATAGTACTCATAGTGCAAGGTTTTATTCTCCTAAGAATAGATATTGACCTTTCACACTCACAAGTTGTGATTGGTATTGTAGCAAGTATATTAAAAGCCTCTAAAATTTTTTGAAAGCCTCTCATATCCATAAACTTTAATGTATCTGAAATAGTAGATGGTAATTCTGTCTTTTCTTTCCAAAATTCCTCTCATAACTCTAATTCAGCATTAATTGATGAAAAATGAGGAAGATCAGGTTTATAAATATTCAAAAAAATTAGGAATTTTTCTTTCCATGGACAAGATCTAAAATATTGCTTTGTTAAAATAGCAGGAATAGCGCATAGACCATTATAAACAATTAAAGTTTCAATATCAAACCTATTTTCTAGTTCGTTGAGAAGGTGGTTAAGAAGAGGCAATGTACTAGAAACTTTAAAATAATCAGAGACAGTATCACATATTTGATTATCTCTATGCTTCTGAACACTACATGTTCTAGGTTTTTTTTCATCAATATCAAATGTTTTAGCCAATGCAAGAGCAATTTTATACCATTTATTATGGTAAGCATCAGCATTTCTTTGCATTTCTTTTAAACGATTAGTTAAATTTTGAAATTCATCCAGTTGCTGGGAAATATCAAAAGATCTAGATTGAAGAGTAATAGAAGTTCCATAAAAGTAATCCATTAGTTGTTTAGTTAAAAGTAAAAAAACTAAAAAAAGAAAAATTTGTCAATAACTTCATAAAAGAAGATACTTTTGAAGATGTTTCTTTATTGTACTTTTTTAAATTATTGTCTTTCATTTCATCAAAAGCAGAAAAAACTGCAGAATAGTTATCGAAAAACACATCAAGTCCACGAAGCTTTTGTACCCACCAAATTCGACATGTGTTAATAAGTTTTGCTTGACCAGGAAGTAGGTATTTTTTTAAGCAATTACTTCTTTTTGAAAAATAAGTTATAATATCTAAGTTATAAATATCTCTTTAACTTGCTCAAGCAAATTTTTTATTTGCTGGATTTGGCAACTTTTCCCAACAACTAAACTAAGTTTATGTGAGGCACAGTGGACAAATAATGCCTTAAGATTAACATTTTTTATAACAGATGAAACACTTTTGTATTCACCTGACATTGAAGCAGCTCCGCCATTAGACTGGCCTCTGCATTTTCTTATATCTAAACCAAATTCTTTTAAAGTTTCAAGAATGTTGGTAGCTATGCTTAAACCACTTGTACCTGTTTTACATTCAAATAAGCGTAAAAAAACCTCCTTAATATTACTGTTCAAGTCACCATAATGTACGGCAAAAGAAAATTGTTCTATTGTTGCACAGTCTGAAGCCTTGTCTGCAATAATGAAGAAGTACTTACTTTTTTAACAAAACCTCTTCAAATGCATTTCCACAATACTCAATTAATTCGTTTTGAATGGTCTTTGAAATATATGTGGAATTTTTAGGGGCAGAGAGAAGATGCTCCTTTAAAATTAAATCACCTGCATCAACCCTAAAGTTTAAAAGCTCAATGAAATTACCCAGCCCTGTAATTTTTGAAGATTCTCCAATTTCTCCCTGATTTTTTGTCTCTATGACCTTGTAGAGGCATATCATTTCGACCTAAAAATATTATAGTCTTAACAATTGGTTCAAGCTTTTTTTTGTTTTCTTCTATACGCTGTTTCCTTTTTATTCCTGTTTATTAATTAGAGATAACAATTCAAGATAATTTGTTAATGATTTTATTTTTTTTCACCTTATAGACAGCATGATGAAACATCATAGTTTGAATAAGATGCTAGTTGATTTGTATTTAATAAACTAATGTCAACAACATTGCTTTCCTTTTGTGGAACATTAGATTCAAGAGCCTTTTTATCACTGTTGTTGGCGTTTTTTGAGATAACTACTTCAGTTTTAACTATTTTATTACATATGTACAGTATACATAACACAACACTGGCGTAGGAATAGGGGGTAGAGGGGGCGGGATCCTCATAACTAAAACACGGGAGGGACGGACACTGCATTTAGACCCCCCCCACTCCCACTTTCTAGCAACAGCGGAATCATCATTTTCCAGTCTGCAATGACTCGATCACAATTAAACATCACCATGAAAAGCATATAGATAAAACTGTTTAAGATACGATCGCATACCAAGCCTTCCCAGGAAAAGCGTGCGATTTTTCGTCTCGTACGACCACGAAAACGATTTCTATGTTAGAGAACGTGATCACGGCTGTTTGCGCATGTTTTATTATATGCGTTGCTGAAAAAATTGTTTTAAATTTAGTTTAAATAATTTGTGTGTTGTTTTTATTGTTGTTTTTTCTTAGTGGTTATTATTATCGGCAAAGTCACAGCATAAAAAAAAAAAAAAAAAAAAAAAACGGTTTTAGGCGTTAAAAGGATGACTTTCCCATATTTTATGTGTTTTTTCTTTTATAAAAGAAAGAGAAAATATGTATCATCGTCTGTTTGTAAAATATATTTGTATAATTATAATGTAACAAATTTTTATCAAAAGTTAAACTGTACGATCGCAAATTGCAAACTTTGGTAAAATATTACGTCTTTAAAATTTTAGTTCATGCAAAGCAGTGTACTTTGTTTATAAGGAGCAAATTATTAAAAATTATTAAAACGAAATAAAAACAATAAACTTACGAATACAAAAGTAATAACACTTTAGTCACTAACTGCATTATAAAAGTAATAAAACTATAATAGTGTTATTACGTTTATAAAGCACTTATTACTTTTAAAGTTCATTATTTGTTCAAACGTCATTATTATTTCCAAACATTTATTAAAGTAGAAAAGCATCTAGAAAAAATAAAGCGGATATTCAAAATTTATTAAAAATTTGAGGAACTTTCACAGATCACTTAAGGTGGTAGGCCAATGAAAAACTTTTTTTAAGCATCAAAATAAAATTTACAATAAAACTAAGCATTTATTACCAATAATTATGAGACTAAACATAAAATCAAAAAAATATATAAAAAAGTGCCTCGCTTGCCTCAAAAATTTATTAAAAAGTGTGAAAAAAACGAAAACTTCAAAACACTATTTCTCAAAAGTGACAATAGATCAAAACTCCAAATTTGGTATGGTAGTTCTATATATGTATAAAATTCATTTGTCATAGGATTTTTTAATCTGCCTTCCTGGTTCAGATTAAATTGACTTTTAAACTTGAATATATATTTTTATGAAAAAACTTTGACAGATAAAACCACATTGTAGCGCCCCAAAAAAAGAAAATTTAAAAATCTTATGACAAATGAATTCTACATGTATGAAGAACATATCCTGAAAATTTCAGCTTAACTGCTTAATTTAAACTGGAGATATCATGTTTTGAAATTTTAAAAAAAACTAAAAATCTCAAAATGAGAAAAATCAAATCAAAAACTAAAAATCAAAATTTATGTCTATAAACAGTTCTTAAAAGCTACCAGAGCTATATGAATCTGTTTTTTCAGTATCTAAGTATCCCTTATAAAGAGATCTAAGTTTTTTTCTTTGCTTTTTGCATATTGAAGTTGATTTACGACGGTTGTTTACAATTCGTTTTTGGTCCTTTAAAACCAGTTTTGGAATAGTCACTGATCCTAACAATCCAAAGTAACTTAAAACAGATTTTACCCCATCTCCACCATCATTATAATGAACTATTGCAGAGTTTATACAAAGTTCAAATGTTCTTCTATTTACAAAAATGTTTTTAGGACAACGAGTCCATAAAATTGAATGAAATGCTTCATTTGAATTTTGCGTTTGGCCATGTAAACATTTTCTTAGCAAATCGTCATCAGATAAATCTTTAAAAATAGGTTTTATTATATTATGAATAAAGATAGGTAAGTTAATTTTGTTAGTGTGTGTATTTGTACCTTTAAGTTTGTCTAGTTGCCACTTGCACCAGGAATATTCATCCCTAGGACACATAGAATGACGAATGTTATTATCACTGAAATTTGTGCTGTGCCACAAAACTGCTCCTACTGCTTTTTTCATTGCATAAATGTTGTCAGTGTTGTTTCTAATTGCAATACCATAATAATTCTGCATTGAGTTAATTGCACTATTAGTCAAATTTCCTTTTCCATGTAGGGGTTTCTCTGTTCTTTTATACTTCTGTACGATATTTCGCAAGCGTGTACCAAGTCGCTTCTGCACATGCCCAATGCACTCCAATTTTATTGGTTGAATATTATAACTTTTATCTGGATTAGATTCTTTAACTTCTTTAAAAGATGAAGTATCACCATCCCCTAGGTATTCATGATAAATCAAATTGTACTTTTTAACTGATCGAGAAAAGATTTCCAATGCACCAGCCGCCTCCATTGCACCAGATGACTTTGTATGGTTAATGTGACATATGTGATCTGCTTTCCATCTGTTGTAGGCTGGTGATCCTCTATGTTTTTTCCACATTGAACAACCTTTACAATGCTTAGAAAAAGCTTTAGTATCTATAATTTTGTTGTTGATGACAGCAGTTACAACACCATTTAGTGATGTAAAGCCCCGCTTTTGCCAAGAGCCATCAATTGTTACTCTTTGTTTTGTTGGAATACTTAATGTTTTGTCTTGAGCTTCTTCAGCTGCTTTTTTCATACTATTAAAAGCAGCTTTCTCATATGCTGTATAAATTTCATTGTCATTAAGGTTAGAGAATGGTGTTTTAGATAAAGAACACATGTTCATGCATTGAGAAAATGTTTCCATTGCAGTAAAACCTTTACCGATTTCACGAAAACCAATTACTGCCCTTGCATTTGCTTCAAAGATTTTAGGACCTTGACCATGGTTTTGTGTATTACATTCTTTTGATGTATAAACAGATTTATACCATTCGCATGACTCACATAAAAGTTCTAAATTATGGGAAAATCCCTTTCTCTTCTTTCTGTTATCACTGAGAGTTATTTTTTTATGGCCACATTCAGGACATACTAACAAAGGTTGAAATACACTTTTGAGTACAGAGAAATTTACGAATAAAAAGTAATCATCTTCTTGTTTTATTACTTCACTGATTGTATTGAGATTAGTTTGATTCATAATTAGCCTCTTTTTACTTATGCTAGATGTAACTTTTTCTGATGAAATATTTGAAAGACATTTTTTTGAGTATTTATTTACAGGAGGCTTCTTCTTTCTTTTTCGTGAAAAATTTTGCTTGCTGCTTTTGCCAGAAGACATTTATTACGATTATACACAAGTACAAATTGATTGATTTAAATTAAGAGTTGAAAAATTCATAAATAATGATTTTATACCACAGCTAATATAAACAGTTTAATATGGCAATTATTATAAGAAAATGTAACTTTAAAGCATGACTAAAAACACCGCAGATCTATATTATATTGGAAAAAGAAGCTTCACAAGATTTGTCATTTTGGCCATCTAATTTGGGTAAAATAAGGTCTTAATTTTTGCGTTTTTACGTAACGTTTTTCATAATGCTATACTTTTTATATAGTACTTTTTTAAAAAGTTGTTTGTCACGTTTTTATAAGTTATTTAAGTTTTAATATTATTTAATTTGGGAATACTAGTGTTGCTTGAACAATGAATGAATTTAAAAGTTATAAGTGCTTTATAAAAATCATAACACTATTATAGTGTTATTACTTTTGTAATGCAGTTAGTGACTAGAGTGTTATTACATTTATATTCGTAAATTTATTGTTTTATTTTCTATTTTTTCGCTAATAAAATTGATTCTCCCCTTGAAAACAAGGAACACAGTTTTGTATAAACTAAAATTTTGAATACTAAATATTTTTCCAGAATTTGCGTTTCGCATTTGCTTAATTCAACCCTTGGTGTTACATTAAAATTATACAAATAAATTTTACAAACACATTGCAATTTGTATTTTTGCTGTCCTCTTAAAAAAAAATTAAGAAAAGGAAAATCATTATTTTTATCGTAGACTTCAAACTGCATTTTTTTTTTGCTTCGCCTTATCTAATTTTGTTGCTGAATGTAACAACCACTCTAAAGAAACAGTACACAAATTATTTAAATTAAAACTCTTTTTATTTTGTTAGTTTTGCTTTTTTTTTTTTTTAAACGTTTTTATCATTATTATAAAACTTGCAAACGGCCGTGTTCAAGTTGTCTAAAATAATATACTCGCGTGTGGTAACTTAAGACGAAAAACCTAACGCCTTTCCTGGGAAGGCTTGCATACTAACTATTTTTAAATGAATGAGTGTTGGCAAAAATGATTAATCACGTTGCGTGTGATAAATAATTGAGTAAATAGATCATTTTCATATATTTTGCTGTATCATACAATATGGAATTTTTTCCTTTTTAATATATGTTTTTAGCACCCCCTCTAACTTTCGCGACCTTTCTACGCCATTGTAACACAATATCAGTTTATCTAATTTTTATTCTTTATTAGAACTAACAATTTGTAAGATGAATGCTGGGACAGTCTATGATTTTTTGAAATGTGAATTTCAACCAAATAAGGAAGTAAAAAAGAAAAATATATAGAATACTCAGCCTGTAATTAGTATATACAATAATATTATTAACTCTTTTTTTTTCCAGAAAATTTAATTAACATGTTAAGAAGTATGTTGAATGCTCTGTAGCTTTTCTTAAAAAAGAAAATTAATGTGAAGTTATCTCCAGCAACACTACATTATTGTCAAGTAATTTATGTTTTTTTGACAAGATTTTGTTTTGACACAAGATGTTTATAATTGTAAACTTAAAGTAAAATGTATTTTATTTCGTTATCGACAATAATATTTTTATATATTTCAATACAGATAAAGTTTTGGTCGAATAATACATGAAGGAAAATAAAAATATTTTGGTTTAAATTTTCTATTAGCCCTTATTTCCTATTAGCCCCGTACTACATAAATGCAGTTAAAAAAGTCAGGTAAATATCAACACACCTCAGCACAATTTTATAATTATTCATTTTTATAGATTTTTTTTTTTCATATATTCATTCACTTATATTTTTAACTTTAAGATTATTTCCTGAAAAAATACGATTATTTTAGCTATAGAAAAATGATAATGAAAAGCTTTTCAATATTATGATGGTTTTAACGATGAATAAGTTTTATATTGTTAAGAAAAAATAGGTTGTTGACTTACATTAATCTTTTTGTAAATTTCATTATAGTTACATTTATGGTCGAATAAATGATGAAAACAAGTGGAATAATATAGGTGATATTTTTCCATTGGCACCTTCGAAAATACTAAATAACTGACCATCTTTTTTTTTTTTAATTTAATGTTCTAGTAATACAAGCTAACACTTCTTTATTTGTTTCTTTTTATAATTTTTTAATAAACCAGCGTCTTTATTGTTTAGAGAACAAGTTAAATTAGTCACACTATAATGTACTACTATTATAGTAAAAATACGAAGGATTTTTTTTTTCTAGTTACCTGTACTTAAGTAAAAATTGAAAAATTATTATTTTTATATTACTTTTACTTAATCACATATTTCTTAAAAAAATATTAAATTCAAGTAAATTAATTAAACACCAAATAAAAATATAAAGTTCTACTATTAACTAAAACCCAGTTTCTGAATGTGATAATAATAATTCCTACAGAGTTCTCACCAAAACCGGCTTATCCTTTCAAGTGCCAAGTAAAAAGCTTGTTGTTCCTACTAAATACTGACTAAAATTTGCTATTGCGGCTAATGGCCGAATAATAACCTGAGTATTCATACTAAGTTTCAATTAAAACCTGTTTAAACTACTAAGTTCCATGTGAGTACTTATCAGGAACTTAGTAAGTGTTATCAATACAACTTACTAAGTACTTAATAGAATTAGCCGGGTATTTTGAGGGAAAATTTCTTCCACCAGTCCTGGTCAGCCTTACGGGAGATGATCTTAAAGCAGTAGACGTCTCAAAAAAGCCAAATGTTGTTTTCACTATCCCTGTTTATGCTCATTGCATCAATCATTGAAAGTAATCTTCCTCAACCTACCAAGGGTTTTCCAATTCTTTCGTATGAAGCGTTTTTTCCATCAATTTAGTCTAGCCTAGCTGATAAAATCTCTAAAAAGTGCAATATCTACTTTTCCTCTCAAGCTTTGCTGAAAAAAACACGTTTATATCCATCTTTTCGCTTTAACACTCCCTCCTATAAAAAGAGTCCGACCAGTTTGCATTGCTGCCAAGCTTCAAACAGAATTGATAGATGCTGTCACTCTGCAGACGAATTTGGAAACTGCAGTATGGTTAGATTAAAAAGATGTTGACGCAACGGGACCGATTGTACCTCAAAAGCATTCAGTACCAATATTTGTTACAAAATGGTGTTGATAATAATTGGTACTGAATTGGTGTTGAAGTGATCTTCGATTAAAACAATTATGGTTTTAATCACCTGCTGCAGAACGATTGCATTTTGCAATCTTTCTGCAGCAGGCTTCAACATGTCTCAGCCTACTATTTCAAGAAAACTCAAACGCTCAGATTTATCAAGAAAACGTGTTGTGCATGTGCCAGAAGAACGAAACTCAATACGAGTTAATAATGCACGCTATGCAATTGCAAGCAAAATAAAGGGAATTTCAAATGAAAAACTTGTTTATTTGGATGAAACTGGATTTAATGTGCACACTAACAGCACATATGGTTATTTGCTAAGAGGTACGCCAGCAATTTTACAGTCACCTGCAAATTGTGGTAAGAATGTTAGTTTAATTTGTGCTGTTTCAACAATGGGAGTGCTTGCTTATGAAACAAAAACTGGAGGCTGGAATACAGATTCATTTTGTACTTTCATAACTACAATGATGGCACCAGCGATTAGGAATGCAAATTTGGAAGCGCCGGTGCCTGTTATGGACAATTGTAAATTTCATTGAAGTCTTTCTGTTAGGCAAAAACTAGCCTCTCATGGTATAGCTATTAAGTATCTGCCAGCATACACGCCACAGCTTAATCCAATAGAAGAATTTTTTTCTTCTTTAAAACATACTTACAAACAGGGAGAAAGGCCCCGAAATACGGATGAGGTAATCAGGAGACCTAAAAATATTATGGATATTAAAGAGTTTAATATAGTTTCATTTTACAACCATGTGTGTAGTTACATTAATCCAGCGCTGGCTCGGCAACCATTTCTTAAATAAATAACAATGAAAACAACCTAATTTATATTTTAAATATATCTATATAAAAAGTTAAAAGCGTATTTATTGTTTATATTAAATTATATTAGAGATTTTATGGGTTGTTAACGCATATATAAACGCGCACATAAGAATGTATAAAGGCGCATATAAAAATGAATAAATGCGCATATAAAAATGAATAGACGCGCATATAAGAATGAATAACCCTGTAAGCAAAAAATTTTCATTTGTATTTTTTTTTTTAAACACGAACTGCTAAAATATTTACTCGTTACTCATTAAAATTCTGATTTTTTGTTATTATCAGGTCACACTTAGTTTTCTTTAAAATACCTCAAAATACCACATAAAGGAAAGGACAAGGATGTCTAAAATCGCCAAAAAATGTCACCTATTATTTGAACATTCCCTAAAAAATTAACTTTTGTTAGTTATTACGCTAATATTTACTAATATTTCACAGTTTACATTTAATCCATACTTATTTTGTCCAACCATTGTACAGGTTAACAGTTATTTTATAATCGTTATAAATTAATGAAAACCATATAAAAGTTTTCAAAGTTTTGTTAAGAAGATAAAACAAACCAAACGAGCAAAATAGTTAACATGCGTCAAACCTGACTATATAATTGATTCTATAAAGTAATTGATTACTTATGTCTTAATAAAGAAAAAGCATTAAAGAAGTTATTTAAATTACAATTAAGATACAATACAAACAAGATAGATAAAGATACAATACAAAAACATTATTAAGATAAAATGAAGGCAAGATAGATTAAATCTTTATTTGATTACTAATTTGAATAAATCTCTTACACAAAATAAATATATGGCTATAGTTTAATTAAGTACCATTCAGGTATAATTCAGGTAATGTCAATCTTTATAATCTCAACCACATAAAAATTAAAAAGTCATCTTAACTTCTAATCTTTGCAAAAATTAAAAAGTTTAGGCAATGATGTAAACAACAAAAGTATTTGCATTAAAAAGTTTAATGCAAATACTTTTGTTGTTAAAATATACATTTTAGTTGTATATATATATATGTATATATATATATATATATATATATATATATATATATATATATATACATATACATATATATATATATATATATATATATATATATATATATATATATATATATATATATATATATATATATATATATATATATATATATATATATATATATACTTATAGGAAAAAAAGTATTACTCAAATTTAAATAAAATGTCGACACACTTTAGTCGTTTCTTTAATCGAAATATGGTTAAAGAAGAATATTTTTTATTAATTACTTTTTGCAATATTGGTGTCATTTTAAATGGATTTGGGTTATTTGTGTTACTGAAGTTTAAAAGAGGTTTTGACTCAATTCAACATTATATTCTAGTTCAGCTTTGTTTGATTGACTTTTTTTTGAGCATACATGGTCAAATTTTATTATCGTTAGTTTTTTTTTATCCGAGAAACATAAATGGTGCTAACTTTGGAAACTTGGTTAAAAGATTTTTGCATTCATCGTACTTTTACATGACGTTTTTGTTGGTATTTGACAGATATTTACATTTAAAACTAAATATAAAATACAAAATCTACTGTTCAAAAAAAAAGGTCATTATTGTTACAGTTTGTGTATATGTTTTTGCAGGGACATTTGGAGGTCTTTTTCCTTATTACAACTCAGACTACACTATCCTTATTATACTTGGTTATGATTTTATTATAACTGCATTTTCAATTTTTTTCTACGTATACGCTTATATACTTTTTCGAAAACAAAAGGCTTGTCGCTCAAACCAAAGAAACAGACGAATGTTTAAAGGTTTGTTAGTAACAGTTTTTATATTTGTAGTTTATTTTTTGTTGGAAGCCATACCTGACATCTTAATTGAAATAGTTAATTCGCAAAAAAAATTTTCCAAGACAATAGAACTCTACGTTAATATTGCATTTGCTATGTCTTTTTGGACTGATGCACTAATCTATATATTTGCTTCTCCAAAAGTAAGTCTTTTATTAAAAAAAAAGCTTAGGTTTATATTTAGCTTTTGTTGCATGTCCATAGATAATAGTACATCAGGAAATAGAAGCACCTCCAATACAAGAAGTTTTAACATAACAGAGCCGTATGTTATAGAATCAGTTGCAAGCTAGATGATGAAAAGTTCAAGTTTTTAGAAACAATTTGAACAGATAACCCATTTCTTTATTGTTTATAAAATATAATTAGTAATAACTCTAAAAAAACTTCAATAATTATTTTAAATGTAAATGAGCATAATGTTTCAAAATGTTGTTTTCGATAATAAATTTTCAATAATAATTTCAAATATATATGAGCAAGCATGTTTCAAAATATTGTTTTTGATAAAATAAATTTATATTTTTTATTTTTGAGTGTTTTATAATATTATATTTTATGCAATGTAGATAGATTAAATTATAAATTACTTAAAGCTATTATACAATTAAAAACTTTTGTTTTACAAATAAGTTTTATTTTAAAGTTATATATAAAAAATATAATTTATCGCAAAATAAGTTCATTTAAATCAGCATACTTTAGTTATCAAGTTTCATAATCATAATCGCGGCAGATATCATTACATACTATAAAATAAAAACTTGACTCGATTTTACGGATACCAATATATTATGAAAAGGATTACAATCTTAAAAACATTTTGCTGGTATATATTAAGAACATTCATTTTCAATAAAAGAGGTCTGGCATGAGTATAACGATCTTTAAAGTTTATAAGATGTGCTATATGTTTCTATTGCCGATATAGAGGATCTAATTAATTTTTTTTAGCACTACCCCATGCGATATTTGCATAGTTTAAATGGCATTGAATTAGTGAATCATAAAGTTAAATTAATAAATGTCTATTTTCAAAATTTCTTGTTTTATACATTACTCCAATATTTTTTGAAAATTTATTGCGCAAAGTTTCGATATGTTTTTTCCATGTTAGATTTCCTCAATGAAAACACCAAACAAATGTATAACTTTTTATTTTTTATTTGAACATTGTCAATATATATTTTAGGCATATCATTTAATAAATTTTTTTTGGGGATTTTGAATGAAATAAAAATCATTTAGTTTTTTCCAAGTTAATTGATAGTTTATTTGACTAAAACCAATTTAAAATATTATTTAGTTCTAAGTTGATTTCATTAAATAGTGTAATGATATTTTCACCGGATAGAAAGAGATTTTTATCATCAAGAAACATTACTGTCTTCAAATTTGAGGCATTGTGCAGATTATTAACATAAATGAGAAAAAGTAGTGGCCCTACTATAGACACTTGCAAACACCACATATTATATCTAGTAAACTTGTTGAGGAGGATACGTCAATTTGTACAAAACTGTTCACGATTGCTTAGATAGCTTTTAGCAAATTTAATAAATTTAGGCTGATTCCATTTTTAAGTTTTTAAGTTTTTGAATAAGAATCTCATGATCTATTGTATCAAAGGTTTTTGATAGATCAATGAAAGTTTTAAGAGTACATTGTGATTTCTCAAAAGAATCTGCAATATCACTAGTTACATGTAGTTACATGAATTATGGGGTATTCCGTTAAATTATTTTTTTTGAATCCATATTGACTGCCATTTAATATTTTATTTTTAGAAAGATGTTCATATATTTTGTTGTAAAAAACCCTTTCAAAAACCTTTGAAAAGCCAGAGAGTACAGATATGTATCTGTACTCTCTGGTTTTTCAGTTGTAATTACAACTTGAATATTTTTTGCTAGAATAGGGCCAACAGATGCAAAATAGTTATTGATCTGGTTTGCTAAATCTTTTGCATTATACATGAAATCATCATTATTTCTGATAACTTTTGGTATGTTGCATCCAAGCGGACACAGACGTCAATCAAACGTCTTACGGACATCTTAACTAGGTCGCTACGTCTCAGACTAAATTAGGACGTCCTAAAGACGTCTGGTAAAGACGTCTTTGTTAGGACGTCCTTGTGACGTTAGTATAATGACGATATTAGGACTTCCATATTTAAACGTCCTATTGACGTCGCTAAGACCTACATTAGACGTCCTAATTACCTTAGAAATAAGTAGAAAAGTTAATATTATCATTTTGGCGCATACAATATTATGCGCTAACTCGGTTAATTAAATATGTCTACTTGTTTTGGTTGATTATTTTAAGATTATTAATTTTGTTTAGTTATTTATTGTTTAAAGATACTTTTTAAAATCTATATTCTATACTCTATGATCTATAAACTATAATCGATACAAAATTTAAATAATAGAAAATTGAGTTTAGTTATTAAGTAAATCTAAGTTACAAGTTTAATGAGGAAATTTTAACAAAAGACATCAAAATTGCATAAAGACTTTTCACTTTGTGTTTTATAGAATATTAATGATATTTTGTGTGTCTGTGTTATATATAATATATATATATATATATATATATATATATATATATATATATATATATATATATATATACATATATATATATATATATATATATATATATATATATATATATATATATATATATATATATATATATATATATATATATATATATATATATATATATATATATATATATATATATATATACCCAGCCAACATTGCCAGACGGGTACCGTACGGTTTTTGTCTTGGCTTACGGGAACGGGATTTTGACGGGTAAGTGTTTTGGTTTCCAGACGGGTCCCATATGGTAAAAAAATTTAGCATATTTGCTTGTTTGGTTTTTATCAGGGCCGAAGAATCTGGGGATTTGACGGGTTTCCCATAAGGTTCCCAAAAGGTTTAAACTGATAATTAAAAAAATCATAACAAAACTTACTCGATGGGTGCCATTTATAATTCGTATTGTGCGTGAAATAAGATTAAAAAATTAACTTTTATGCATTATATTTTTTCTATACATTATATTTACATTATAATTAAAAAGAAAATTTTTTTGATGTGTTTTGTCACTGTGAAACTCCATTAAAAAGACGTTGTTTTAAAATTTCATTTATTTATTACCATAATAAAAGAATTTTTTTGTATTTTTTTTTATAAATAAATTTACAAAGTTTAACATATTTCTTGAACATATGTTCCAAAAATTATTAAACATATAGTAAATATTCCATTGAGACACTGTTTTCATTTTTAAAATGATCAAAATATAAAGTTTTGTTTCTGCTAGTGACTGTAATAAATGGTTTGAGTTTGATCAAAATATTGGTTTAGTCAGAAACATTTAAAAAGAGCATACAGGCAAATGGAATGTAATTGATAAGTTTTATTTAGGGAATTAAAAGATTTTAAATCGTTTTTACAGATCCACACTTTTCCATTGATTTTTATATCTATATTTTATGCAAGCAAAATGACTGATTTTAACGAAGTTTACCCACCGTCAGATATAATAGTCAGATATAAATAAAGATATAATTAGATGTTTAAATGCAAAAAAATGGCTTTATTGTTATGCATTAACCTCATTTTTTAATCATTGATATTTTTTGACTTTGATTTAAAATTGTACACTTGCAATATTAACAATAATTTCATAATATACATAATAATAACTTACACTAACAATACCTATACTTGTAAATACTTGTAATATAATACTTATATTTATAATACTGAAAAAATTTTTTATTGATATGAACTTTTGCATTCAAACGTTAGTTATAAAACTTTAATTTAACTTGATAACTTTAACATGAATAACAATAACTAAAAAGATAATAGTTATTATATAGATTATAACCATATACTTATTTATTATAATCGAGTTATTGTAAGTTAAACAAGATAAAATGTTAAGTTCCAGGTAATAAGTCTTTTTGATATGTATCTTATGTATATCTTGTAACTTGCAGCATGTTAAAGAATAATTCTGCATGGTGCACTCTGACCTGTTGACAATATTTGCATACTGATATGAGTAAAAGTGACTTCAACAACCAGAATTTATTTTTGATAAATATTAGTAATAACAGGTTAGTAAATATAATTATAATAATAATGGTAATAACTTTTTATTATTAGAATTAGTAAGAGACTTATGTATTATAGAACTACATTAACTTCTGGGGACAAATATAATGATTTGAGTAAATATTACCGTTGTTAATTACCTCAATTAGAGTAATGTAAGAAAATATTATTTTTATCTAAAGAATATTTGGCAAAAGTCAGTATTTCCTAAGTATTAAATATTATAAAAAAACGTGTTTAAAAAAAATGTATCATAAATAAAATAATAACTATTATGTTATTTATGATAAATTTATATAAATCTATTATTATAATTTATATACATCACATTAACGATGTTGTCTATAAAGTAGAGGTTGCAGCTGTTATTTCAGCTTCAGCTATAAACTCATTAGCTTCAGATTAATGCTGAATATGATCAAGTCAGTATAATTACCTTAATAGCTGATAGGAAAAGAGAATAATATTCCATAAATATTTTATGCAAAATATATTTTTATATAGGAATTTATTCAATGAAAATCTAAAATAGTGATAAAATTTAAACATACATTTTAAAAATTTTAAATAAAATTTGCCAAAAGTTGTTGCTTTTTGTAAATGTTGCCATCAGAGCCCAGGCCTAGGATTCACAATATTAGGGGGCCCAAATTGGGTTTTCAGAGATTTGTTTAAAAAGTGGTGAATAGAAATCTAATTCCATTTTTAATTTTCTTAAGGGGACCAACTATCTCTTGTTCAAAAAGAGTACACTTATCAAGTATTTCATAGGTAAAAAAAAAAGAAGAAAAAACAATAAAAAACTTTATCTTCTTTAAAAAAAATATTTTTCTTCAGTGGATTTTTTATGCTAAATGAGGATGTTCCTCTAATAATGTTGCCACATCCGAACATATTAAGTTGCTTATTGAATTTGACTGTTAAGACGGCATATAATGTTTTTACAGAAAGTTGCAACTTCTCACTGCTCCAATAATCATTCCTTTGTGAAAATACCCTTTCAACAGCAGCATTAGTGTCCGGACAACAAAGAAATTTCTATTAAAACTTTTAAGTTTTCATTTGGGATATGTTCTACTCTAAAATGCCGAAAGATATCTACCCATCTTTTTTCAAGTTCTATTTTCTCATTGTTCCATTTCTTCAATTTTTCTTCATTTAAATATAAATTTACTCTTCGAATTTCTTCAAAGAGAAAATTGTCATTAATAACAATATCTTATACTTCCTTTATTAGAAATTCGACTGCTGAAGGAACTTTTTTCCATTAAATTTGACTATTTATAAGGGTCCATTAGAAACAACTCAATGCTCTAAAGTTCATTATCCATTCTCGATATATTCATAGCAAATTTTAACTTCTTTTAAAAATTCATTTTTATTCCGGGATTGGAATCTTCCAAAGGGGTCAGTTTATAGGTTTTAATATAGCCTTTAATATTGTATATAGTAGTGTATGTATATATTTTTTTATTTAAATTTACCTTTAATTTGTTTTTTTATATTTTTCTGCAAAAATTGTTTTGTCACTCTATCTGAACTTATGTGATAAAGTTTTTTTTTTCTCTTACATATTTTCTCACTCATCTTATCTCATCCGTTCATTCTCTCTTTTTTTTTTTATTTTTCTTAGCGTTACTCCTTTATATTTTTGTGCTAATTCCAACTTTTTAAATATTATTGTTCCTTATACTTCTTTTTTTATTACTTGTATTAATGTAGTTTACTTTCTTTATTATTATTTTTTTATTTTATTTGTTTATTTTATTAAGGTGTTGCTCCATTGACTAGTTTTTAATATGAGTGACACCGAACATGAATTTGTAAATTATAATTAAGTTTGTAATTTTTGATTTTATGGTTAATTAACAATAAGCGCATGTGTAGTATGTACAGTAAGGTTTATTTATTCTTTTATTTAATTAAATAGATGGATAAAAAACTTTGCTGTACATACTACTCATGCATCAATACTGTCGAGCATGCCGTACATACTGCACATCAAAGATCAGCTTGGGGATTACATACATAAATGTTAGAACCATCTCTTTTCACAAATGTAATTTTGAAAAAATTACATTTGTGAAAAAATTACATTGTTAGAAAAAAAGGTCTGGAGTATCTATCTATCTCTCCAGGTACACAGTAAGGCCTCTCAATTGTGCTGAAAATAGCAGCCATATGTGTGTGCAAAATTTAAATCACTGTTAAACTTGTGTCTGGTGTTTGCCCTGTCCTCTGACATGCCGGAAACGGCAAACATTATGCACATGTGAAATTCAAATCACTATCAAAATAATTTTTAATATTTAATTTTTAAAATTGAAATTAAATAATATTAAAAAAAATGTTTTAGAAATACAA
>NC_061165.1:27983284-27988284 GCF_022113875.1 Hydra vulgaris
AAGAAAACCGCGGCCAAGATCCGGCGGGTTCCCGATGGGTTTCCCATATGGGTCCCATTTGAAAACCCATATGGTCCCTTACGGTTTTAAAGTACGGGATTTGACTGGGACCCATACGGGATACCCGGCGGGCTAACCCATATGGGTCCCATATGGAAACCGCGGTCATGATCCGGCGGGATACCGTTGGGCTTCCCATACGGGACCCAGTTGACGACCCGTATGGGCCCCGTACGGTACCCGTATCTCAATGTTGGCTGGGTATATATATATATATATATGTATATATATATATATGTATATATATATATATATATATACATATATATATATATATATATATATATATATATATATATATATATATATATATATATATATATATATATATATATATATATATATATATATATATATATATATATATATATATATATAAATTAGGCCGGATCATAACTTAAAAAAATTTTGAAAATTTCTTCGGGAATTTCCAGTAATTGGCTCTCAAATACGCTGAATGCAATGCTGCAAACCGTTTTTCGCTTCTACTTTGCTATACTTTGCATTTTTACCTTTGAAGTTTTCAAATAAATTAACTTAAAAACGCTCATTTATTACATTATTTATTGATTGAATGTATAATAAAATTCAAGTTATTTGAACAGTCAAAACAATATATCATTAGCAAACGTTGATTAGAAACTATACTTAAATGTTCTTAAATTCAGATTTTGTGTCAAAGTGAGGCATCAACTTGCGGCGCTCCAATTGAACGCGAATATAGCCATCACGATTTTCATGACCATAAACTTTGGATGCTGATTCAGTAACAATTTTAATCACACGTTCAACACTTTTATTGTGACATGGAAATAGCTCAACGTCAATAACTATATCTTCAACTGACGAAAGCCATGCCAACATTTGTACAGTTGGAATATGTTTTCTCAGAACAGGTTCCAAGCGGGGCTGTGTTTGCCAGTCAATCAGTTCTTCATAACTAGTCGCTTGAAATCGTATCTCAGGGAGTTGAAATTTTCGATTTAGTATGTCATCTTCACAAGCACGAAGAATTCTCTTCAACGCAAGCTTACAGATCACTTGACGGTTGTCTTTGAGTATAGCAAGAATAATGCTCTTGATATGAGCCGGGTAGCTATTGCGGTTCAAAACTTGCTGAACAATTATTCGATAACGCACAGGAAGAAATCGTGATGTTTCTATCATTTTATAATAGTGTGGAGCAGCATTCCAGCAGTTTGAATGTTTCTTAATGTCAAACCAAACAACCGCATATGAATTCACAATAAATTTAGCCAAAAGTAATAGTTCATTTGATGGATCTTCAGTAGATATATAGAGGCGTAGAACACGGTTTGCTAGTGTCAACCACCTTGCATGGTTTAGTCGCCCAGGTATTCTAGAATTAAATCTATCTGGTACAACACCTGTCTTCACCGCATTAACAATTTCGAAAAAGTACAGTTGATCACTGCTTAACAACTGCTTATCGCATATAATAGGTTCATCAACAATTATGGCAAAGCTGACTATGGGTTTCTGAACAGACATTGAAATAGATTTGCCAATTGGTCCATTAAATGAATGGGGTCCAGTTGTTGCACCATTTAAGGAGTGAAAAAGATGTCGCAAAGGAAGCTCGTTCAGATGTAAAAGACAAATGGACCAGTGCAGTGGTCGACCAAGTTCAATTTCCATTCTGCGTATAACTCCATTGTTTAAACCAGTATTAACGTTAATTGAATCAGAACCAATACAAACAAGGTTCGTGCAGTCAACAGTATCAATTATTGAATCTGCAATGGATTTGGCTGATCCACTTGTTGGCGTACAATGATCAACATACTTTGAATTTGGCTCTGATAAAATGGAAATATGTTCCTCAGAAATCACAGTCTGCCTACCCCCCTCAAGTTTTAAAGTCTGATTTTTCCTTCCATCAAAATACAATCCAGTAATTCTACAATCAGCATTTTTACAGGATGTTCTCAGTAGTTTCGTTCTCTGCGAATTTTATTCCGATCCACTGGCCCCATATGTTCTGTACCAAAACCAACAAGAGTTGCTGATACAATCGCGGCAACTGCTCTATCTGATATGCCAAAACCATCTGCTTGTAGAGCAATATGTTTTAAACAACGGTTTTTCAGACGAGTAGATGTGACTTCGGTTTCGACATCTGATACGAAAGGGGAATAAGTTTCGGTGTCAGAATTGTTGTCTGTTTCATTATCTGATTCATTATCAGATGCTTCAACGACTCTGGCACACTTAACTGCAGTCTCTTCCTTTGATAACGAAACAGATTTTCGTTTTAAACGCCTCTCAGCACGTGCGGATTCCTTCTTGTCAATCCCAGCTATTCTGCAAACACATATAGTGCGTTGATCAATTAGGAAGTCATTCTCAATTTCTGGCACCTTCAGAACCATTAGACAGCAACAAGACGAAAGTTCTTTTACACGAACAAATGTCAAGCAATGTGTCAAGATCTTTTTCTATTTCATCTTGTTTGACTGTTGCAGACTTTGATCGAATCACTTTCTAAACATCGCCTATGTACTTCTCCAGCTGTAATTCTATGCCTTGAAGACTTATAGTAGGAACTGATGCTTTAATTCATATCTGAGAAAGTTTCTCTGCTAGTCTCTTACAAACAGACCGTAGTGGTTCAGTTTCATAATTCTTCTCAGACAAGTATGCTTTGCCTACTTGCTTGTGGGTTGGCAAACAAAAATTGGGTAGTTCACGACCTTCTCCAAAAAGTATATGACAATTCTTTGAAGCTTTAGATCTTGAAATCATTATTGTTTTACAATTTTATAACATATTAGAATTTCAGTTAATTTCTAAAAACACAAGATGAGACGAATAAATTCTGCAATCAGTTGATAAAAGCAGAAATTAATAAACAATCATATAAAAATAGAGCAATATAATAATAATATAATAATATAAAGTTATAATAGCGTTGGAGTTAATCATATCATTAGGGTTAATTTAGTTAGGTAGGTATAGGTTTGGTTCAATTTCATAACCTTGGGATTATATCTAGTATTAGGGTTAAATGCATGTTTCAGTTAATGCATGTACTAAAGTAAATATACTTAGCATATAAAACCTTGAAACTTAAAAATGCAAAGTATAATCAATTCTAGAAAAATATTTTTTTTGTAAATATTAAACAACACTATATCACGCCACTTTTCACAAATTCTAAAAAAAATTAAATTTTATGATCCAGCCTAATATATATATATATATATATATATATATATATATATATATATATATATATATATATATATATATATATATATATATATATATATATATATATATATATATATATATATATATATTATTATATATATATGTATATTATTATATATATATATATTATTATTATATATATATATATATATATATATATATATATATATATATATTATTATATATATATATATATTTATATATATATGTATATATATATATATATATGTATATATATATATATATATATATATATATATTTATATATATATATATATATATATATATATATATATATACATATATACAATTAAAAGTAATAGTAAAGATTATAAAAAATATACACTATACTATTTTAATAATAATAATAACAAAAATATCAGTAAAAATAATAACAACAATAATAATAACAACAACAGTAATATAACAAAAACAGTAATATAAAAAATATTATGACAATATTAATTACATTAAGAATCATAATATTTGTAATGATAAAAATATAGTAATAATATTATTAATTATAGTGATAAAGAGAAAATACTTCAGTTTAAGAAAGAATAAAGTAATAAATAACTGGTTATTTATACTTTACAAAAAGCAACCCGTAATACGGGTTTTGGTCGGTCTGTTACATAATTAATTTATAGTGTCTGTTTTCCACAATTTAATCTTGCAAAACCTTAACTAATACTCTTTTAGAAAATCGCCTTCAGCTTGAAAAAATTAACATAAAAAGTATGAGGAGGTAAAATAATTTACTAACTACTACTTAACATTTACAATTAGTACTTAACATTATTTGAGTAATTTACAAATGGCATAGGTCGTAACAGTGTAAGGCAGAACCATTTTCATCGACCTTCCTAAGTTTAACACAATACGTTTTTAGTTACTGACACAAAATATTAACACTTCGTCATGTTTTATATCATAATTTTTAAAACACGAACCATTGAGATTAAAATAAAGTTAAAAAGAATAAATTATATTATACAGGATTAATTTCGCGTTACGTAATATATAGACTATCCCTAAAAGAAAATACTTGAAACTAAAAAGATTTTATTTATTACAATAACCAATAACAAACAAGGGACAATTTAAAGAATTATATATTTAAATAGCAAATTATCAATCGCAGTATTAAAAAATACGCAAGAGCTCAGTAATTACATGAGTTTAATCTATTCTCTTTCTATACTAATTCTTATTTAAGTCTCATCTAAGAGAGAGAGGAAATGTTTTAAAAACAGCACGTTAGAAAAAGTAAAAAAGTCAATAAATAACAGTAACTGGTTTTATTATGCTACCAATAAACAAAATTATTTTTACCTTAACTAAAAGTTAATTTCCAGCATTTCTTAATTAAGTTCCAGCTTCTCTTTAACTGTTGACAAATGATTAATATTGTAAATTTCACATCATATTAAATTTACAAAATTAAAACCATGTTTCAACAGTAAGCAAAATAATCAAGTGATGACAAAGACAACTAAAAAAAAAATAAACACAATTATGTTTAAGATTACAATTAAAAAAAAAAAAAAAATCATTAAAAATTGAAACTGTTATTACTTGTTATAATAAATAGTAAAATTCATACTTTAAAATTAAAATAATAAAAATAGTAAAATTTATACTTTAAAATTCATATTTTAAAGTGTCTAATGTAAAATCAAATAATAGACATCAACACCTCTTGA
>NC_061165.1:27993284-28044648 GCF_022113875.1 Hydra vulgaris
ATACATACATATATATATATATATATATATATATATATATATATATATATATATATATATATATATATATATATATATATATTTTTATAAATATATATATATATATATATATATATGCATATATATATATGCATATATATATATGCATATATATATATGCATATATATATATATACATATATATATATATATATATATACACATATATATATATATATATATATATATATATATATATATATATATATATATAAATATATATATATATATATATATATATATATATATATATATATATATATATGTATATATGTATATATATATATATATATATATATATATATATATATATATATATATATATATATATATATGTCTATATATATATATATATATATTTATATATATAAATATATATATATATATATATATATATATATATATATATATATATATATATATATATATATATTTATATATATATGTATATATATATATATATATATATATATATATATATATATATATATATATATATATATATATATATATATATATATATATATATATTTATATATTGTGGGAAATATTCTTTCAGAAAATTAAAGGAAATAAGCCAAAGAATGCTACAGAACTGTTTATATTGCTAGAAACTGAATGGAATAATATTTCTGTTAAGTGTTGTGTGGGTCTTGTTCAGTCAATACCAAAGTGCATTGCTGCGGTGTTAAAAGGCAGGCGCGGATATTTCGTATACTGATGACATTATTTAAAATACTCATAAAGTTATTTTACTGTGTTTAACTATAATGTTTTTAATAATAATGTTTGTAAATTAAAATTAACATAATGTTGTATATCTTATTTTTTGCTGCCTTATGCTGTAAATATACAGTGGCCTGGAAATTTTCTGTCGGTACTGTATATTCAAGTGTTTTTAAAAAATCATTCAAACTTACAGCTTTTTCTATAGCAATATGCCCGGTTATAGTCTTTTGAAAGTAATTTATTAAGTGTTTAACTTTTGTATCTAAAACACATTCCTTCTTTACTTAAAATATGATTTCAATACACTATTGTACCTAACTCTAACCATAAACAAACAAAAACCTAAAAATGCCTGGGATTGGCAATTTTTTGCTGACCTCGTTTTTATCTTTTATGGTAAAACCTTTTTTAAAATTGGCTTTATGTTTGGTAATCGTAATCTGATGCCCAGTTTAAGGTCGAGAATTTGTTACTTTAGTTTTACTAATTGTGAGGGTTGCGTATGCATGCATACTTACCTGTATTTGGGTGGCAGTGGGCGAGAAACTACCAACTTGTTTATTCCATAATGCAAAAGGTTGTCAAAGTCTTAAGTCAAGGTAATTCTTGCTGAGTCAACTGTGACAGAAGACTTTAATAAATGGGCTATGTTGCCAACAATCTGAAATAAATAATTAAAAAAAAAAGCATATAGTTTTAAAAAGCAGAGAAAAATTATAGAATAACCCATTAGAAGACATAGCAGTTTTGTAAAAATACCTTCTCACTTAAAAAAAGATTTGTGATTTTGAAACACTATTACATTTTATCCAATAAATATTTGAGATCACAAATAAAAAATAAAAATATCTTACCAATAGCACATTAGAGAAACTAACTTCATTGTTTCTCTAGCACATTAAAGAAACAATGAAGGCTTAGAATTTTTTTAAAAATGTTGCAACTATATCAACTCTCTCAACTGGAAATTTATTAACCTAGGTTATTAAATTAAAATTCTATACTGAGAACAATTAAAATGCACCAGTACTTTGTTCTGGTGCATTTTAATTGATCATGTTATAAAAATATAGATAAAAAATGTAAAAAAAAAAAAAATTAATTAACAATACTTAATATGCTAATTAAAAAGCATTGTTTTATTTACTTACTTTACTTTGCATGTATTTGGAAACTTGTAATTGCTAAAAAGAAAACACGCACATATGTCATATATGTGTGTATATATGCAGCATACACAAGGGTGTTTAGAATAATAATTAATACTAATCTAAAGTAAAAACCAAATGTATAATAATCAAAATAGCAATATTAAAACAATTATAACGAGGAAAGCAAGGTTAACAATAATTCTTATATTAATATTATAACAAAAATAATAATAATATTAATAAATATTAAATTTAATATTAAACAATAACATTATGTAATAGTATTATGAATAGTAAAAAAAAAATGCTGGTACTTTTTGGTCCAAATACTTTATTCATCACAAGTAAAATAAATAAGTTGCAATATTAATTTTTACAAAAATAAATTAAAAAAAAAACAGTTGCTATATAAAAAAAGATTATGTAGCTAAGATCCACTTTCATTTGAAAATCTCTGAAATTTCTTATAACTTTTTTGAACATGCACACCTAAGCATAACGCTCGTAATTAACTGTGCATAATTAAATATTTTGAAAATTTTGGGGCCCTAATGACAGCTTGGGGGAGGGGGAAAGGCAAGCGGAAGAGACAGACTCTTTAGCCATACAATAACTCCTTATATACAACATTCACTAGTCTGCCCTCTAATATATATATAAAACATTCACTAGTCTGCCCTCTAAAACTTCATTAACAGCTGCTTTCATCGTATCATGGTATAGCAACTTTTATTTCTATACCTAACCATTTAAAGATCTAAAAATTAAACAAAGAAGTTTAAACTAAAAAAATTGTTTCAAAAAAAGTATTTTAAATAATAATATTAAGTAAATTAATTGAAAATCTTACGTAAAACTAAATGCTCATTCGTGATGTTCTGCGATAAGACCGTAGGAACTTCTTGGACTTTGCCAAAATAAAATTTAAAAAAAACAAAAAACTGATTCGTTTAAAAATAAAACTTTTTTAATAAAAAGTTGTGTTAATTATACTTTGCAGCATTTGCACCAGGTATTTGATTGGTTGCAATTATACTCCGTAGCAAATATACTTCTAGGGTTTTTGATTATTATTGTTTAATCATGCTCAATAACTTAAATTAAAATGTTCTAAAAAGATTAAAACCTGACAATCTTGTCAATTTAAAAAGGTTTGATGAAACTTTATTGAATAAATTTAATAATAACAATAACAAAATATTTACGAACGAAGTCGTTTTGTTGATGGCACAATTAGAAGGTATAAATGTGCAGAAGTTTGTATCCCGTCTTACTTAAAAGACAATTAAACTTTACTTTTTCTTTAAAAATAATTACCCAGCCGGCATCATTACTTTGTTTCAACGTTGAAATTCGGTTAAAGCATTGTTTCAACGTTGTTCAACTATGTCAAAACGTTAAATACACGTTACGGTTTGAACTTTGATTATTTAACGTTATTTCAACGTTAAATCAACGTTACAGTTTAAACGTTGATTATTTAACGTTCTTTCAACGTTAAATCATTGTTGACAAAAAATACATTACACCTTTTCACAGTTCCGATATAAAATTTATGCGTGCGCAGAAATGGAAGTAAAAACGTAAACATTATTTCAACGGTTTAAGTTATAGAGGTTTATAATGGAAAAAAAATGTAAGTACTGAACTTATAATATATAGAATTTTTAAGAGATCGAAAACATGATCAGAAGATTTTCCTGAAAAAGCATTATCAGTGCTCAAAGGCTTATATTATTAAATGTAAATAATACAATTTTTTCAAAAAATGATCCATTAAATTATGTTGAATTTAATGTTAAGCGTTGTTTTATAAAAGAGCATCAAGAATTAAAAAAGAAAATTGATAACTTTATAAAGTTCATAATATATAGTTAAAAAAGTGTGAAAAAAATTGAAAACAACTTTTTAATGTAAAAAAATTAATTTTAAATGTATTTTTGAAAATTATTATTGTTTTTTTTTTAAGAATCGTTCGAACATACAAAAAGTTGAAGCAGGGAGGAAGGACTTAAATAGTCAGGAAATGATAGATGCCTGCAGTTCTGTTTGAATAAAGAAATACCGATAAACCAAGCATCAAAACATTTTAGGTGTGATAGGAGAGCTCTTTCGAAAAGAGTGAAAGGTGAACTATCTGTTGACTCTCACCCAGGACACAAAACAGTTTTAACTTCACAGCAAGAAAAAGAGCTGTCAGATTCCCTAATTTAAATGGCTGATTGGGGATGGGGTTTCAATAGAGGTGAAGTAAAAGATTTAATACAAGATTTTCTCAGAACAAACAGTATTGAAACACCATTTATAGATTCTCGACCAAGTAAAGACTGGTTGCACGCCTTCTTGCAAAGAAATCCCAAAATTACTCCAAGAAAAACTGAACACTTAAGTAATTCAAGAAGCCATGCTGAAAATCCTAAAACTATCAAAATTTGGTTCAATTTAGTAGAAAAAACATTTAAAAAAGCAGGAATTATTAACCTTCCTAATCAAATCTTTAATTCTGATGAATCAGGGTTTGTCACAGACCCAAAGGAGCAAATCGTATTAGCAAAACGAGGTGCTTCTCGAGTGTCGCAGAGCATGGTGGATCAGGCAAGGAGCAGATTACTGTAAATTGTGCATGCTCTGCTAGTGGACAGGTATTGCCACCATATATTAAATACAAAGTAAAAAGTTTGTATATGGACTGGGTTAGAGGTGGTCCTAATGGAACTGTTTATACTACCAGTAGTAAGGGCTGGATGGAGTGCCCCCATTTTTTAGAATGGTTTCTAAACATATTTCTAATTTATACAAAGCATCTTGCGAACCGCCAAGGTGTACTTATATTCGATGGCCATATTTCTCATGTTAGCTCCCCACTTATTGATTTGGCAAAAAAAAAGATGTTATTCTCCTACGCATTCCTGCACATCTTATCCATCTTCTTCAACCTTTAGACACATCAGTTTTTCGACCTGTAAAAAGTAAATGGCAAAGTTTGCATATAAAATATGCAAGAACACATAATGGACCAGTGTCGAAAAAATTTTTTCCAGGGCTACTACGTGCCCTTTTTCAGAGTTCCTTTACTATGGAACAATTCAAAAGTGGTTTTAAGGGAACTGGCATTTTCTCTTTTAACAAAGATGCTATTGACACACGCCTATTTAATCGGTGTTTTATGTTACTAGAAAAAAAAACTACATTCTCAACTAATCATCTTAAAAAATCATGCTCAATGCCTAATCTTCATAGCATTTGTGTTAACGATGCTCCCATTTCAACATCAGCATCTGCTTCATCATTACCAATTTCTACGTCGACTTCCTCTATCAAAGATTTTTTTTTTAAACAATTACATTCCAAATGTGTAGAAACCACTCATCCTTTAAGGTCTGCACGAGCTTTAAGATTTCGCTATGGTGAAAGTTTAACATCAGAAACATGTTTAAAACAAACAAGAGAAGAATCTTCAAAAAATCAAAAAAAAAAAAAAAAAAAAATACTAAAGAAAAAAAGACAAAAAAAAAAAAAAAAGACAGCTAAAAATGATTTTGATTATGATGGGAGCAACAACACTCTATGCCCTAATTGTGGTAGATGTGGAAATATTGGTGATCAGTGGGTGTGCTGCGATGTTTGTGACATCTGGTATCATTTAAAATGTACTACGATAACTGAATTAGATGATGTTAAAGTCATGGAGTTGAAGTGTAGCGATTGCTCTAAGCCTTTTTAAAAATATAAATTTAAAAATTATTGTTTTTAAATGACCCCTTTTTACTTGTTTTTTTTTTCACATAGTTTTATAATACTTTTAAATTCATCAAAGGTTTTTCATTTAATTTATTTATATAAATAATGTTTCAGTAATCTAAAATTATAATCAAGTAAAATATAATAACCTCCCCCCCCCCCAAAAAAAAAAGGGATTATCTAGTTCACAGGCTTAAGTTATCACAATATTATACATATTGAACATAAAGATAAATAATAGAACATAGAGATAAATAAAAAGTTAAAAAAATAAATAACTATTTAATTATTTTAAGGAAAGACATGCAAAACACAAGATATTAGTCTCAATAAGTTTACATAATTTGATACTGATGAAATAAACAGCAAATTATGTTTATTTAATTAATTTTTTACCCTAAAGTTTACTATTTGGTTCAAATATTTTTTCCTATAGATTTTATAAAGTAGCACTGCTTTTGTTATTAATAAGAAAATAATGCTACTAAAGAGATACAGACCATGTGGTAATGAGGGAGGGGGAGCTTTGATTTTTCAGTTTTAATGATTTGTTAGATCCTCACCATCTATAAAGAAAGGAGGGGGGCAATTTTCAGGTTTGACGATTTTCAAGCAGTCCATAATTTACATTTAAAGTGCTGCGTTAAATATATAAATTTACAAAAAAATAAAATTCAAATGTATTAGGTAGGGAGGGGGAGGGGGGAATCCATAGAGGATTGATGCGATTTAGTGTTAGTGAAGTATCACCATTAATCAAAAGAAGATAAAGTGATATTAAAAAAACATAAACTTCTGTTTTTTGAAATTTAAAGATATCCTTAACTACTTGGACCAAAATAAATGTAATGCAGCAAAGATGAATTTTTAATGATGCTAATACTTGGATTACTGACAGCTGATCTTGCTGACAGGTTTAATATATTTTTAGGATTAGCAAATGCAATATTTTTTTCATGGTTGAAAGCTTCTAGCTCACTTTTGAAGCACATGCTTTTTGTTCCAAGTAAAGATGTTATAAGACAGGCAATGCAAAACAGATTTTAGAAATTAAATTATTCAGACTTACACTAAATTTCAGATAAATTTCAGAGTTTATTATGGAAACACCTAAAAAATTTTGACTTACAGAAACTAACAGGGAATGAATACAAACATTACAACAATATAAAATCATTAGTACCCGTAGCTCCAAATTTATCAATAATTTCTTTAAAAAATTTCTAAAGATTACAGAAGCTAAATTTTGGATAAAGAATTTACAAATCGCAACAACTATTTAGATTTTATTACAAAATACTCTTGTATAATGTGTGAGTAAGGCTGTAATATTAGTTTTTTAATACAAATGAAGTGGTTTTAATTGAATCCATTTTTATCAGTCACTTAAAAAATATGATGAGTATTTGTATAATGATAATTAAAATTTCAAACAATAATATTAGCTTTACATGTTTTTTTTTTTAAATAAATCATTTGCAATTGATGGAATATCTTTAACAGACAGAATTCACAAAATAATGCTGAGGTAATCAAAATAATTTTTAATTATTCAAGAATTATTTAGCAAAAAAATTGTTTGATAATGAGTTCAATTTAAATTAAAAAAAAAAATTAATATTAGTTCTCGCATAATTAATATCAGTTCTCTTATCTATAAAAATTTAGAATATTTTTCAACAATTTTGTGATCTCCATGAATATGAAAGGGTGGAAATATGCTTTAAAAGCACTAATTTATATGGTGTAGTGAAAGGTATACCTTTATGAGATATGTAAAACTTTTTTATTCTCATTTATTATATATTTAAAAAGTTCTCCTTGTTTTTTTTTTTTTTTTCTAATTCTTTTTTATTAACAGCTTCTTCTTTTAAATACAATGGAGGGAATTTTAATTTTTGTTGCTTTAATATTTTAATTAAAAGTAGATATTACTGTGTCATATTTTGTTATATTGTTAGAGTTTATTTTTCACCGCGAACGGACGTGTTTTAAGAGCTTATTAAAAAATTTATAATAATGGCGAAAAACTTTACACCAGCACAACTTAAAGAAACCCTTGAAAATCACGAGAATACTATAATGAAAAATTTTAATGATCGGATAGAAAAAATGGAAATTAAATATAATAACTTAAAAAATAAAAACTTTACGGTAAAAAAAGAATTGTCTGAGGTACAGAAAGCTGTCGAATTTATAAGTAAAAGCTATGATAAAATAATAATTGAACTTACAGAATTAAAAAAAACAAAATCTAAAAAATCACCAGATGAAAGTAATATTGAAAATGGAACTAATAACATAAAAGAGAAAATAGCAGAACTAGAAGACAGAAGTCGTAGAAACAACTTGAGATTTATTGGGATTAAAGATAAAGCTAATGAAACTTGGGAAGAAAGTGAGCAAAAAATCAAAGACTTCCTCAATACAAAGCTTAATATACAAGAAAAAATTTTAATAGATAGAGTCCATCGAGTTGGAAAAGAAAACGGAAAAAACAGATCAATAATTGTTCGATTTCAAAACTACAAAGACAAAGCCCTAGTGTTAAACAAATATACGACGATGAAGCTATGGAACGAACGGTTGTACGTTAACGAAGACTTTAGCGATTTTACAATGGATTTACGCAGAAAGCTTTTCAAAGAAGCGAAAGAATTGAGAGCGAAAGGTAAGTTTGCTAAAGTAGTTTACAATAAATTAATTACGCGCGACCTATTATAAAGAAATTCTTTTAATATTCTATAATTAAATTTAAAAACAAAAATGGATGACTACGAATCCGTTACTTTTAATTTTCATGATAAGTACTTAAAACCAAATTTTAATTCAGATCCAGATGTCAACTTTTTTAATGATGTGAACACATGTTGTTCTTATTTTTATCCCAACGAGTTAAAAGAATTTCTTAATAAAAATGGCACTGAAAATCAAAAAATCAGAATCCTTCACATTAATACTAGAAGTCTAAATACAAATTTTGAAAAGTTTTGCGATTTTTTAGATGAAACTGAAAATATTTTTAACATAATTTGCATAACAGAAACGTGGATTTCTTTGAATGATTTTAAAAATAATTCTATTTTCCATCTTCCAGGTTTGAAACAATTTTATTAGAAAGACAAGCAAATAAACGCGGTGGAGGAGTTCTGATTTACGTTAAGGAACACATTGCGCATAACATTAGGAATGATAAGTGCGTTTCTGACGGTGATAAAGAAATCGTAACTTTTGAAATTTTAAACAATAAAAAAAAAAAATAGTATTCTACTAGCAGTAAGCAACCCGTAATACGGGTTAGTAGTAAATAAAGCATTACCAACAATTTGATATTTATTTACTTTCTCTAATAAAATAAAAATTTATTTATACAGAAAGCAACCCGTAATACGGGTTAGTAGTAAATAAATTATTAGTAACAATTTGATCTTTATTTACTTTCTCTAATGAAATATAAATTTATTTATACATTTTTTTAGTTGAGCTCATTTTTATTTTTCTTGGCTTCTTAGTTTAAGAGAACTCTTAGCTTTATTAAAGATAAAGTTAACCATTTCTTTTGCAATGTTCAGACATTGAATGCGCAAATCACAACCATGTAGTAGTTAAAAATGACTTGAATTATATGCACAGAATATCGATGTCAAATTTTCAAATTCCGTAAAATTGTTTAGGTAAATATTGGGAATTTATTCTACTCTAAATTTTTCTTTAAGCAGAGTCGTTGCTTTTTTTTTTAAACTTTTTATTTTACTGAGTGAAGAGCTTAAAAATATGTCACTATCGCACCTAAACTTTTTAGTGTTATTAATATACTTTATAAATATTTTTAAAACATCTAAAATATTACACCCAAACTTGTAGGCATAAAAGTTGGATATCCGGAAAAACTATAAGTTGAAAACTATATCGCAATTCCGAAAAGGGCTCTTTTAGCCCTGCATACGGATCCTATATTATTATGATAAAGATTATTATTAAACCAACCTTTTTTTTTATTAGTAATTCAGCAGAAACTTGTTTATAAAAAAACGATAAAAGAATATATGAATTTACTTTAATAGCAAACGTGTATCAACATATTTACTTCAGCATACATTTATACTAATTTTATAAAATGTCCGGAATACATTTTGCCTTAACTTGGCGTTAAATTATTAGTTGTATTTCATTAATTTTTGTATAGATCAGGTTAATAATAAAGCAATTGGATTTTACTCAATATTTTTGAAGTAATTATTCAGCTATAATAAAATTGATAAAATCATATAAGACAGTTAAAAAATATATTTAAACCATAGATCACTTTTTGAAAATCCGTAAAAAAGCAAGTATCAAGTTTACATATCTTTAAAAGAAATTTATTTACATGATATATAGTTAAATATGTAACAAAAATATTTTAAAACAGAAGCATATATAAAACACATTTCTCTTAAAAAAACAAAGTTGAAGCCACCATTTACAGCACCGAGGAGCCAAGCATAGCCTATTGTAAAGAAAACAATATCAAATAATTTAAAATATTTATTACCGATAGGGACGACAATTAAACATATTTAAAAAGCTACGTGATTCCATATTAGTAGGATTGTTATAGAAAAGTATATTAAAAAACTATATTTAAAAAAAAGTGTATTAAATAGAAAACAGATTTTTAAAAACTACCTAATTTTGTAAGCATTTTGCCAAGGTGCTCAATTTTGAAACCAATATCTTTAATGAAAAGCCGACTTGTTTAACTAATCTCATTCAAAGAATAAAATTAATTAACACTTAAAGATAAAGAAAAAAAAAAAGAATGAGATATAAACAATCGTACTATAGTATTATATAGATAAGTAGATATATATAAAAAAAAAAAAAACAACAACTGGAAAACAGTATACCTGCTTTTGGTAACCTATTGTGATACTGCAGCAGTTCTTTTTGGTGTTGTTCAAAAACGTAATTTTTATGTTGGCTTTTAGTAAACTTTAGTTTAATTTAAAAGACATCACAACGGATTTAAAATACTCATAATAATAAAAAAATGAGCCCTCCATTTAAAGGAGGGCTCATCCATTCCGCCATTATGTTTCCATTTATTGAAGGACCTCTCTGAGAGAGGTCCCGGGTGTTGGGAGCGGTAATTTTTGTATTCTTCGAATGATAAGGAATCTAAAGTTACAAATAGAAGAATATAATAAAAATTATACATTTGCAATTATTAAAAAAAAAAATTAGCATAACCTCACCATTTTTATTCAAAACAGAAGATGCTAAAAAAAAAAAAAAAAAAAGAGAGCAAATTAATAAGGGTTAAAAATGCAACATTTTGTATTTTAATAAATATATACAGCAATAATGCAACCAGTTCAAAAGTGTCATATTTATTAATTAATTTTTCTACCTATTGCACATATTTCTCCATACAAAACATATAAAATATAAAACACAGCCCTACCAGCTATACTTCCACCAGACTCTAAAGACAAATATATACTTGAATAAATATACAATAATCGATAAAATAATGTTAACATATAAATATATACATATCTAAATAATTGTTTTACCCATCCCCCTCATTTCATCCATAAAGTTGTCTAAAGTAAGGAAAAAACAACTAAAGCTAAAAACAAAACTATAAACTAAACCAAAACTATAAACTAAAGTAAACTTTAAATCTTCTAAATATTAATGCTTTATTTATTAAACTAAACTAATCATAATTTATACTTAGTTTTTGTTCCAACTCCCCTAAAAGAAAGTATAAAATAAAGCTAAAGAACTTGATTTTTTAAAATTCCAGTTAACATTATCTCGATCGAGCCTATTTCTTTCGTTTTGGCGACGATTAACGTTTTCTCAATTAAGCCAATTTCTTTCATTTTGTAAATGATTAATTTCATCTTGCCTAAGTCTATTTCTTTCACTTCGTCTACGACTATTTTCAACACGCCTTATAGCACTTACATCATTTTGTAAATACATAACTTCATCTAGCCTATCATTCATTTTAATGTCATCATTTTGATTAAACATATTTATCAAAGCAACACAAATTATTTCTTTTTTTTACTACTCTAAAGTTAACAATAAAATAGAAAAACTTAATAAATAACTAAAAAAAATCTTACTCAAAAAATTAAAAAAAAAAATTCTCAAAACAAATATGTAAAGAATCCAAACTAATGCATAACATAATTAAAGTAATACAGGTTACTTGAGTTTATTTGATAAAAGTTAAGAAAAACCTGCAACCATATTAGCAAAAACTTAATACAAAAAGTTAAAATTTATTCTAATAAAGAAAAAAAAATTTAGAAACAAACAACATATCTTCGCAGACAGCGTCATAAGGCATGTGTTGGGAGAAAACATTGAACAAAATGTGTAATAAAACTTATTAACGCGTTATGTACAATAGAAAACGGGTCGTAACGCAGGTTTATAAATTTTTTCCCCCAACACACTATTACGCTGCCGCAACTCCAAGGATATACATAGTTATTATATATATATATATATATATATATATATATATATATATATATATATATATATATATATATATATATATATATATATATATATATAGAACTATTTCTTAGCGAAAACATATGAAAACCAAAATTTTTTATATAACATATATAGTATATTTGATAAACAAACCTCTACTTTTTTTTTGGTTCAACAACTTGATTATAATTAATAACAACTCTGTAAATATAACTTTTCTAATGATCTAAATCTTTATAAATTAGATATTTTATTTTATATCTTAATTTTAAATTAAATAAATTATATATATCTTAGCTATAAATTAAATCTTTATAAATTAGATATAAATAGAAAAACAAACATATAATAACACAATTATATCCTAAACCAAAATTCAATCATGCAAGGCAAATTATTAAACTTTTTGAAAAGAAAAAAAACATATTTTTTTTCAAAGAGCAAAAGTATTAACAATACTATAGATAAATTTTATTTATAACAAAATGTTGTCATGGCTTTTATCCCAATTATTAAAAGCATTTGAAAGCATGAAACTACCCATAAATATCTTTTAATGGTAGACACCATCTAAGAATTATAGTAATCTATATTTTCAAAATTGACATGTATAACACGAAGCTTTAAATTTAAAAGTACAATTTAAAAAAGATTACAATAAACTAATTACTTATAAAATTTAAAAAAGATTTTATAAATACTCAATGTCTACTTAGACATTTTGATAAAAAAGATTACGATTTTGAAAACTTGAAACTTTAAATTTTAAAAAACTGAAACTTTAATTCTACCTCAAAGAAAACAGATATATATTGAAAAGTATTTTTATTTCTTTTTAAAAATTTAAAAATGCTTTTAAACTTACTCCCTCCAATATAATTATATAATATATATAGTATATATGATAAATAAACCTCCAGAATTTCCTTTGTTTAACAACTCGATTATGATTAATAACAACTCTGTAAACATGAATTTTTTAATAACCTAAATAAATTTCAGATAGACAAACATAAATAACACAATTAAATCCTAAGCCAAAATTCATTCATGCAAGACAAATTATTTTATATTTATTGAAGAGCCAGAAACATATTTTTTTTTCAAAGAGCAAAAATATATCAAAATTTTCAATAAAAATTAAATTAAGATAAATTTATAACAAAATATTGTCATGGCTTTTATCCCAATAACCAAAACTATGTGAAAGCATGAAACTACCCATAAATATATTTTAACGCTAGACACAATCTAAGAATTAAAGTAATCTATAACACGAAGCTTTAAATTTAAAATTACAATTTAAAAAAGATTACAATAAATTAATTACTTTTAAATTTAAAAAAAATTTGAGATTACCTATAATTTTAAGCTACTAAACATTATCTACTTAATGTCAACTTGGACATTTTGAACTCGTACCATGAAAAGTTGAAAGGAAACCTTTAAGAAAGCACGCGGTAAAGAAAAGTCTAGAAACTACTTAAAAAGTGTATTTTACAGATAGAGAACCGTACCGTAACTATAAAACAATACGCGTAACTATGCGCACTATAAATAATAATAATAATAATATTCATTCGGCTACTCATTATAGAGATTAAGCTGCTGTTATAGACCACCTGATGGTGCGTCTGAAAATCTTAGTTTTTTTTTACAGCAAAATATCATTCACAAAGGTTGCAAAGAAAACAAAATTACTTTTATAATTGGCGATTTCAACATGAACTGTTTAATTTATAATAAAGATAAAAAAATAAAAAGTTTTTATGATGAAATACTTATGGCAGGAACTCTTCCTTTAATTAATCGCCCTACTAGAATAACCAAAACTTCAACTACGTTGATTGATAATATTTTTACAACAGATATTTATAATAGAAAATTAAAAAAAGGAATTATAAAAACCGACATATCCGATCATTTCCCCATTTTTCTAACAATCTATACTGTATCCTCTAACAACCCCGAAAGAAAAAATATAATAAAAAAACGCGTCTTCAATGAGAGCAATATAAAATCCTTCCAATATCAATTATCACTTCTGCATTGGAAACATATTAACTTTAATGAAGACGCAAATACAATATATAATAAATTCTTTGATACGTTCTTCTCAATATACGATGCAAACTTTCCACTTTGTGAAAAAATAACAAAAAAAAAAACCTTAAATAGTCCATGGATTACCAAAGGACTTGGAAAATCCTCTAAAATAAAACAGAAGCTATATATAAAATATCTAAAAACAAAATCAAATGAAAACCAACAAAAATATAAAAATTACCAACATTTATTTGAAAAAATTCGTAAAAAATTAAAAAAAAATTATTATTCAAATTTAATTAGTAAATTTAAAAACGACTCAAAAAATACTTGGAGAACGTTGAAAGAATTAACAGGAAAACAAAAAACAAATTCAAACTCCCTTCCTAAAGTAATTAAAATAAATAAAACAAATATATATGAGCCAAACAAAATTGCAAACAAGTTTAATAAATATTTCATTGACATAGGAACCAAATTGGCAAACAAGATCCCTATTACCGAAAAAATTTTTAGTGATTTCCTAGAGCCTATAAATAATTCGCTTTTTATAGATAATTTATATTCTGACTTATCTTTTGATGAGTTTGAGAGAGCTTACAAATCTCTCAAAAGAAACAAAGGTACGGGTGCGGACGAAATAAATGGCAACATAGTCATAGATTGCTTTGAAAACTTAAAGTGTATTCTTTATAAAGTCTTTAGGGCATCTATACAGCAAGGTGTATTCCCTGACCAATTAAAAATAGCTAAAGTAACTCCTATATACAAAAACGGAAAAAAATCAAATATTAGTAATTATCGCCCTATCTCAGTTCTTTCAACTTTCTCAAAAATTTTAGAAAGAATTATATACAATAGAACATACAATTACCTTAATCTAAATAAACTTCTATATAAAAATTAATTCGGTTTTAAAAAAAATTGTTCAACTGAACAAGCCATTACACAGTTCATTCGTGAAATCTCCAATTTATTTGGTAGATCACAATATACATTAGGTATTTTCATTGACCTATCAAAAGCATACGACACGGTCGATCACAAAATTCTACTTAAAAAACTCAAATTTTACGGAATTAATGGCAAATTAATAAAATGGTATCAAAGTTACTTGGAAAATAGAAAACAATTTGTTTTCTATGGAGATTATTTTCAAAATGAAAAATTAATTGACATAAAATGTGGTGTTCCACAGGGTTCTATTCTAGGCCCACTTTTGTTTTTAGTTTATATAAATGATTTAAATAAAGCTTCTAACCTTATGAGTATAATTTTTGCGGACGATACTAATTTATTTCTGTCAAACAGTAGCATTTATGAGCTTTTTTCAAATATGTATAAAGAACTCAATCAGATCTCCAACTGGTTTAAGTGCAACAAGTTAACTTTAAACATTGACAAAACAAAGTGGATCCTTTTCCACTCTCTTGCTAAAAAGCGTTTTTTACCAAATAAATTGCCTAAACTTTTTATTGATAAAACTGAAATAAAAAAGGAGTCGGTCAGAAGATTTTTAGGCATTTACATTGATGAAAATATTACATGGAAGTATCATATCGACTATATTTCTACTAAATTGGCTAAAAGTATTGGAATTCTATATAAGGTCAGATACTATCTAAGTAAACAAAATTTAATTCAACTCTACTACTCGTTTATTCATAGCTATATAAATTATGCAAATATTGTTTGGGGAAGTACCTCTAAAAGTAAGTTACGAAATCTTTACCATCGTCAGAAACACGCAATGCGTTTAATATGTTTCGAAAATCGTTTTTCTCATTCAAATATTTTATTTAAAAACGTTAAAGCACTTAACGTTTACGAATTCAATGTCTATAATATTTTATGTTTTATGTTTCGTTGTAAAAGTGAACGACCATTGTCCAATTTCAAAGATCTTTTTACTTATAAAGCTATAAACAAATATGCTTAACGAAATAATAATTTATTAATTGAACCCTTTTGTCAAACAAAGTTTAATCAATTTTGCATAAACTATAGAGCACCGTATTTATGGAACAAAATTGTTGTTCCAAATTTTGATTTGTCAACTTCGTTTTCCGTTTTTAAAACTAATTTAAAAAACTTCATTCTTTCTACTTTATGTTTTTTACAGATAAATCAATTACAGTTAATTGGTGGAACGTCTTTTAAAGATAGAATACAAAATAAAGAACACAAAATTATGCTGAGGTAATTTCTAATCAATTTTTGATGGAAGTATAATGTTCAAAATACCCATTCTTGGTCTGCAAAACTGGTTAACACCTTTAAGCGCATGGAATTGTAATATGCATGCTATTCAACATAAAAAATGACACTATTTGATCTCTGTCCAATCCCCATAAGTGTATAAACATGGACGTTAAACCATTTATAAATGGCTGCATAAAATTTAGTATAAAAATTTGATGTGGCCACCTCGAAAACTATTTTTCAATGCTAGAAATGTTTTATATTTTGATTATTAATTTATTTTGAAAAAAAGTTGTTTTATTTAAAATAAATATTTGAAAAAGTAATTAATAACCAACTAACAGATATATTACTTTTTTTTAAATTCAGAGTATTTTCAAAAAGTTATATGGCTTCCACGGATATGAAGGGCAAAGGTGGAAAAAAATATGTTTTAATAACACTAATCTATATGACGTTAAAAAAGATATACCTTCATAAGTTGTAACACTTTTCTATTCATTATTTTCTTCAATTATATGTAAATATATGTAATATTTAAATATATTTTTCAATAAAACAAGTTTTATCTCTTTCTTTAATCATACCTAGCTCTTTTAACTAAACTGAACTAAAAAATTTCTTAATTGTCTAAGTATAGACTATGAATAGATTTAATATCTATAATATACCTTAATAATGTACAGCAACACTAATGTACATGCATTGTACGTTATAATAGTGATCACATTTTTACGCACGTAGCACGTTTACATACATACATAAATACATTTTGACATACATAGCACGTTTTGATGGTGAAAAAGTGTTTTACAGTTGTTTTAACTTTGATAAATCAACTTTTAAAAAACTATAATTTTAAACGTTGTATCAACGTAAAATCAACGTTATTGTAACGTCTTTTCGAGTCGAATCAACGTTGATATAATGTTAGAACCTAACGTTGATTTAACGTTGATAAATCAACGTTAAAAAAACTATCATTTTAAACGATTTATCAACGTAAATTCAACGTTATTGTAACGTTTTTTAGCGTCGAATCAACGTTGGTATAACGTTTGAACCTAACGTTGATTTAACGTTGATAAAACAACGTTGAAAAAAACTTTTATTCTAAACGTTAAATCAACGTAAATTCAACATTAGATTTCAACGATATTTCAACGTTATTTCAACGTTATTTGCCGGCTGGATATCTTATTATATTTTGTTTCAGTAAGTTAACTTTTGTTAACTGTGTAAGCAACTTGAAGCCAGATATAAAAAACTGTAGGGGTCAAGGAGATAATGAAGCCAGATTTGTCTCAGGTTTACAAATGGTCTTTCTGCTCAGATTCTAATTATAAATTCAAACATTTTGTATGCACATTGTCATTGCCAATGACTAAACTTATCTGTTTGTGAATCGTGTTATGTCCAATTGGTCTAAGAGGTTTTTGATAAAATTTTTATTTATTCAAAAAACAGACAAATGTTTTTAGAAGTTAGCATTAAAAAGTTTAAACTTTGAAAAAATTAAATGATGTTTGTGGAACTAAATATATTGCGCATATAGATGGTTTAAACACTTATTTTAAACATGATTTATTTATTTTTCTAAAACTCTGTAGTGCAAATTCTACTTTTTGAACTTGCCTGCTTAAAAAATCATTAAACCTGTAAACCGCCCCACCTTAATAGACTGTCTAGATAGATCAAATTAAAAAATAGCCCTTCCTTCCTCCTTTACTACATGGTCCGAATCCACCCTTGCTCCAGCCCCCCTACTACTTTTTTTTTTATTTGCCTTGTTGGCGTAGTTGCGTCAATTACAACATAGCGTTTTTTGACGCGGTTAATTAAAAACCTGCGTCCGCCCCCTACTTATCTAGTCTTAAGATTTTCAATAGACTTAAAAATCAGTCTTCTAGTCTTGTGAATGACGTAATTCAAGCCACTAGAAACCAATTAGCTGGTGTATTTTAGTATTATTTTTAATAATGTGGTCTTCTGGAAAATAATGCATTTGCAATTATGGGTTAAAAGATTAGGTAGAAGAATAACTTTTAAAATAAATAATAAAAGTTGAACCAGCAAATGCGATTAAAACAAAATGGTAGACAAATTATACACGATTAAAAAAAACAAACAAATGCGTCCAAGTTTCAATACGAGAAACAAATTATAAAACAGCAGTTGACAAGTCAAAAAGAAGCGGAACATACTTCATTGCAAAAATTTTAAAGCGAAGAGGAGTAGTGCCTACAGTAACTAAAAATAAAAGAAACATTTTTTAATCTTTTGAAAATGAAAACGAGGCTACTCAGCAACATACTATTAAAAAATTAAATTTTAAACAAAAATAAAGACTGTTTACAATTTTGGAATCAAGATACAGTGCGAACATCGAATCACTGTATGTAAACAATACTATGGCGGTAAAGCAGAAATAACAAGCGTTGGAAAATATGTAACTCCAGCAGATTAAAAAACTAGAAAAATAAAGTTTGTAAAAAAGTGCTAAACGTTACTTGACGTTAGAAAAGTTCAACAAACAAAAGGTTAAGTTTCAACTGTATCGGTTGTAGACACTCTCTGGTAAATTAAATGGGGTCAACAAATACCAAACGATTTTTGAAAATTTTTTGAAAGAATATAAAAAATGGTTCAAGGCAATAAACAAAAAATGAATATTTTGATTTCGTGGAACGTTTTATCAGGAAAATCGCAACCATTTACAGTTACAGGTGTTATCCTTGCCGGCCCTTTTAATATAAATTACCTGAAAAATCTGTTAAAAAATTTTGCGTTGTATACTTACGAGCGCAAGCACAAGAGTTGTCTATCGTAAACATCTTCTAAAATTTTTTTTTGCTGACAGAATATTTTCATGTTCTATCAGCAAAACGAACTTAGATAATTTTAAAAGAGTTTAATGTAATAAAAGATCTACCCCAGATGATGATCAGTGATAATGCTAAAACAATGCAGCAACAAGCAAATGGTTATTTAATCTAAAATCTCGGAAAATAATATTTACGCAAGCAACAAAATAGAGATAATTTATTAAGATTGCCTCGGCGGGAGGTTAATTTAAAAGGCTACTTTGGATAATAAAAAAAGCTAATCAAAAACAAGTGGTAAGGTTATGCTTAGTTTTAACTAATTTTAAATTGGAAGAAGTATTGTTGATATTGTTGATTTTATAAACAATAGACCTCATTGACACCAAGGTTATCTGTTTGATAATCAAATATTGACACCAAACGTTAATTTGAGGGTAAAACCTGCAATATTAATTGAATAAGATGTTGATTTGATAACAAAAGAAGATTATTCAATATAGAGAGCTAAGTTTGTGAATATATGACTCACCTTAGAAAAAAATATGACTGAAAATCTACATGCGGTTAAAGACCGGCAACAAGCATAGAAAAAAGCAGCAATCTATAACTGCTACTTTTCGGAAGCATAGTTTTATTAAAAATAAAATGTAAGAAAAGTTACTTCTCAATGTTTGACAAATTAAAAGCGATATTAAAGTAAAAGACAAAAAAAAGCTTGTCTTTAAAATCCAACTGGAAAATGATTATGTGATTGAACGACCTATTTAACAATCATTTAAATGGGCAAATTGGATACTATGCTAAAGAATAATTGGGTCATGGAAGACGAGATAGTTGATTAAATGAGAGTCTTAACTTTATTTGGGAGTAGGTGCTGCAAATGACGCCTTCCTAGCTGCCAAAAAGCAAATAATGGTTTTATTTTAATATTAACATCAATGCATTAATGTTAATAATAAAATAAAACCATTATTTGCTTTTTGGCAGCCAGGAAGGCGTCATTTGCAACAATTTTTTAAACCTTCCCAAAGACTACATCTTTACAAATACATGTATTTGTAAAGATGTAGTCTTTGGGAAGGTTTTAAAAATTTACGCTATCGCAATTATGGGTTATTAAAGAGTATGACATGATAAAACACTTTGGTTGTTAACTGATATTGTGGATATTTATAAAAAAATAAATTCACAAATTGATAATTAAAGGTTGATATTTATAAATAATTTATTCGCAGTCAGATGGTAGAACAATGTTAATAAATAAGTTAGCAAACAAGTCATTGGTGTTTCTGGGAAACTTATAATAGTACCTCGCTAGTCAAAATAATTAAAAATTATATTTCGGACAAAAAGTTTTTGAAAATGTTCTTTGAAACATTAGATAAAATGTAAGGGTTTTTTGAATCAATATTAAGTTATACGGAAACAAAGTTTCAAACTTTTGAACTTATCTTAAAAAACGTGACATATTCATGTAAACGTTTTTTTTTTAATTAATAAATTGAATTTTTCACTTTTTTAGGAAAGGTCAATTACGCCATGTAACTTAGTTTTTGTTCCTGGCTATAATTGTTATATTTCGATTGCTTATGTCTAAAGTATTTCAAAAAAATGACTTTATTAAGCACAAACTTTGCTTAATGAAGTCGTTTTTTTGTAAAAATATAAAGATTTTTTTTTTTTTGTCATTATGATTAGGTAAAAACATAAGTTGCACAAGGAATAGACCACTCAACAAGGATTAGAAATGTTTAGATTTTCTACATTTAAAATTTTACTGTTAGTCATTCTCTCGAAGTAGCCCTTAAATTTTCCCCATCATGTATTTGTTATATTGTCCTCGGTAACGATTGTTAATATCTAATATATCTTAATAAAAAAAGCTCGCCCTGCTCCTCGGAGTAACAGACATTCTACATCCTATAATGACGTAATTCTTTATGAGTGTCTGCACTAACTCCACATAGTTTTCAGCTTTGTGATTAACTAGAAAGCCCCGCAAGACGGCAGCAAAATTTCTCCAAGTCGCTCTCTCCAACCTGTTCAACAGCTAATGCAAAATCCTCAAACTCTATGATCTTTTTGATCTGTAGTCCAACGAATATACCAAACCTAACCTTAACCTCAAACAACTTTGGAAAAAGATCTTGGAGGTGTTGAAATACTGCTAATCCCTTATAAAGAGCTGTGACAAACTGCTTAATCGGGCCTAAAGTGATGTGCGGCGGTAGCATAAGCATTTTATGAGATTTTTACAGCGGCTCCCGTTTCAGATTTTCTTATTATTTTTAACAAATTGGGGCTATGTGGTACTGAGGCAATGGAAGAAGGTATGTCTGGATAAATGATCTGAGAGTCATTTTTGCCGGCGCAAAAATTTTTAGTGTTTATCATGCAAAAGTAGCAGTTCCTTGAGTGGTCCATCGGCTCTTACCAAATCGTGGGATAACAAATTTTATAGCTTGCTTCTCAACCAAGCTGTAATATAACACATAATAATGCATAGTATACGACTTACGGTAACACTTTAAAATTACTAATTGAAATGAGTTAGATCAAGAGCATTAAAATTTAATGAAATAAAATTAATTCACCTAAGCAAGAAAAAAATGTTCAGTTTACCTTTACGTTATTTTTTTGCGATAGTTGCATGTGGAAAGCTTTACTTAAAATTTTTCTATTTCCCCGACCAGCACGCTGAAGTATGCTTTATAGGTTTCGCACATTATACAACCACGGAAAACTTTATCGCTCTTACCTTTATGAATTGTTTGTACCAGTAGCAGAATGAATCAGCTGGATGCAAACAATCTCTTTATGCCATATCAAATAAATAACTTCTTTTTAACTACGAATTGTTATCCTTTCATTATGCATTAACATAAATTTGAATCTTGGTTCAAGGCATCTGTGGCTTTATACTTGTACAGGAATTATTGGAACATTCAAGAGCTTTTTAGAGAGTTCTGAGAGTTTCTCTAGAATTTTAGAAGTTTCTTGAACTTTTAGAGTGTTTAAGTGAAATTGTAGAAAATATCTAGACAACTCTGGCAGTTTAGGAATATAGAAGGAAGATCGTTATTAAAAACAAATTAGAATTTTTTTTGAACGAACGCAGTTTTCCAAGTTAATATAATAGCTCTACTTTACTGCTCTAGACCTATCGTGTTAGTAAAAGACACAAAAAGACACCGCGAACAGAACAAAAGTGAAAATTCTTAAGATTTAAATTTAAGTGGAACAAAATTTTTAAGTTAGTCTAGAAAAAAAAGGAAATCTATAAACACTAGTTTCTTAAAACTGCAAGCTTTAATTAACACCACAAAAAATAATAATACTTGTTACATATAAAACTAACAAAAGAAACACAGTTATTATGAATAGATATAGATAAAAACAATTTGTATTTTAATAAGGGATTTAAGCTAAACAAATACGTTATGCAGAAAAAACTACAAAAAAAGTTCGAAATACTCGAAAGCTCGAGATATCAAGTATTCGAGATATCGACATATCGTAAATAATTTAAACTCGTAAAATAAATACATAAGTTTATGTACTAGATTTTCAACTGTTAATCACAGCATCATGTTACTTTGTCTAGAAATATATATATATGTATTTCTAGGCAAATATGTAATTATACTATAGTATAATTACATAACTTATTAAGACGTTTACTACTTTGGTAAACCATCCATTTTGTTTTCGCACCGTATTTGCTGTATACTTGGATATCTACCTTAATAAACGAAGCTGATACAACAGATCCACACTTCCCAATCTTTCTGCAATTGACTTTACCATGTGTTGCAAATTTTGATTTTTCTTTGATTCAAGCAACTACACTATTTTCATCTTGAATATTATCATATTTGTTGCTGGACTCAACGTCTTTAATAATTCGTTCAGTTTTACATCATTATTATTTGATAATTTAATAGTTGAATACTGTCGTTATTTTGGGATTTCTATTTGTGCAAAGATAAATTTGTTAGATAATAATAGATTTTGAACTTCGACTAAACCTGGCTTTCTGCTAAACTTAAATTTTGCTAGTGGATGTTAAATACTCGTCATACGTTGACGAGCCCCAGTTTTTCTGAGATTTTATTAAACAGCTAATTTACAAATTGACGGACATGATCGTTGACCTGTATTTTATAAATATCTGTACCTACATATTTGTTTATACAAAAATAATGCAACAGATTTTGCTTGTTTATCAAAAAGAAGGTCAGCTTCTACTAATTTGCTATAATTGACTAATACTAATTGACTAATACTACCAGATATTTATTACCATTTACTTTTGGGAGTTGAGTTATTTCAATCCCAATCTCTTAAATGTTAACTTTTTGAGTTGATATCCTTTATAACATATTTCAACTTATAGTTTCTTGTTTATTGCTTATTGACAATTATTAGACTCCAAAACGTAGGCAGTAATGTCTTTTACAATCTCAAATCAAAAAAATTCATTTTAAATATGTTTTTTTGTTGTATCGATGCTTGTGCGGCTATATAATGCATTAGCCTCATTAAAAATGTCATTGCACAGACTTAATTATATGACTTTACACCAAATAAATTTTGTTTGTAAAAAAATTTTAAAAGTTATTTATTTCTAATATCGATTTTCAAATAGGCTTTAATTTTTATATCATTTTTTTATAAAACTTATTAATAAAAAAAAAAAATTGAAAACTAGTGTTAAAAAATTATAAAAGAAAAATTAGAGCATAAGTAACGTAGTTTAGGCCTATTATGTATCTTATGGTAAGATTATTTATAAAGTCTTACATACAATATACATACCTTTAGAATATTTATAAATGTGTAGAACATTGCACTAGTTAAGTGAACAGCTTTATTATAAATATACAGAATTATAAATATGCAGAATGATTCTTTAAAAGTTATTAAAAAAAAAAAAGGTAAAGTATTATGACTTTGAAAAAATTGCATAACAAACGAAGGTAAACAAAATTATGCAAAATTTAAAAAATTTATTATAACAGTTTATACATATCAAATTTTTAATACAAAGAGACACCGTTTTACAAATACAACTGTTAATAATAACACTTCACTAAGTTACAACCATATATCTGATGAACAATCACCACCCGGATAGCGAATTTCATGAGCAAGAACTGGTCCATCAGGCTCTAATCCACAGTCGATGAAAAAATTTTCATTTAATTTTAGGCCACCATTTAAAACATCTACATCAACTTGCAACACAAAACTTCCACTCCTGCAATGAACGAAACAAATATTAAAAAAATATTCTAAATGTAAAACAAATTTGTTTTATTAATGTAAATTTAAAAGAAAATAATACATATCAAGTATAATTTAAAAGGCAGCATTTTGATAGTTTCAAATAATCACATTGTTATAGTAAAAATGATACTAACATCATCATATTCGGGTAAAACTGTTTGTCCCAAACTGAAAGCAGTGAGGTGGAAACATATAAACGCTTTCCATCTAAGCTCAACTGAATCATTTGAGGACCACCTTCAACTCTTTTGTTATTAATAAAAATTGGTTCTGGTTGCTTAAAGTTCTCATCTAAAACTTTAACAAAAGAGTCTTTTGCTAAACTGCCGTTAATAAATACCTAAAAACAATTAGCATTTTACAGTTAATCGCGCATACAACAGTTAGTGGCTCGTTTGCATTCAACAGCATTCAACAGTTATAAAATAAAATTTAAAAGCAGTTGCACAATAAACAGTGTTTATTGTGCAACTGCTTCTAAATCTTATTTTATAACTGTTGTATAACTGCTTTATAACTGTTTGATAATAAATTATAAAAAATTTAATTTTTTATTTATTATCAAAATACCAAACTAATTCAAATGTATTTTAATTTGCTTTTTTTTTTTAATATTAAAAGTTACAAAATTAAATATATCTTTTAAAATAAGGTTCCCAGCTAGCACACTTACATTGGGCCAACGTATTTAAAACCATCGCAAACGTCGGCTCTTTTATCCGATGTAATACCAACGTTGATCCAGTGTCATTTGGTTAATGATAAAAATATTACCAACGGAACTAAAAATATCTGGCATATTTACATTGGTCCCATGTATGAAAAAACATTGAAAAGATTTGATTGTTTTAACGATCTAAACCCAACGTTGAACCAATGTATAAATTTCGACGTTGATTCAATGTATATAAATTAACATTGATCCAATGCATGTAAATACATCGCAAAAAATTGATTGTTTTTACGAACTAAACCCAACGTTGATCCAATGTATGCAACCAAACAATGCTATTGCAAAATTGTATAACTTAAATAAAATCTTCGGTAATGTTTAAAATATCAAACCACAATCAACACAAACTCGATTTTTGTTTCAATGATCAAGCAATTTTATCTTATGCATTTAAATATATTGCTTACGTCAGCTGAATTTATTCATAAACATACATACATACATATATTTTTAGTTATATATATATATATATATATATATATATATATATATATATATATATATATATATATATACATATATATATATATATATATATATATATATATATATATATATATATATATATATATAACGTAATGATAATGATAATGATAATAGAATGTAGTAATGATAATAGAATGTAATAATGATAATGATTGTTAGCGACGTCGCATTAGTAACTATAATGATATAAAAACAATATTGACAGCCGATGTTGGGCCAACGAAAAGCGTGACATTGTTTTAATGTTTTTACAACGTATGTGTGCTAGCAGGGTTTGCTGTCGCTCAAAATATTAAAAAGTAGTCAATAGAGTGACTCCTTAGTAAAATTAAAAAAAAAAAAAACAAAAAAAAAAAACGGTTTTATTTTATAAAAGACCAATATAAATAATTTAAAAATAAAAAAGATTGAAACAGAAGTAATAAAGATGGTAAACTAAAATAAAAATAAGAAAGTCGTTTTATCGGAACAATAATAATAAAAAAGCAAGACTAACAAAAAAGAGAATAAATGGATCCGACGACTTAAGAAAAAATGAATGTATAGGATAATACAACATTTATAATTTTCAACATAATTAATACATGAAAATATGCGACATATAAACAATACGCAAATATACATGCCAATAGAAACAAGGTACTAAATTAATAAAAATTAAAAAATTATTTTTATTTTTCTTTTACTGAGCTTTTTTTAATGGACAAAAAATCTGCTTTAAAAATTTTTTTCATTTTCAAACATTTTTTTTACTTTACTATATATAGTGAAAAGTTACATAAAAATACTTACGAAACATTAAAATATTTTTGTTTCATTTTAATTTTCTTTTTACTTTACTATATATATAGTTAAGTTTTATAAAACTAGTTAAGAAACATAAAAATATATATATATTTTTTTATTCTTTTATTTATTTGAATCTTTAAACTTTGTTTTTAATTCATTTTTTTCCTTTTTTCCATTTTTTTTTGCCTTTATAACGTAAAAAGAACACCTTGGCTATTTGCGATGTCATTACAACGAATCAATTGTCATAATAAAATTATATAAATTATTATAATTTGTATAATATACGCATTAACTTACCTGACCAACTAATTTAGGATTTTTTGTATCAGTAATATCATACTGGCGAATGTCTCCTTGAAGCCAATTAGAAAAATAAAGATATTTGTCATCAAGGGAAATTAAAATATCAGTTATAAGAGCTACAAGAAAAAAAAAAAAATTACTTGTAAAATTAACTAAAATTCACTCTTATTATTAATAAAAAAAAAAATAGAATTTACAAGGTACTTCAGGCAATGCCCAACCCTCAACTTTAACAGATGGAACGTCTATGACTTTTTCTGCATCCCATTCATTTTTCTAAAAAAATTGTAAAAAGTATGTTCAAAGAATTCTTAACAAAATTTCAGCTAGGTAGATTTCTTTTAACTTTCTTATGATTCATAGGCAGTGGAGACATGTTATAGGTATTCATATAGGTCAGTGTTTCTGTAACCTTTGTGAATACCTTGAGAAAGCAACCAATTATTGCAGCTATGCATACTGTTTTGTGTTTAATTGTGCCCCTGACGTGAGAGACACTTATTTTAAGATGTTTGAGTAAAACAAAATAATTGTATAAAAAAAGTCCTGGCTTTTCATATTTACAAGTTTAAAATAAACTTTATTAAAACAAAAAAATGTTTTTACATCGTTAATAAAGATTCTAAATATATTGCTGCTAAGTGCGCATCCCACAAAACCTTCTGACGAGTCTGGGTTGTGCAAAAAGCGTAACTCTAAAGGAATTTGGCCATCTGCACCTAAATCTATAGATTTGATATATTCGTGTTCTTTCCACTTCCAAAAGTGGAGAGAATGGCCATACTTTCCTAAATTATAAAACGTATTGTGCTACTTTTAATAACAGATTATTTTTGCAATTACAAACAAAGGGAGAAAATAAAAAATGATTTATTAAATTTTATATAAGATAAATAAAACCTTCAGCAACATGAGACGGATTAAAACCAGTCATGAAACATTTTGGCGATCCCAACTCAGAACTAACCATAACATTTTGCCGAGGTTTATACCAAAAATCATATCCAAATGGTACTTGATCACCCACTTTTTCCCAATTACCAACAACCTTCAAAGTTTTACCATCAACCAAGGCAAAGCTACCTAATGAATAATACAAAAACGCAATTCATTTGAATATCTTCTCTTATAATAACTGGCTCATAAATTAAAATAAATTTATATAAACTGTTTCAATAGCAACTTATTTATGTGGCTTTATTGCTTTAACTTTAAATTATAATTCCAAACCCAATTCTAAAAAACAGTGTTAAGTAATATTTTTTTTAATATTTTCATCAAAAATTACAAATAGAGTGCTCATAATATTCAGAATAAAAATAAAACCTTATACATTATTTATATCAAATATTAAGTTAATTTTCCATAGCAAAATGTTGGGCAACACAAGTAAGATTGATGAAGCCTGTCGATGGTCTGTGAACATGAAAAAATAGTCGGTGGTTTAAGCGCGCCTGCGTCATTTTACATTAAAAATAAGTTTTTACTTTCTGCATTAACATTTGACATTGATACAGTTAAATATATTTTCAACAAATTATCACTTTCGGCAAAAAGTATGCTAATATTTAAATTCAATAAGGTTTAAACAATCGTTGATATTTTTTATCATCTGCCATTTGAGGTGTGAAATCTCAATAAACTAGGTAACATTTTCTATTAAGCACCTAAAATATGAAATGTTATTTCGTAACTATACAAATAATTTAAATTTTCAGGAGTAATAACACATACGTTAAATGATCCTTTGAGTACCTGCTCAATAATATATAATACGTTTAAACTTTTCTGATCAAACCGTCTTGTTATTTCTTAAAGTAGAAGTTCTATGATACTTAAAATTGATTTCCTAAATTATTTTCCAAAGAAGTTCAAAGTGCTAAACCATCTTCATATTTTGAAGGAGGTCTTTATTGCATTGCATTACTAGATAGCACTAGATTTCCCTAAAAGTCTGGCTTAGTTGCATCAGATGAAACATATAAACAAGTTAATTTAAACATTTCTTCACAGCGAAGAGTTCCCAAATGTGTTCTTATTGATTGTATGCTGTGTCAGGCTTGTTGGGCATCAATATAATTTGTTTTAAAAAATCTAAATGTAGTCTTTTTACGTTCATACAGATCTATAAAACCTTTATGTACTTTATATTGATCTGACACCTATCTAAATGTTAAAAATAACTGCTTTAATCCAAAACATCATTAGTTTTATCGACGATATTACCACATGTGAGAGCTCTTCAATGAGACTAAGGGTTTAACAATAAGAATAACAGTTTTAACTTTAAAAATACTTTCCTCTGATAAGCTTATTGATTATATAATGTGAAGATACTTTCCAACATAAATCCTTTTGCCTAGGAAAGAATCTTTACAGTTATTTGTTTAATATTCAAGTGATTTTTATAAATTTCCTTCAAATTCGTAATTCTTGTGTACAAGTGCTATACCCTGCCAGATATCTTGCCAGAGAGTCTATTTCTGTTTTTAAACATACTCTGTTTTTCTCTTGTTGTTGCATTTTTCCATGAAGATTAAGAGAACTTTTGATAAATAAAGAAATTTTTTTTTAAAACATTTTCCATGAAAAAATGATTTCTCATATTTGTAAATGTATTTTGAATCAAACAAAAAAATACGTGATCTGTTTTCAGTATTTTATTACTTATCACTTACACTTTAAAATTTTTTAAGGTCTGATTTCAAAGTTTCTAAGTCCCTTTATGCTCATAACTAATTAATACTCTTATTGTTAAATTTAAGTAGCACAAAACAAAATTGAACAGTAAGCTCATCATTAGCTAAAAGGCTTGTTCATATAGCTGCAAAAGTGCAGAAATTTAGAGAAATGATGAACTGTGATAACTATATAGTTTTCTTATCTAGTTTGTATTTGAAATAGACAATAAGGCATGGCAATATGGCCAATCGACAATAATATTATTGTTAGCTTGCAGAAAAAGTTTGCGTTATTAGGAGATAAATAAGAACTTTTTTTCATTGTCATAGATTTTGCAAATGTTTTTGTTGCCAATGTGTTTTGGCGGGTCATTGATATAGATTATAAACAGTGTTGGGCTGACACCTGAGCTTTGCGGAACGCATTTAGTAACTTTTTCCTATCCTGATAAAATGTGAAAATTATCCAGCTTAAGATTTTGCCTCAAATTATATACAATTTAATATTTTTAAGTAACCTTTGTGTTGAACATATTCAAATGCGAAGGTTAATCAAGAAAACATCAACAGAAAGCTTACGCGATGCAGCATAAGTCAAGAAATCTATAGTTTCAAGTAGACTTGTAACATTCAGAAAGAAGATTGTTAGATAATAAATAATACATATATTTTTTTGATAACTTTTTCCATTGTTTTACATGGTATAAAGGTGACTTTAATTGGTCTTCAGTTAGTGGGGTTAATTTTCAAGCCAATTTTGAACAATGGAGTTACATTTGCTACAAGCAAAGCCTTTGGTAAAATTTCTTGTTCGATTTACATTTGAAAAATTATGGCAAGCAAAACTGCAACTGTTGCATTCTTTAAGTACTAATTCAAAGCAGAACTGCATTTGTTGCATTTTTTAAATACTAATTTGTAGCTGTAAACGCCTTTAGGTAAATTAGAACAGAATTATAATCGATTGAAATGTTAAAGAGAAAAGCACTTTAAGGAACAGAGGTAAACTTTGATTTGGATGTACATATTAGAATACTTTATTCAGTGTTTTGGAAATCAAAACACTTTCACTACAACAAACAGCGCAATGTGTAGATATGATTACCAACAATAACATTAGCACGCAATCTTGAATAAAACCAGATTTGTTTTTCTGAGTAAGATCAGATGAGATACTTTTGCTTTCAATGTAGGCAAAAAATCTTCTTGGATTATTCTTTTTGTAGGCTAGATTGAGCTCAAAAAAAAACACCGGATTGTGATTAAAGTCCTTCCAGTAATGTATTTTTAAAATTGGCCTAAAATTTTTCAAAAAGTTTCTTCTTTTCTAGGTTCAGTTTTATAAAGTTAACTAAAGTTAACTTGGGGTAAGGTCATGTCTAATAAAAAACTCTTTGGTGTTTGAGTTTGCTTAGTTAATTGCTAAAACAACTATTTCATTACATGCCTCTACAGTGTCAAATTCAACTGTAAAAGAAGCTGGAAAATTGTTAGTAGTTAAATGTGCAGATGTTTAGCTTGTGTTTATATACGGTTTATTGATTTAATATTATCAGATGAATTAATTGTTACAAGTTTATCAATTATCATTTTTTCACCATATTTTCTTGAGTGTTTTTTTCTGAAATTTCGACAGCAACAATAACTATTATGCTATTCTGTAGGCTTGCATACGTTAATATTTTACAGTTATGTTCATAAAAGTTTAGCTTGCAGCTGTTCCAATTTTGGTTATGTAGATATGAAATGATTTGAAAGTGTGTATTTGATGAGGAAAAGAATTTTTTTTTCAAAGATACTCCAAGTAACAGATTCTCAAAGACACTCTATTTAAAGACTTTTAAAGAAGTAAGAAAGTCTTAGCAAAGTTTTTTGCTTTTCCTCAAAATATAGGCAAATGAACATGTTTTTAGTTGTGAAGCTGTTAAAATTGACATGTTGATTTAACTTCTAACTAATAGCGCCCTGTGTAACTGTTTTAATTTTAAACTATTTACTTAACTATCTTGTTACTATTAGGCAAACTAATTGGACTACTTTTGAAATCAATTATTTAGATAAAAATTCGTTTAGTGATTTTCTACCACTTTAAAATCGCTTTTAAATTTACTATTAGGCAAACTAATTGGACTACTTTTGAAATCAATTATTTAGATAAAAATTCGTTTAGTGATTTTCTACCACTTTAAAATCGCTTTTTATGCTTATTGTTGTTTCCTTTTAAAACAAATCTTGAATAAAGTTGAGGAAGTTCTTTTTTTTAATATCCATATTTCAGCCATTATTTTCTTCAATTTAATCAACTTATTGGATGACTATGTTTGACTATGATGAACTATAAATTAATAAATTTTTCTTTAATATCATTTAGAGTCTAATTGATGTTAAACTGGATGTTTTTTAACTGCCAGAGTTATTTGAATAAAATACTAAGATTCAATATATATATATATATATACATATATATATATATATATATATATATATATATATATATATATATATATATATATATATATATATATATACATATATATATATATATATATATATATATATATATATATATATATATATATATATATATATATATATATATATATATATATATATATATATATATATATATATATATATATATAGAAAATACTATAGAAAATACGGTTATAAATAAAAATAAGAAATGTTCTGTTGTTACTTTCAAAACAACACTAATTTAGAATTACTTTTAAATAATTGATTTTCACAAAAGTCATAAATTTTTTAAAAGAAATTCTAATAATATCTGTTGCAATATTAGCTGCTACTTTACTCAATGAACTATTTTTTTAAAATGCTTATTGTTGTTTCCTTCTAAAACAAATCTTGAATAAAGTTGAGGAAGTTCTTTTTTTTAATATCCATATTTCAGCCATTATTTTCTTCAATTTAATCAACTTATTGGATGACTATGTTTGACTATGATGAACTATAAATTAATAAATTTTTCTTTAATATCATTTAGAGTCTAATTGATGTTAAACTGGATGTTTTTTAACTGCCAGAGTTATTTGAATAAAATACTAAGATTCAAAAAGTTGATCTTTATATTTTAACCAGTCAGCAAATTATTAAAAAAATTTAATGAGAAAACTAGGTCAAAGAAAAGGCAGAAAAGATAAAAACAGAAAAAGAATTAATTGTGCTAAGTTGAAAAGATACTTTTGCAAATAAAAGTTTACGCATCAAGAAGAAGAAACATTTAAGTATGTCCATTTATAAAACAACACAACAATGTAATTGCTTTAAGATTTAAATAAATTTAATTATATTTTTAACTAGATTCTATTTTACTTACCTATTTTAAATAATACTTTCATGTCATCATTAAAACGCGCATTTTTGTACTCATTTTTCATTTTTCAGTATTTCAATACATTATCACAATTTATCATTATTGATAAAAAATTTAGATTTAAATATGCGTAAAAAGTATTTTTGTCCAATAAAATGTAATGGTTGTTAATGAAAGTCTCAAAAACTAAACACAGTGTCTCTATCTCTGTACCAACTTTAGGATACATAACACACTATGTGAACTATTTTTTAATAACATATACATAACACACTATGTGAACTATTTTTTAAAGAGTCACAACTGTAATTCAAAAAATTAATTTTATTTGTTTACAACCAAAACAAATGCATTTTTTTTTAAAGCCAAAAAATACATTTTACTTTAAAAAATTAAATGCAATTATAAAGTAAGATATTTTGTCAAAAATTATAAATTAAGTTTGCAAAAAGAATATAAAATAATATATTAGACTCAAAATTTTAAAGCATTTTACTGAACAAATAAGATGTGATGAGCACTTTTCTCGTTGAAAAAGCGACATTAGCCGTTTAATAGATCATATACCCTACACATAAATATTTTTTTAAATCTAATATAGTAGGACATCTATAAGCATATATCATATTAAGTTTTATCTTTTTACGAATTGTTACGCGACTAGAAAGGTATAAGTGGCCCACATTTGACCATAGTGCTTACAAGTGGAATATAAGTGTGAAACTGTATTCCCGTTGATGATTTTTATATATGCTGATGAACAGTGTGGCCCACATGTGGAACACATGATGCATCGACATAATTATTCGACTTAGTGTGATATAATCCTTATATAAATACGTGCTAAATTAGATGTGACTAAAATTGGGCCATAGATAAAAAAACTCACAATCTTACCTCATTTCTAACTTTTATTTTTAACCACTTGTAAACTACTAACCCATTGCAATGCGTTATAGTAAACTCTAAAATATTCCATGATATCAAAATTACATATCGTTATGTTTCCAGTTTTGATAATTTTCAATTCACAGTTGTAATTATGTTTGAGCGGTTTTATAGTTAATATATTTGAGAATTGCTCTTTGGAATAAACTTACAATAAAATTAATAAATCAGAGTTACACCTAAAAATAAAAATTTGTTGTTATATGTAACGAGTTATACTTAAGCTACACTTGTTTTAAACAGAAATATACTTAACAAAAGAAATTATAATTAAAGTTATTCTCAACAAACGGGCCATTCATAAAGGGCGTCATCCAAATAGGGAGGGGGGAAGCGGGTTGAGTTAAAAAGGACAAAAAAAAAACAGGAGGACAGGGGGGGGAGGATGTTTTTATTTCTATTTTTATTTTTTTAGTATATATATATTTGCTGTTTATATAATAAGAAAATATAATTACAAAGAAACATTTACATACAACAAAAACTTGATTTATAAAAACAGGCAAGGGCTCAAAGAAGATACGGATGAATAAAGTCACCACAATCTTTTCATAGAGCCCCTTTGTGGACTTTACAAGTTAAAAATAGAATAAGATTGTTAAAAATACAATTGTACAATTCTAATATAATAAAAAAAAACTTTCATAAATATTTATATTTAAAGAAAGAAAGGAAATAGTAATAGTATAACGTAAACAATAATTAAAACTAATACAATAGTTAAAAATAATTAAAAAGTACTGACATTGTTTTAAATATAAAAAAATAAGACACAATTTTTTTCTTCAAACTAAGATTAATGGAATTCGATGTTTATTTAGAAAAATTGCAAAATTTTTTATAATGTTTAAAAATTTCATTTTTTATTAGAAACTTAACTTAGAGTTTAATGATTTTACCGTATTTAAATGTTTGGTTTTTTGAAATGTGTTCCATAGTTTTAGTCCACGGTATGCTATTCCGTATTAAGAATACTTGCTCTTATTTCTAGGCAGTTTATAAGTATTCCATTGGTTTATTCTGAGATAGTAATTATTGTTAACATTTTTGTCAGATGTCAGAAAAGGACGTCACTATATAGATTTTTTATTTAGTTTAATTAACATGGAAAACTACGTAAACATGTAATTTTGAAAAGATATTTTTATAATTTTATTTTTTTAAAGGTATAGCAGCAGATTCAAATATCATTGCAAGATGAAATAAATATTTTTGGAATTAAAATAGGGAGGAGGGTTAGGATTTTACAGCGTCCTTTTCCAGGGCAGTATAGGGAAAAAAGACAACCGGTGACAAAGTGTGGGGAGGGGTCAAAAATTGGCTAAAAAATGGTGACGTCCTTTATGAAAGGCCCCAAAGAAAAATATATTTTAATACGTTGTATTTGCTACCAGAAAACAACGCTAAAAATTTAAAATGGCGGGTAATGTAAGCAATAAAAGTGCAACATTTTTTTTTTATTTGTTTTTTAACTCGATTTCGTTTTTACATGGATTTCATATAAAACTATCTTAAGCTACTGTTTAAAGACATTTTATGAATACTAGATAAAAAATTTGATGAAAATGTTGCGCCTTTATTGCATGATTCATCAGATGAGTTTTGTGTACAGAACTAATACAGAATGAATTTTTTAAATTTAATGAAAGGTTTTTGCACGTATATATTTATCAGTGAATAAAATTTTAAATAAAAGCAAAAAGTCTGATTTTTTTTTATTTAAATTTTTTAACTGGTATTCCTATAAAAATAAGTATACATAAAGTATCATACTTTTTTGTATAGGTATATATTTACATGTATATATATATATATATATATATATATATATATATATATATATATATATATATATATATATATATATATGTATGTATATATATATATATATATATATATATATATATATATATATATATATATATATATATATTTATATATATATTTATATATATAATATATTCTATAAATAAACAAATCTATTGACTTGTTTAAATATGGTATTTAAATAAGTCAGAAGATTTATTTATGTATTTGTTATAACTTACTTGTGGAAAATAATGCGGCTTTCATTCTTATTTGGTGTGGTTTCAGTAGGATAAACGTTATAGGAAGATATGGAACGCAGCAACGCCATCTCATAAAGGATAGTGGTAAATATATGGCTACAATATGCTTACCACACATGTTTTTAAAATTTTTTTTAAATAAAATAATAACGTAACTTTTGCAACAGTTGTTGGAAATCGGCTGGTAGTACGATGATTACTGGCTTTTATTGCCAGGATTCTGAGGCCAGAAGACTCCCTTTACATTATTCCAAACAATGAATTTCATTAGACTTAGTAGGCTTTAGATATAAAAATAGTACCGTTAAAGATAGGTTTTTTCCATAAGTCTCTTTGACTAAATATAACAGGTCACTTGCTAGATAACATGATTTCTTTTAGAGGTCCCTATATATCTATATATATATATATATATATATATATATATATATATATATATATATTATATATATATATATATATATGTATACATATATATATATATATATATATATATATATATATATATATATATATATATTTATATGTATATATATATATATATATATATATATATATATATATATATATATGAATATATATATATATATATATATATATATGTATATATATATATATATATATATATATATATATATATATATATATATATATATATATATATATATATATATATATATATATATATATATAGATATATATAGATATATATATATATATATATATATATATATATATATATTTATATATATATATATATATATATATATATATATATGAATATATATATATATATATATATATATATATATACATATAAATATAAATATATATATATATATATATATATATATATATATATATATATATATATATATATATATATATATGAATATATATATATATATATATATATATATATATATATATATATATATATATATATATATATATATATATATATATATATATATATATATATATATATATATATATATATATATATATATAGATATATATATATATATATATAGATATATATATATATATATATATAATATATATATATATATATATATATATATATATATATATATATATATATATATATATATATATATATATATATATATATATGTGAAGGAAAAAGAAGCCAAGCAAAACAACAATATTCAAAAAATGAATCAATTTTTTATATTAAAATACTACTAAGGAAATATTAAATAGTACTAGAGGCATTTTAGTATTGATCATCAGTAGTACTATTGCAAATGTAATTATCATGATTTTGATTTATGTAAAAAGTTATATAATAGAAGTATTTAATAGCAGTTTTTGTAACTATGAGTTACAATTGTTATGTTATTATAAAAGGAAGTATTAGTTGAAGGTGTCATGTTTTTGTTTATGCAGATAATTTTTATAGGTCAACAAATTATTTTCATTTTTTAATTCGAGAAAAAAATAAAGCTGAAAAAATGGCTCCATAGTTGTTTTGTGTACTTTCTTGCAATCATATACATGATTGTCGAATCTATTAGTTGAATTGCCAGTTTTGCAACCGGAAATATGTCCATTTGTGCGGTTTCTTAAATTGTTTATTTTTCCAGTATAAGTAGATAGTCCATTACATGATAAGCATTTTAGATAATAAATGACATTTTTACTATTACATGTAATGTGACTATTAATGTTCCAAATTGTGCCATTGGATGTCTCAAACTTATCTATTTCTTGTAAATATAATCGGCAGATTTTACATCGACTGTTTTTGCATTTGATTAATCCCATTTTTTTGACAGATGACGTAGAGTGAATTTTTGAGCGCGTAATTTGTCTAAGTAAGTTTGGTGGTTGTTTGTATGCTATTACTGGTTGAATATTTGAAAAAACTTTTTTCAATCTTTCATTATCAGATAAACTAATTAAAAGGTTAGCTTTAGTTAAAACTGGTTGACAGTTTAAATTACTATAGAAGGTAGTCACCAAAGGAAAGACTTTTTTTGATTGTTTCATTGGCGCTGGCCCTTGTAACTTTGCATTATGAAATGCTATTTCTATTATATTGTCAGGGTAATGGCACTCTTTTAACTATATTTTAAGTTCCGTTAGACGTACTTTTTCTGTAGCATAATCAGACGTTAAAACGATTATTCTTTTAGGTAGGTTATAAGGTATGTTCTTTTTTATGTGATACGGATGATGACTGTTAAAGTTTAAATAATCATGAGTGTTTGTTTCTTTGTAAAAAATATCCGTTTTAATGTATTTGTTGTTTTCAAGGATAACCGAAATGTCTAAAAAATTAACTGTGTTATATACTTTTTCGTTTGCTTCGAATTCGACGCCAAAATCTATTGTAAAATTTAATGAATCATGTAGTTCTGTAAGGGACATTTGAAACTTAGCAATATCTATATACTTTGGTAATATGTTAAAACCATCATCGACATATCTAAAATAAAACTGTTTAATAATTTTAACTTCTTCTTTCAAAAAATATTTTGATAAAATTTTCGAAAAAAGCATTGTTTCTTCTAAAAAACCAATTGTAAGACAAGCATAGTCTGGTGAAAAATCTGTGCCCATGGCTGTTCCTGTAATCTGGCGAAACAATTGATCGTCAATGTAGAAATTATTATTTTTAAGAATGAAAGAAGCTGAATTTATGATAAAATCAGTGGTAAATTTTTCGGCTATTAGATTTTTATGTTTTTTAAACCAAAATTTTAATGCTTGTGAACCAAGATCATGTGGAATGCTTGTGTAGAGATTTACAATGTCACAATTTGACAATCATGTATATGATTGCAAGAAAGTACACAAAACAACTACGGAGCCATTTTTTCAAGTATTTGATTGCTGCAATTAAGTGATTTATTGATAATAATTTATTGATAAAAGTGTCTAGACTAGGTCCTACTTGTTTTAGAAAATATAACTGTATTTAATTGTTGTACACTGTATCTTCTACTGTTATAAACCACGCCAGAAAAGAAACCTTTAGTGGAAATTAAATTATACTCAGTCAAAATGCATTCCATATAACTTTCTGGTGCAATATCAAAGACCTGTTGTGCAATTTAAATTTTTATTTTTTTAGTTTTTCTTCTAATCTTTCAAGTATTTTATTTTTCTTTAGTTTTTTTGTAATATTAGCACATTCATCAGCATCCATCATCTTTAACTATTTTCCATCAAAATCATTTTATTTTTTTAAATTCTTAGGTTATATTATATCGTTTTTCACTAATAAAGTAGTAATAATTAATCTTTTTCGTTTTAATGAATTTAAAAATGAAAAAATGTAAAAACAAGATTTAGTAAAATATACTTGCGATAGAACACTCAGCTCTCAATCAATAGGTTGAATGTTCAAATTCAGCTAACGTCTATTTAAATACTATGGTCAACTTGTTTCTCTTCTTAGCAGTTTAAAAAGATTTCATAGTTTAGGGTTAAAAAAGTTTCAAATAAAAGTAAAGCAATTAATGAGTAGTTTCTTCGATTGTGGTGTGAATTTACTAAAGAAACAGATTTAAAGAATTACTTGAGACATTAGAATAACACAAAAAGGACCTTTTGGGTTTCCATCTTTGTCACCCATGCCGCTGATCATAATATTACCATCTGCAAGACAATGTGTTGTATGTAAGTAACATAGTTTTGCATTTTCGAACATTTCATCATTCTGAATAACCTAAAATTATACAATTTATTTAAACTATTATTTTTAAACAAATAGTTACGTAAATTAATGTTTAATTCAAACTTAGTTTTTATTTTAAATGGAAATTTGCATTATTTTGCTATATTGCTGTACAACGTTACTTTGCAGTAAGGTTGTACAGCAATGTAGCAAAAAAAACAAACATTCAAATTTAGAAATAGTTTTCTAATAGTGACTGGATAATAGTTTTTATGCAAAAAATAGTATTCCTAAAAAAAAAAAAAAAAAAAAAAATTAGAAACACATTTTTAAAAGTTTTCTAAAAAAGAAATGATATTTTTAATAGAAGAAGCTAAAATACGGCAGCAGTACTCGATACAATAATTAATAAAACATTTATAGAAGTAGACAACAGAATCAGGAGAATGAAATCAGCAAGCGTTGTAAACAAAGACAACCTTAACATAATTTTATTTTGAAATAGATTGTATATAATGTTTAAATGAGAGTTTTCCATGATTTCTATAAATGATCAGTATTTAAAGATACCTTGTAAAGATTTTTATATATAAAAAAAAACGTTAGTAGTAAACATGCTGCTTTATAAAAAGCAATAAAAAAAAAACAATATACCTCACCTCACTTGTTTTATTCAATGTTATTTCAAAAAATTAAGAAAATTTTATCAAAACACTTGAAGCTGCAGGGAAACTAGTACAGGAGAGAGGAATTTGGGCTATCTCGCTTGTGAACAATGGTGGAATTAGCGTCTATTATTCACCTAAAAGTTAATGGTATGTTAGCGAAAGTTATGGTAGACACGAGATGTTTAAATACAACTATAAATCAAAAAATGTTGCTAAGAAATTAAAAGTAAACCAAGTACCCTCCAAAGCTAGTAACATTTGATGGTAAAATCCATCAATGTAATGTATCAGCAGTTCTTATTATTTAGGTTGATGGTATCTAAGTACAAGACAAAGTTATTTTGGTGGATTTTCAACCGTTTGGAGTTATACGTTGCTTGGAATGGGTTCTATTAAATTGCTATGAGGAGTCTTTATTTCCCCTTCTGAAATGGCAAAGTTTGAGTTCAGCTCGTGCGAAATGGCAATCTCAAACAAATATTAAGTCAATAAAATTAAATGAAATACAGAATCATGAAGCTATATTCAATTGCGTTGAATGGGAAGTTAAATGGAAATATAGAAATAAAGAAGACACTAACCAATTTCTCAACAAAATTGTCAAACATCATACTAAAAAATGCAAGATCAGAATATGAAATCGATCTACGGGATTAGATCAATTGTAAATTATTTATTGAATATAAATAAAATAAGATAAGACCACTCAAAGAGCAAATTTTTTAAATGGCTATTATCAACGAAATAAAGATTATAAAGTCAAATCCGTTTTAAACGGGAGAGAAGCTAACAATTTTATCGAGAAGTAAACAAAAGATGTAGATGTGTGTGTTGAAAAGTTGAGGGAATGTAGAAGAATGGGAAACAAACCAGGAATTATTGATATATGCAAGGCTTTTCTCCAGTTAAAAACTGAGGATTCTCTTTGGCCATTGAAAACAGTGTTTTTTTTAAACAAAAACTATTTTTGACAGGACTTAGTTTTGGATTGAATGTTACTCTAATGATCATGAATTCTGTTGTGAGTGTATTATTGATCAAGAGAATTTGGTGAATTAGGAAGTATCCGCTTATGTGGACGACATTTTTGTCAATTAGTAAGTAGTGCGTCTTGGTTATGTCAGAATACATTTCAAAAAATATGGTTTGGAAAGTAAGGAAAGTGAACAGATTGAATGTAATGGGATTTGTTTGTCCACAAACAGAAAAGTAGTGTTTTCCGTTTGTGGGCAAATAGTTGCTTACTTGCTAGTCTGTGGTTTGTTATGCCCAGTATGCAGCCTTTTGAAAAGAAGAGATAAAGGGTTGGGACGATGAAGTTTGCAATGAAAATTAAAAGTGTGTAATTCAAGAAGTTTTTGATGAGGTAGGAAAGTGCGATTCAGCTTATGGTAATTGGACTGTACATGATGACGAGTGTGACGTATGAGTTGAGGCTAGTTTTTGGCAAATGATGCTCATATTCAAATTGGTAAAACTATTGTAGAAAATGCAACATGGCTACAAAAAGAAATGTTTGATGATCACATAAAGATGGTGAAGCTGGATGCTGCAATGCAAGAAAGAAAAAAAAAAGTGGCTTTGACGTGAAACTGTAGAAAGTGACTATTTTTCGAATTCCGTGACAGTGATCCACTGGGTCTCTGACGCTCTCACTGGTAACTCAAGATTGAAATCAAACGCAATGGGCGAAATATTAATTCGAAAAATTCTTAGCGTTCTGCAACAATTTATTGAAGAATATGGTTTTAATGTTAATGTGAAACTTGTTCCTTTAAAATATAACTTACGCGTTAGCAAGAGTTCGAAGCAGATGGTTGAATAAATTGACAGAAGCTGAGTATTTTAGTAATTCCGTTAGAGTAGTAGTTGCAGAGGCTGAATCCATTTCTAGCATACTCAAGAGAAATGGGCACTTTAGAGTGAATCGAATGTTAAACTTTGTTCGTAAAGTAATTTCAAACGCTACCGAAAATGACTTTTGAGATGCAATTATTAATTGCGAACCATGTCAAGTAATATTTCAAGCACCTGTAAAATGGGTAAAGAAAAAACTAAACTTATCTTTTGTGAACGAGGAGTTTTTTATTAGTAGCCCTATGCGCTGGAAAAATTTGACTGAGGTAACTGGGCAGTCCATTTACCAAACGTCCCAAATAAGATAAAGTGCGCTCATAGAGACTGCTCGGCCATTGTTGAAACAAAACAACCAACTAAACCAAAAGAAAAGATGAAGTTTTTGAAACTTGATTGATTGAAGGAATCCGTCATCTAGATGTTCTGAAGCGATCAAATATTTTTCTTATATCAAGTTGCTCAACAGAATCTACAAAAAAAAATTTTAGTCAATATTTCCTTCAATTTGCATTTTGCTTTGTATTTTTAAAAAAATTCTGGTTTCCTTGGCTGAAGGAGAGCGCTCTTTTAGTAAGCTTGCTTTCATCAAATTCAAATTGCGATCAACAATGACTGAAGAACGCCTTGCTAACCTTATGGTGACTTCAATCGAAAAGAACCTTGCCATGACTTAGTCGTATGAAAATGTCATTTCTAAATTTGCAAAGAAGAAAGCCCGCAAAGTGAAATTAGTGTGATGTGTCTATTCTTCATAATTAACATTTTATTGATGAAATATATAATTCCATTCATTTTAAATTGTATTTTTTTTTTAGTTATATATAAACAAGTTCAAATATAGGGCGTTTATATGCAGCAATAGTTAATACAAAAAGGATTATTGTTTTCGATAAATTGTAATGCGATAGTAGACATGCGCAGTTATATGTAATGTCATAATAAACATATGAACGATAAACAGTCAAACTCATGCTTAATTCAATATAGCTAGGAATCCAAAGTTTAGGGCACTAAACAAAAATTGACTTAGACACCTCAAAATCAGTGTGCGGACCTGTATATACATATATATTATCTATAAAATAATATATACATATATAACAATATATAACAATATATATATATATATATATATATATATATATATATATATATATATATATATATATATATATATATATATATATATATATATATACATATATATACATATATATATATATATATATATATATATATATATATATATATATATATATATATATATACATATAATATATATATATATATATAATATATATATATATATATATATATATATATATATATATATATATATATATATATATATATATATATATATATATAAACATATTTGTGTTTTGTACTTATGTATTATATAATATATACATAAATGTAAATAAAAGAACTAAATTAAAACCAGCTATGCTGTAATTACACTTATCATGTTTATTTAGACATATTTAAAATACTTAAACTTTTCAGATATTGATTTTCATTTATCTTGTAACCATATAATTTAACTTACGAACCTACCACGTTATCACATTTGGTATCAACTACGTTTATGGACATTTATGGATCTTCAAAATATAAAAATACTATTTAAAAACCAATTTTAAACCAAACTTTTTTTTTTGGTCCTTAGTCTCATCAAAGTTAACTTTTAAAGACTCTCATGTTCAACAGAAAAAAATGATCAAATTAGATGAAAGAGGTATTAGCTCATAGTTTGGCGTAAATAACTTTTGATTGAGTTAAGCTTTGAGAAAATTTTATAAAAACTAGTTACTTATACAGTTATTGTCATAAAATTTCTGATGATTGCAAAATTATTTTTAGCTCTTTTTTATGCCTTAAACAGATGCTCAATTTGTTGACGAAGTCTCAAATAAATGTCATTCAAAAAAATATGAGTTTTTCAACATCACCTTTTGTTTCTTAGATTTTTAGCATCACATCTTCATAACATTATCTATACGAAACCCAAGAGCATAAATAGTGTCACGTTTGAAACTACACATGGTCTCACAAAAGCGCTTTTTATTGATTTGCGCATAACTTTTTAAAACATCCTATCTATAAATTAAGACTGAAAATTAGTTATAAATTTTTTTCACTGTGTTGAAAAAGGTTACCGACTGTGTAGCTCTACCTACTGCATGCACACTAGAAGGGTTCAGTGAATGATTTTAGCATGTTATAAAAAAAATTATGGAGTTGAATTTCAAGATTTTTTTGTGAACCCTCCATATTTGTCCAGTCATTGTAGCCACGTTGTAGTATAATTGACTATAACAACCCTATTTCTAAATTAAATGCTTCAAGCTTGCTGACTATTTAAGAAGTGTCTCGTTTACTGTTTTTTTTCTATAAAGAAATCAATTCATATACTACTACTTCATCATTTTTATTATGGACATGCCTAATTAACGTATAACTTGTGACAGATGATTAATGTGAGAGGGTGTGCTAGAATAACATTTTACTTTCCTAATCTCATCAAGAATAGACATCATAATCTGATCACATTTCGAGTTATAAACTTACTCTGTATTGTAGGAGAGATTAAACCATGCGGGATATATTTTATGTAAAACTTGTCTTGTTTCAAGAAAATTGTTGTTTAAAATTTCCTGAGCTAAAAAAATCATTTTTTTTATCTCAAAAGTAAACTTTGTTTTGCTTAAAATAATAAACAAATTTCGAAATTAAAAACTTGTTTTAAAATGGTCTTCCATTTTTCGTTGTATTTATTTATTTGCATTTATAAAGCTGAATCAATCATTGATTTACAAAAAAAACATCGTTTACAAATGTTTTCATAAGTGTTTTTACAATATATATATATATATATATATATATATATATATATATATATATATATATATATATATATATATATATATATATATATATATATATATATACACAAATATATATCATTCAGGGGTATTGAAGTATGATAAATGGTTTAAGATATAAGATCAAAACTAGTTATAAATAACTTACATGCTTCAGAATAGGTGCTCTTGGATCTGTCGCTACATCAAACGCATATACTCGCCCAGAGTTAACTGATGGCAAAATTAACAGATTTCGTTTGTAATTTGGATTATTGTAACAGCTGTAATTTTAAAAAGCAAATATTTTATAAGCAAAATATAAACATTAAAACACATTTTTTTTTAGAGAAAAATTTTGTTTGTAGTAAAAAGTATTAAATCAAAATTTTGTAAAAATATTTAAGCATTAAAATATGTATTTAAAAAACTACGTAAATCCATACCTGCTACAAGAATTCCAACCACTATGATGAAGCTCATCAACACTATTCGGAAGAAAAGTTCTGTGAATGATCTATTAAAAAAGTTAATCTATAACTGAATTTAGATTAAATGTAAATAAAATTTGTTTTATTTTTCTTTGCACGAATAAATCAAGGAGATAGGGTATTCTATGTAATAAGAGAAAACACTTATACTTAAGATAATATTGTCAGGCTCTTTGGAACTCTGTTCTGATTACGAATCAATAATTTTACATATTAAAATTACAATTGAATATAAAACAAATATCGTTAAAAGTTAAACTGTAATTGTTAACAGCTTATAACTCAAACTGGTTACCACCAAGTGATATTTGGTTGTAGGTCTGCTTTTCTATTGGTTTTAAGTGTATTAACATTATATAAACAGATAGTTTTGAAAATGCTTGCCAGAAATATGTTAATGAGTTATAGTTTTAGCTTTCAACATAAACCTTTGCAAACTTTCAAATAAAATATGGACCAAGGTCTTATTTACAACAATATTTAATCCATCTTTTATTGTTTGTGGAATTGATACCTCTTATGAAATTATGGTGCTCTCAGGAGCTTTATTTACTTAAATATAAAGATGGATAGTTTTAAATACATTTTTTTTCAAATTACTGAACATTGAAAAATCAGCTATGAAACTAAATCTCTAAAATAAGAACTTGTTAAAAACTGACTTTAAACAAAAATTACAAAAATTAAAGTTAAAAAAATATAGTTCATTAGCATTTGCATGCAATACATGATCACAAATTACATAAATATTATTAGTTCAATTAAAATTCAAAGATTTGTCAGAGTATCGAATGTTCAGATACTTATCATAAAAAAAAATTTTTAAAATGGTTTAGACAATGCCTAGGTAGTCCAACCTCTAGCGGTTAATAAATATGTGCCCCCTCAAAGAAAAATCTTGTGGCAAAAAAGGGGGTATCAAGCATGGTAAAAATATTTAAAGAGAATTAAATATGAAAAATTTTATGTAGAACACAAACCAGATTCATACTTTGTTTGATTAAACAAATTTAAAGGTACTATATGTAATGCCTGTAGTGGTACGGTACTTACATATAATATTACACATGTATTAAATCCAGTTAATATTAATTGATGGTAGGCTACCATACTAGTTTTCATTTATCACTATATATCACTGCTTTTAAATAATATAATTTTCTTTTAATTTTTTTGATTTGAGGTAGTTATTAAAATCTACTTAGACACCTCGGGGTTCTGAATGGTTTTTGTCAATCCTAAAATGATATTTAATAAATCAAATTGCAGAAAAATAAAATTAGAGCTACTGTATCATTGGATACAATTAACATTTATTTTGATGATTTAAAGACAGTCTCACAGGTGTCCTGCTATTAGGTTCTAAAATGTTAACTTATTTGTTGCAACCTCTTGACTCTCCTTTTCACCCACATAAAATTGATTAGCAGGAAGTTTTTTTGAAATAGAGGGACCAAGGAAACCTCTAAAAGATTCATTTTTCTCCTCTACTCACGCAGCTCTGTAATATTATCAAACTAAATGCTGACGTCAAAACTTTTCTAATAGGTTTTCGCAAAATAGGGTTTTTTGCCTCTTTTTTGAGTTAAAGAGATAAAGCTGTTGTCAGACAAGGTTTTTAAAGAATTCGTGGGGCAGTGGCTAGATCTTTAATCAATCAAATGTATTGAGGTATTACTTCAGTTTGGGCAAGATAAACGGCATTTGTAAGAAAGGAGTTGTAAACTTCCTGGTCATAGCACTCTTTAAGAGAAAGGTCTTGTACGCAACAATTATTAAAAAAAATTTGCGGTGGCCGGTATTTTAAAAATAAATATGATGAATAGTATTTTAAAATAAAAAATGTTTTATTTGTAAAATACATCAGATGATGTAAAGATTTAACAAAGTTTTTACATCAATTTATAAATTTTTACAACAATTTATAAATTTTTTAATAATAAACTTCATTTTATTGTTTCGATCCACAAAATTGTCTATATACTTAAATAAAAACGAGTTTCAAATAAGGTAAAAAAATAAAAGTTGTAAAAATACTGTAGCTACACATTTAAATAAAATATATATTTAGTGCTTTAAAGAAATAAGGAATACTTTTAAAATCATAAAACAGAAACTTGAAATAATTAACAAACTTTTACTATAAAAATAACAAAAAATGAATTAATGTTTAAATTTCAATTTAACTAAACAACTTTGAAGTATTCAGAGATGATTTTTTGCTTGATTTTGATGTAAAAAGTTTAAATGAAAAGTAATGAAGTTTTATAAGACCCTTATACAGTATTATCAAAAGTACTTTTTTACCCACCTCTATCGACAGAGTAGGGATATTTTTTAAAAAAAGACTTTTTTAAAATAAAAACTTTTCTAGTTTAATTTCATTTTCTTAATGATACTTATCATTTTTAGACACATATCGGGCAATTTAAATTGTCAATAACCTCAGCTAAAGATTTATCAAGTAAAAGTACACAAACCGATAAGAATTTCCTGCACCTGAAGTTGACCCATTAATGTTTTATGACTACAAAAATAAGATTTTCGAAATGTTGAGTTTATTAATTATTTGTTAAACACTCAAAAAATATGCACCGCCAGGTCCTTATATTAACCTGCTGAGATTTTTTTCAAGTTGGCCTGTAGCAAGAGTTTCCAAAATAACATATTTTTGTGTTTCTCTTAAAATGTTTTTGTCAGTTCAACAAAATCTTTACGTAAATGATTTATGGAATGTTGTGTATCATGTGTTAATTGTTTTTAATTCTTTTCCCAGATTGTTTTTTTTTTTAATTCGCAAATTAAAAAAAAATATATATTTTTTAAACTTTGCGTATCACGACCTTATGTGTAAAAAGCGCTATGAATAAAAATCATAAGGTCTTCTTGAAGAACTTTGATAACTAAAAAAAGAAGAAAAATTTTCTTGCTGAAACAAACGGAAGACTCATGTATCAAATTGCTTCGAGAGATGCTGTATAGAAAAATTAGTTAACAATTGGATAAAAAAGAGCCGCTTCCAAACAAGGAAAAAAATGACTGAAGAAGCTAATATTTTAAAAACCGTATTTAAAAAAATCAGTAGAGGAGGAATGTCTATCCGAAATTGTTCTTACACCGATAATGACCAACTTAATAGCACTGCCATCAAGTAAGTCTGGATCAATTTAAGTTTTACGGCTTTTCTGGACTGTCTCTATTGCTTTATGATCTAAACAATTCAACACTCGATGAAATAACAAGCTCAATCTGCACTGCCTCTAACAAATGAAATTTACTAAAATGCTCAATTTTACTCGCAAATAAAAACTTTAACTTTAGAAACTCAGCGTACTCAAATGTGTACGTTGGAGGTGGTATTGTGACTTTTGCAAATGTGCAAAACAACTGGCCTACATATAAAACATTTTGAGACTGGCTTAAAAAGAATTGCTAACAAACTTCTTTAGGCATAATTATTTACAAAAATAGCTTAAGGCTTTTACACTATTAAATTTATAAAATTGTTTACTCATATAAGCCATTCACACAAGCTAGAAAGATTTTTAAAACTTTAAAACTTATACAGTGAATCAAATCAGTATAACTCTCCTAACCAAAACTGAGAGAAGTCAAAATACCACAAGAATGAGTTTAAAAAACATCAAGGGTAGGCTACTTTACTAATAAACACAACCCCAATGATATTCATGAAAAACTGATGATATTGGTTCTTTTAGAAGCAATGAATTGAAAGTGACCAAAAAAAAATGGAAGTGTCTTTTATGAAGCTTCTTCTCATTGAATATTGTAAAATAGAATTGAGTCATTATCTATTCATTAGTTTTAAAAGTTATGCTAGAACTAAGAAAAAATAAACTTAAAAGGTTAATGAAATACAAACTTCAAGCAAAAAAAAAATAAATGAGCTGTATTGAGCTTCATGAAGGTTATCGGTCCTACCGAGAAACTTTTTTTTAACCTCCAATTATCAACAGAAGTATTGTGTACCCTAGAGAGTTCGTTTTACGGATGTAAATGCCAAATAAACTTGGAAAAAGAATTTGAAAAGAAAAGTGTTCTTTTTCTCAGTAATAATTATAGGACAGGACGGCTACTTAAAATAATATTCTTTTCACTGAAATCTCGATCAAAACCATATAATATGCGTATATTATAGTAAAATATAAGTATATTATATTATAAACTTTGATTTTCAAATATAGTTTTAAGCTGCTCCAAGTGAATATTATACAGTCCTATACTCTCCATAGTAATAACTTGCCAAACATTTGCCATTCTCAACTCTGATATATGATGTTTGTATGCAAGTTGTATCTTATAGTAGCTTGTTTCCATAGTCTTTCTTGCCAGCGCTCTTCCTCATGATTTTCTTGCTAGAGCTGTTTAGTTTTTGTATTACAGCTTATATAAATATACAATAATTTTGGGTTTATTAAGAAAAAGTAGTTGTAATGGGTATAGTAAAAAGACAAAGCTTATCAACATCAAAGCCGAAGTTTATACGGATTTTAATTCTGAATATGAAATTAAATGTTTGAAAAATGAATATGAAGGTTATATTTATGAATCAAGGAAATTATTTGTTGCTTTTCGGGCTAGATTTATCATTGGCATTAACTTAAATTTTTAAAATTTAATCTATCGTTTTCTCAGATTGAAAATCTTAAACAGGCATTTTATATCGAAATGAACAAAATGAAAATTAAAAGTACTATTTACTTAAAATCAAATGTAAATAAATTTAATGTATATTAGTTAAACATAAAGAAAATTTACTAACTTGACTAAAATTGAATATATTATAGAATTCCGCCAAGGTTGCTTTCAAATATGCTATATTAACAGTTAAGTACATAACATTTTAAAAATAGGTATTCAATTAGGTAAGTAAGGTTTTTGAAATAAATACTAAGTTCTAATATATAGTGATGGATTTAGTATAATTCGTGTAGTACAGAGCGAACTGCCACCACGCTTCCTACGCTTCCACGCCCCCACGCCTCCAAGAATTAGGCGCTCTCTAAAACTGTAATATCTAGTTTAATTAATCAAAATCGTTGCCAAATTAAACGCAAAAAAATGAGTTAAAACAAATGACTTATGCAACCTTATCTTTATCAAAACAAGATTTATAAAACAGAAGACAAAGATTTTCTTGAGAAAAGCAAGATTTATCAAACAGGGAACACAGATTTTCTTAAGATTTTATGAGAATAATTTTCTTAGCAAAACTTGGTTTATTATACAAAATATACAAATTTTTTCTGTGTTTAATACAAACTCTTTTTCTGTGTTAGCTAAATATGACCTGTCTTAGAAAAATCATCTTAGGAATGTTATTTTAGGTATAAAAAAAGAAACGGAAAGTAATGAAGTTTTGTTGTTATAATTCAATGTAGTGTTCTCCAAAGAGACAAAACCAGAAATTTATGATCTACTTTTTTATTTAATACTAACTTTTACTTGATTTGCGTTTTTACAAAATCAATCGACAACGTCTATTAAGCTAAAATCTTCAGATATTTACATTAAAAACCGTATAAACATGTTAAAAATAGTAACTAAAAGTAACTAATAAACAGTCACTAATTTCAAACTTGTCACTGACCTTAGAGTTTACTACAATATAATTACATTCAATTGCTTCCCTTTTCATTTATTAAGTTAGCTCTTTTGTTGTTGTTGTTGTTGTTGCTATTGTTGTTGCTGTTATTGTTGTTGTTGTTGTTGTTGTTGTTGTTGTTGTTGTTATTGTTGTTGTTGTTGTTGTTGTTGTTGTTGTTAATTCTTCTATTAATATTTTTCCAAAACTGATTAGATTTCAATAGTTTTATAATTGATTTTAAAACTAGGTAATGTTGTGGAAAAACTTAGGCTTCAAAACTGTTGAAAGTAGTAATATTGAAACATTTTTAGTAAAGTTTTTTTAGGAAGTGAAACAAAAAATTGATATTAGACTC
>NC_061165.1:28045647-28130647 GCF_022113875.1 Hydra vulgaris
CTTGTATGCATGGGAAATAAATTAACTTTTCTTTTTCTCCTTTTATTGCTAACAAAGGAGATGGATAACCCGGACCACAGTTACAATCCATTTTTTTATTGGTTTCTTTGTATATTGATTTTCTTTATAAAAACGAGTATAAGCGAAAATTTAAAAATAATTATACTAATGTAAAAAGTCATAAACTGAAATTTCTGACAAAAATCTTCTGTATTGATAGATATAAATTTATGTAATGAAATCATTAAAATTGAAACAAAACATGTTTTGAATAAATCAGGTTCATTTTAAAAAAAACTACTGAAGTTCATTCTAAAAAAAATATATTTCAGAATCTATAATTCAGAAAATATAATTCAGAATATATAAATAATAAAACTTAATAAGTTACATAATAAAACTTAATAAGTTACATATTAAAAGCAGATCATAAATATATTGATTTTATATTATATTCTTAAAAAAAAAAATTTTTTTTAAGAATATAATTATTTTTAAAATTTTAGCGCAACATAAATATTTAAGATTAATTATTATAAAATTTATTACAAAGGCTTAGATGATTAAATGATTTCTTTTTTCTCGTATTTAAAAGAAATAATTAACTTAAACCGATTTTATATTTGTTTACTTGATTTTCATTTCTATAGAACTAATAGTTTTTTTCAATCTTATCAGATTCTAAATCATTTATAATAAATTAGATTTTTAATCATTGGTTTTTTTATGTTTTTAATTAAGTTTTAAAAATTGATTATTTATTTTGATTTAGAAATAAAAATTTTTAATTTTTTTTTAGTTTTTTTTTTAAATGATCAATATTACAAACACCTATTTACTTAAACTAAAACCCGATTAAACAAAAAATATGATATTTAAAACAGATTTAGAAATACAAAACACTCTGCTCTACATGGCTTAAAAAAACACGGAGACTAGAGTCAAAAACAAAACTATTTTTGAGAAAGTTTATGTTGAGTTTATTTAATTCAAAATCGGAATGTTCTCTTTGCTAAAAATTAAACCAAAAAAAATTTCTCATTTCACGTAAAAAAACATATAAACAATACTATATAAAATCTTTATAATTTATAAATATACATTTAAAAAATAAATTCCCGCGATTAATATATCTGCAATCTTTGTTCCTTTACAAAATTAAAAGTTTAATCAGCCGATTGTTACTTTGTGTTAAGTTATTGTAATTACAACGGCTGTAAAATTAGGTAATAAAAAATAAACGTGGCATAAACTTATAACATTAAAATAATATTGTCATAATTTATAACAGTAAAATAAGTTTATGAAAGATCATTATAAAACGAGTTTTTAACATTTACGGCAGTGTTTTATGATGGTATTATCAATTCATTACTGATAAAAAGTATTGTCTATCAAAAATATATTGATAATGCCATTGTAAATTAAGAGTTTTATATTGTCAATATTGTCTATATTCAATACTGTCAATATTGTATCCAATATTAAAATGTTGTACAACGTTTTGTTAAGGTTAATATTTACTTGCCTTTCCATTTTACCCCGCATCTGTTCCACATTAACCCTCTAACTGTTCTAAATCTTCCACATTAACCCTTTAATTCCTCTAAAATAAAAAATGTATATATTAAGAACTGCTGTCAAACTTAAGGGATGAAACCAGGCTCGAAATGATGCTTTATTTTTTGAAAATTGTTTGATTCAGAACGTACATTCTATAAAAAAGAATTAACGTTTTTTTGTAAACATTTTTAATGTCCCACTTCTCCTCAATTTCTCTCCTACTAATAAAATATTATCTTTTTATGTTTTTTATACTTACTTATAAACTCTAAAAATATATAATCGAAAAAAAACAACACTTTTTATTTTATTTTGATGCTAATTCTTTACATTTTTAGTTTAATTTTTCAACTTTAGATCACAACAGGCTAAGTAAATCACGGCGTAACCCATTCTGAATGTCTTTTACATATCGTGCGTTTGCATAGAACCAATTAAGGTTGCATTCTTATGACTAGTCTTAGTTAAAATCCATTACTATTATTTATTGATTAAACTTTTGAACAAAAATAATTCTGGCGTCAATCTTAATTATAGGCAATAAATAAATTTTGAATATTTAGTGCACAAATGGCAAGAATTGTAAATGTCATCAAATTGGAATGTTGATTAATAATGTTTTTTTTTAGTTTTTAATAGAAAAAATTTTATCTATCTAATATCAATAATCGTGTTAAAAATAGTTGGGAGCATATTTGGTAGTATTACGTGTTTGAATCAATTATAACCTTAACCATAAGATTACCCATCCACATTATGATACATCGGTGGCTGAATTGTATAGATATCAAGAAATTCGGTTTTTATTATTTTACATATATATATATATATATATATATATATATATATATATATATATATATATATATATATATATATATATATATATATATATATATATATATATATATATATATATATATATATATATATATAAATATATATATGATTATATGTATATATATATATATATATATATATATATATATATATATATATAAATATATATAAATATATATATATATGATTATACGTATATATATATATATATATATATATATATATATATATATATATATATATATATATATATATATAAATATATGTATATATATATATATATATATATATATATATATATATTTATAAATATATATATATATATATATATATAATATATAAATATATATATGTATATATATATATATATATGTATACATATATTTATATATATATCTATATGTATATATATATAAATATATATATATATATATATATATATATATATATATATATATATATATATATATATATATATATATATATATATATATAAGTATATATTTATGTAAATATATATATATATATATATATATATATATATATATAAATATATATATATATATATATATATATATATATATATATATATATATATATGTATATATATATATATATATATATATATATATATATATATATATATATATATATATATGTATATATATATATATATATATATATATATATATATATATATATATATATATGTATATATATATATATATATATATATATATATATATATATATATATATATATGTATATATATATATATATATATATGTATATATATATATATATATATATAAATATATATATATATATGTTTTATATATATATATATATATATATATATATATATATATATATATATATATATATATATATATATATATATATATATATATATATATATATATATATATATATATATATATATATACTTATAGCAAAAAAAGTATTACTCAAATTTAAATAAAATGTCGACCCACTTTAGTCGTTTCGTTTTTCGAAATATGGTTGAAGAAGAATATTTTTTATTAATTACTATTTGCAATATTGGTGTCATTTTAAATGGATTTGGGTTATTTGTGTTACTGAAGTTTAAAAGAGGTTTTGACTCAATTCAACATTATATTCTAGTTCAGCTTTGCTTGATTGACTTTTTATTGAGCACACATGGTCAAATTTTATTATCGTTAGTTTTTTTTTATCCTAGAAACATAAATGGTGCTAACTTTGGAAACTTGGTTAAAAGAATCTTGCATTCATTGTACTTTTACATGACGTTTTGGTTGTTATTTGACAGATATTTACATTTAAAACTAAATATAAAATACAGAATCTACTGTTCAAAAAAAAAGGTCATTATTGTTACAGTTTGTGTATATGTTTTTGCAGGGACATTTGGAGGTCTATTTCCTTATTACAACTCAAACTACAATATCCTTATTATACTTTGTTATGATTTTATTATAACTGCATTTTCAATTTTTTTCTACGTATACGCTTATATACTTTTTCGAAAACAAAAGGCTTGTCGCTCAAACCAAAGAAACAGACGAATGTTTAAAGGTTTGTTAGTGACAGTTTTTATATTTGTAGTTTATTTTTTGTTGGAAGCCATACCTGACATCTTAATTGAAATAGTTATTACGCAAAAAAAATTTTCTAAGACAATAGAACTCTACGTTAATATTGCTTTTGCTATGTCTTTTTGGACTGATGCACTAATCTATATATTTGCTTCTCCAAAAGTAAGTCTTTTATTAAAAAAAAAGCTTAGGTTTATATTTAGCTTTTGTTGCATGTCCATAGATAATAGTACATCAGGAAATAGAAGCACCTCCAATACAAGAAGTTTTAACATAACAGAACCGTATGTTATAGAATCAGTTGCAAACAAGAAAAGTTCAAGTTTTTAGAAACAATTTAAACAGATAACCCATTTCTTTATTGTTTATAAAATATAATTAGTAATAACTCTAAAATTACTTCAATAATTTTTTTAAATGTAAATGAGCATAATGTTTCAAAATGTTGTTTTCGATAATAAATTTTCAATAATAATTTTAAATATAAATGAGCAAGCATGTTTCAAAATATTGTTTTCGATAAAATAAATTTATACTTTTTATTTTTGAGTGTTTTATAATATTATATTTTATGCAATGTAGATAGATTAAATTATAAATTACTTAAAGTTATTATACAACTAAAAACTTTTGTTTTACAATTAAGTTTTATTTTAAAGTTATATATAAAAAATACCATTTATCGCAAAATAAGTTCATTTAAATCAGAATACTTCAGTTATCAAGTTTCATAAACATAATCGCGGCAGATATCATTACATACTATAAAATAAAAACTTGACTCGATTTTATACGGATACCAATATATTATGAAACGGATTACAATCTTAAAAAGATTTTGCTGGTATATATTTAGAAAATTCATTTCCATTAAAAGTGGTCTGGCATGAGTATAAGGATCTTTAAAGTTTATTAGATGTGCTATATGTTTCTATTGCCGATATAGAGGATCTAATTGAATTTTTTTAGCACTACCCCATGCGATATTTGCATAGTTTTTATGGCATTGAATTAGTGAGACATTAAGTTAAATTAATGAATGTCTATATACAAAATTTCTCGTTTTATACATGACTCCAATATTTTTTGAAAATTTATTGCGCAAAGTTTCGATATGTTTTTTCCATGTTAGATTTTCATCAATGAAAACACCAAACAAATGTATAACTTTTTATTTATTATTTGAACATTTTTCCAAGTTAATTGATAGTTTATTTGACTTAAACCAATTTAAAATATTATTCAGTTCTATGTTGATTTCATTAAATAGTGTAATGATATTTATACCGGATTGAAAGAGATTTTTATCATCAGGAATTATTACTGTGTTCAAGTTTGAGGCATTGTGCAGATCATTAACATAAATGAGAAAAAGTAGTGGCCTAGTATAGACACTTGCAAACACCACATATTATATCTAGTAAACTTGTTGAGGAGGATACGTCAATTTGTACAAAACTATTCACGATTGCTTAGATAGCTTTTTAGCAAATTTAATAAAATTAGGTTAATTTAGATTCCATTTTTAAGTTTTTAAGCTTTTGAATAAGAATCTCATGATCTATTGTATTAAAGACTTTTGATAGATCAATGAAAGCTTCAAGAGTAAATTGTGATTTCTCAAAAGATTTTGCAATATCACTAGTTACATGTAGTCACATGAATTATGGGGTATTCCGTTAAATTATTTTTTTGAATCCATATTAACTGCCATTTAATATTTTATTTTTAGAAAGATGTTCATATATTTTTTTGTAAAAAATCCTTTCAAAAGCCTTTGTTAAGCGAGAGAGTACAGATATATATCTGTACTCTCTGGCTTTTCAGTTGTAATTACAACTGGAATATTTTTTGCTAGATTAGGACTAACAGATACAAAATAGTTATTTATCTGGTTTGCTAAATCTTTTGCATTATATATGAAATCATCATTATTTCTAATAACTTTTGGTAAGTTGCATGTTTTAATCTAATGGTTGCCAATGATTTCATTTAAAACTTGCCACGTGCGCTTTGAGTAAAGTTTAAACTTCTCTAGTAGGTTTGAGTAGTATTTATTTTCAAGTTTGTTCTTTGATTTTCAAAACTTTTAACGTGATTTTCATAAATTGCCTCATTTTTATCACTTTTTGAATAAGTTTGCGTCATAAACTTCAAAAAATGTTTTAAAGAATGAGTTATAAATTAGATTTGCTTCAAATGAAAAAGTTATGTTTCTAGTGTAGTAAGGATAGCTGCTCATTAAACGACATTATGTTTGCTTGGCTAAAGCATCGTTTGAAGTAAATTTGATTTAGTTTAAGTACTAACTCAATATCAATGTTTAACGAGAAAAAAATTGGAAATGATCTGTAGCATCGCTTTTAGTTAAACCCTTTTTGAAGGACTCATTAAAAGTGTTAATAGTCATAATGTTATCTATTAGAAAACAGACATTGAAGTTACCCTTGTTGGTTTATAAATCAATGGAAATGCACCGTTTTGGAATAAATCATTATGAAACCCATCAATTTTGCAATTTATATGATATTTGAATGCGTTTAAATTTATGTCGCCAATTATGTAGTTTAATTTCTTTTCTATTGTAGTTTTTTTTATGATATCGGTAAGTAAATATGACTTAAAACTATTTATTTCACCAGATCGTGGGCGATAACAGCAATTTATAAGTATATTTTTATTTTTTTTGGCTAAAACTTTAATTGTTAAGACCTCTTTATGAGCTTCAGAAATACTCATGTCAGGCCTATTTATAAACGGCATTCCTTCGCTTGCATAAAAGAGCACCTTGTTTCATAGTTATTTGTTTTTATTTTTAAAAAGGTTTTTAAAAAAACTCCTATTTCTTTAAGTTATTTTTTGCAGGACTCTTGTTAGTGTTTTAAAATATTTTCCAACATTTAAAAATTGCCCATAGTTGCTCTCTTTAAATATAAATATTATGGTTTTTAGTATAATTTAATTTTAAACCATAATATAAATACTATGGTTTAAAACACGAGGGTTTATATACTTTGTTGTTGAAAAAAATGCTTTTAAATAATCGAACAGTAGTCCATCTTGGACCACCTAAATTACAAAAAATCAAATATAGGTAAAAATGAACAACCCGGAAAAAAAAGTTTCAATTTTTTGTATTAAAATTCCACCTCCCATTGTGACCTGTGAAATCGACAATTTTTGAAGGTTTTTGAAAATTTTTATTCTCTAAAGTACTTAGGGGGTAAGGAATGAGTGCAATGGTTTTGTTTAAAATCAAAAGTTTTGTTAAGGTACATCTATACAATTAAAAAGTTCAAAGGTTTTGTTAAAGTAAAATAATTATGTTAAAGTATAACGATTTGCAGTATAACTTTAGTTTACAGTATGACTTTAGTTCACATATGCTTGGATACAACTTTTCTATCGTCTATGTATCTATACGTATATATATATATATATATATATATATACTCATATAGTGTCGCTTTAAGAGCATTTTAATGTAAAAAAAGTCTCTTACGACTACAATTTTAATTACTCGTCTCTTAAGCTGTTTTTGATTGTCGTCGAAATGTCAAAGCAATTAATTTATGCGGAAGTACATTAAATTTAATTGTTTTTTAACAAATTTTTAAAAAACCGCAATTATAACGACTAGAAAGTTTTTTTTAATTAGTGGTGTTTTTGTTATTGATTTAATAAAAAACATTTTTTAAACATGCGTAAATGTTGCTACATCGACTATCTTATAGCTTGACTCGTAACGGAGTGCTGCTACATCGACTGACAAATAGCCTGACTCGCAACGGAGTGCTGCTACATCGACTGACAAATAGCCTGACTCGTAATGGAGTGCTGCTACATCGACTGACAAATAGCCTGACTCGCAAGGGAATGCTGCTACATCGACTGACAAATAGCCTGACTCGCAAGGGAGTGCTGCTACAACGACTGACAAATAGCCTGACTCGCAAGAGAGTGCTGCTACATCGACTGAGGGTTTGGTTTGGCCAGGCAGTCTATCAATTAAAAAAAAAAATTTAATTTTTAAAACTTTTTCTGGTCTGGTTTATTAACGCGCTCTTTAAAACTACAGTTTATGGGAAATATTTTTTGATGCTACGCAAGAGACATGCAAGACTATATATATATATATATATATATATATATATATATATATATATATATATATATATATATATATATATATATATATATTGGGGTTTATCCTCCTCCTGCTAGTTGCCATACAGAGGCCACATTACCAAGGCACGCAAAGACAAGTTCGGCTCCCCAACGAGCGTCATAACCAAGAGTAAGTGAATTTGGGAAGAACGAAGATATGTTAGAGTAAAAGACAGAAGAATTCGAGTTAGAAAGATACCATAGAGATAGCGAACAGGATTGCACACGATATTAAAAGGTGCAATACGTTACTATACACATAATTGGCTCAAGCCAAATAATGTATGCAATATATATATATATATATATATATATATATATATATATATATATATATATATATATATATATATATATATATATATATTATATATATATATATATATATATATATATATATAATACAATATATATATATATATATATATATATATATATATATATATATATATATTTATATATATATATATATATATATATTTATATATATATATATATATATATATATATAATACAATATATATATATATATATATATATATATATATATATATATATATATTATATATATATACATATATGCATATATATATATATATATATATATATATATATATATATATATATATATATATATATATATATATATATATATATATATATATATATATATATATATATATATATATATATATATATTTGGGGTAGTCAGTTTGAGGAAATTTTTAAACCTAACATACCATATACTCATGATTTGGGGCAAACATTAAAAAATCATATCCCAAAAAATTTGAGCTCAACAGGATCACTCAATCCTTTCCCACTAAGTAGTTTTTAGAATAAAAATTCTCTAAAACCTTCAAAAATCGTTGATTTCACAGGTCCAATGGTAGGGGAAAGTTTATTACAAAAATTTGAAATTTTTTTTCCTGGTTATTTATTTTTACCTGTATTTTTGAATAAAAATACATGGTATCATAGTTTTTTTTTAAAAAGTTTTTTTATTTTTGTAATTTGATTTGAAAAAATTACAATATATGATTATTTGCTTACCGCATTTATTTTACTAACAAAAGATTATAACTAATTCTCGAGAATATTTACTTTTAATTTTTTAGTTAACAATATAAATCTACAATAAAATTTAATGAGGTGAGTATTTGACGAGATCCAGTTATAGCTGTTCAAAGAATATTTTAACGGTTTCTTTTTTTGCAGTTGTGAATTATTTACAACAATTCTTTTAAGTTTGATTTTTGATTTATTAAAACTTAAATTAATTAATTTAAATATGTATAAAAAATAAAAAACGTGGTCAGAAAGTGAAAGAAGACTAAGGTCTTAAAAAAAACTATTTATTATCGAAGAAGCAAAACCAGCAATAAAAAGTAATAATTAGTTTTATAATGAATCCCTTAAGCTAAAAACTAGCTAAACTTTTTATTTCTTCTATTTTGAAATTAAGGTTGTCAGCTTCCAACAGGAGTGGAGATACTGCAGCACTTAGCTTACAATCAATCATTTTTTCCAAGAACATTGAAAAAGCAACTTATGCTTGTCCTCCTCAAAAAGTATTTCAAAGATGTACAGTAGAAAGTAAGTGTGAAGGTATTTTGGCCAAGGTAAAAAAGCCATAGATTAAAGCTGGATTTTTTATACTAAACAGTCAAAGTCTACTGAAAAATCTTTCAAATCTGGACAATGTATTTTCAAAACTTTAAAAAAAAAGGATTTTCTGCAGATTTTGCCTAGCAACAAAAATTTAAAGTTTACATAAAGAAAATATTTTTAGCTGAAATTCCTGATCTTAGAAATACAAATAAAAATGACAATATAGTCTGATTCAGACGAGCTTGAGGGGTTTGAGTTTCTGGAGGACAAACAAGGTAAAAGAAGATTTATGCTTAGATTAGAAGATAAAAAAAAAAAAGTATTTATTTCTTTGAAACCAAAAAAAAAAGTTTGCAAGGCTTTCTAAGGAACTATAATCTGCAAGCCACTTAAAAAGATTTAAGATAAAAACTGTTAAACAAAAATAAATTATTAAATATTATATTCTTTTGATATTTTTAGGCAACAGTAAGTAGAAAAAAGAAAGAGCAGCGTGTAAAACAACATTGTAAAGAATTAAAGGGTAAACTAATGCTGAGATTGATGCAGATACTAGTGAGGCCTCCTTGATTCTCCTCCGTGATTCTGATTTTAATCCTGGAGAGTGTTTGAAAGAAAACCTCTTTAACAAAAAAGTCACTGCTGAAATTCCCATAGGTGTTTTTGCTGGTTATGGAGCTCTTATGACTGCAATCAGTGATATTTCTTCAAGTGTTTCGCATAAAGTTACAAGTGCAATTTTAACTCAATCAGGTGCTGATCTTCCAGATTTCAAATTTAGACAGTATCCGCAGCTAGAAAAATAAAATATGTCAATCGTAATATATGCATGATATCAAAAAAAGATGTACAGTAAGCAATAAATGAATCTCCATACCCATGCATAATGCATTTTGATTGTAAAACATTAATTAAACGAAGGAAGAACAATTAAAACTAGGCTGGCTGTACTTGTTAATATTGAAGGTGAGACGCAGCTACTTGAAGTACCTCCTTTAGTGTTATCCTCTGGTGAAGATCAGTGTAATGGTGTAATGTGTATTTAATTTGTTATTTATGTGCCCCTAGAAGACCTAACAGTCTTGACAAAGAGCATCACGGAAGTGCATTTAACTAGGAAGTTCACGCCTCTTTCCTTACCGTGACGTGAAATATGTCCAATGCTTGTTTCGAACTTATAAGTAGTTAGAGCGCTTGCTTATAAAGCAAGCGCTCTAACCACTGCGCCACGACCGCACAATTCTAACTTTTAATATGCCGATTTCAACTTAGTACAATACTAAAAACAAATCAAAAATAGTTATAAAGAATAAAACAAAAATGGGAAACAAAATTAGCAAAAAGCTTTTTTTGCTGTGTTGGATGATGAATTTTCATATCTTACATTTGATAGAATTAGCTTAGAAAAACAAAGGATAAAAGATTGGCTTTTGCTTTCCCCTGAGAGTTTGTTTACACAATCTGTTTCAAAAACTTTCACAGTTGTGCCAATTCTTTAAATGTAGTATACGATCATTCAGAAAAATCTGTTAGAATGATGGAGCAATTTGTTCAGCTATACATAAATGAGAAAGATAAACAGAATACATTGCTAACTGTAGAAAATGTTTGGTTTACTTTCAGAACACCTGGAAGATGTTTATACTTTCTAAAAGTAAAATAAGTAATGAAATCTTCTCTTAATAAAAGGAAGTGAAAAGTGGTGAAAATGAACAAGAACACAGCTGAAATTATTTGCTCTTGAAATTTAATAACATGAAACTATAATAACATGAAACTTTAATAACAATCGCTGTAATTTTTTCAATTAAAAATACAAAAATCAATTATTTTTTTTTTAAAAACTATGATACCATGAATTTTTATTCAAATATATAGATAAAAATAAACAACTCAGAAAAAAAATTTTTTTGTGATTAAACTTTTCAGCAACTTTTGAAATATTTAAGAATTATTTTTTAAAAAAAGTGTTCATGGGATAAAGATTGAATAGTCCTGTTGAACTCAAAATTTTTGGAAGTCGCTTTTTTAATATTTGCCCAAAATATCGAGTGTATGGTATTTTAGATTTGAAAAGTAACCAGAACTGAAATTTACTATTTGTGTTAGAACATATTTTTCTATTAGTTATTTAAAATATAAACAATACAACTTACAGTTTTGGCTGAACTAATTTTATACTACACAAAAATTATTAAAAAAATCAATAAAATTTAACGCTTGACTCATAACATTTCTTAAAACAGGAGTTTTCTACTTTATTGGTTGCAAGTGTTTCTATAACATATGGTTCTGATATGGTATAAACTCTGGTATTGGACATACTTATATCTATAGCGGTACTATTTTCTTTATAAGACCTAAACCATTGATTAAATATATGTTTACACTTTTCTTTAAAAATAAGTCTTACATTTGGAGAAGCAAAAATATAGATTAATGCATCAGTCCAGAAACACTCTGTAAAAGTTATATTAACGTTTAATTCTATTGCATTAGAATAATATTTTTCGATAATAATTATTTCAAATAAAAAGTCAGATATTGCCTTCAACAAAAAATAAGATACAAATATAATACTTGTAACTATTAAACCTTTGAATATTCGTCTACCATTTTGGTTTGCACGACAAGCTTTTTGTTTTTGGTATTTTATAAAAGCATATACGTAGAAAAAAATTGAAAATGAAATTATAATTAAATCATAACAAATTAAAATGAGGACATTGTAGTCTTGCTTGTAATAGGGAAATAGACCTCCGAGTAACCCTGAAATAATATATGTAACAATTGTAACAGATATAAACTTCTTTTTTGGAGAATAGATTCCGTATTTTATGTTCAGTTTTAAATGTAAATATCTGTCAAATACCAACCAATACAACATGTAAAAAGAAACTGAATGTAAAATTCTTTTAACCAAATTTCCAAAGTTAGCACTTCCAAAGTTATACTTTTTAATTTCAATTTTATAACTCAAATGAAGAATGAACTCCAAGCATTTTATCCAGAAATTCCGAGCCCCAAGGCCGAATCATTCTCAGTTTTTGCTTTTAATAAATCAATATTGTTCATTTCCTTGGGTTTAGCATTGTACACATTGCAGGATTGAGTGGATTTTGTCTCTGCAAGTGCGCTAACTACGTTATTATCAAACATTGTAAGATCAATCCTATAGCTGATATTAAATGTCAAAATTCTTCCTGCAATATTAAAAACTTTGCAAAATTTCTTTAAGATATTTATTTGATTTTTTAGATCTGATTCTTCTTTTCTGAATAAAATTGGACTCTCTTTTTAATTTTGTAGATGAAGAGGTCTACAAAAGTGACAGCTTTAAGGATTTTCATTTTTTCAAATTTCGCCATCTTCTACTTTGAGCAATAAAGGCACAAAAGCTGTACTGAAAAGACTTTCTTCATGTTTAAGTTCTATACTTGCGTTGCTTGTATCGTATTTCTGTTTATAAATACTTTGGCTTGATGCTCCATCAAAACCAATCTTTCCATATAAAACTCCAAATATTTTATCACTTTGACCAAAATTAGGAATATCAATCATTTCTGTTATTCTACTCACAGTGTGATCTAACATGCTTTGAAGAGTACACTTTACAGAAATTTTAGAAAAATGTATATTCTCAGGATACCATTTCAATTTTTCCACGAAAATATCGTGCAAGGTAGGATAAATATGTACGTTGTGTACAAGAGCTGAGTTTCTGATCATTTGATATTATTTATTGCTAAAAACAGTATTCATTTTTAATGCAAGAGCATCCTCTACACTCATGTAAATGGGAAAGGTTTTATCCAAAGTTTTATCAACTTTTTCTATCTCTAAAACATTAGATATATTGTTTTTTAAAACAGAGGCTTTTTTTTTTCTCCAGCAGCATTTGCACTTTTTGCAGAAGCTAAAAATAAAGCTTCATGATGTTCAGTGGCTAGTTCTTTTATTAATTTTTATTGTTTTTCTCTCCAAGAACACTCCATTGTTTATGGGGCCTTTCAGAACCAAAATGGCTATTTTTATTGTTCATAAGATTTCTTTGAAGCCAACGATTTTATTTTTGTATAAATGTATCATAGTTTTGTCCACATTGTTTTAGTTTTTTCTTTACCATTGAAATTAATATAACTAAAGCAAGCTTAACTTTATTTAAGTCTTCTTTCGAATTTTTTCAGTATTTTTTATTTCATTAAGTAAATCCTTCCACAATTTTAATTTATCAACTCCTAATTCGCGTATATTTGGGATAAGATCTAATCTATTCATTGTTATCGTTTTTAAGAACCATCAATATAATAAAACTAATATATTAGACACATTTTAAATTACATTACATATTTTTTTACTTTACACTGTTTCAAATTTTATCTTGTTTTGACTTTTAACAATTTTTACATTGTTACATCCGGTAATAACACATATTACTTAACTTTATATTACATGTAATATAAAGTTAACTAAATAATATGTGTTATCACAGGATGTAACAATTTGGTATATCTTTAAACGGGAAATACCAAAGTTGTTCAATTAAGCTTTTTCAAACATGTTGTACTTATCGAATAATAAATCGTTCTTTATAATTGTCAATAAATATTTTAACAAACTTTTAAATAGTATATAATGACAAAAGCACGTTTTTTAAAACTATTTATAATATTTATGATTTAAAAACTATATTAGAACAAGTTCTACAAGCAAATAACTTAACTTTAAGTTTCCCGCCAATTTCATATGTTTTGATAAATAAAGTTGTTAGCAAAATGGCGGAAAACAAGGTTTTTATAAAATCATCAACATTTGTTTTTCTTTAATAACTTCCAATACCGCAGGAGACCGCAGTAATCCTTTTACATTGCTAAAGTAGAAACGTTAATTAACTGGAAAATATATATATTTGTGGAACTCGGTAGAAAATTTTTTTAGCTGATATATAAACAAAAAAAATACAATTATTTTCTACTTTTTTTTAGAGAAGTCTTTTAATTTAAACGAAAAAATCAGATCTTTTTTTTTCTTTTTAGTATATTTGAAATATATAGAGTCAAAATATTATTTAAAAAAAAAAATATACACGTTTATTTAAATTTTAAGTTCTCTAATTTAGTTGAATAAAAACCTCACATTTTTCAGATTTCTTTAAAAATAATATCATATTTATTTACTTCTTTTACCTATAAAATACAAAATAAAAGCTTTATGAAAAAATTATTTTTACTTTTGAAATAAAAAATCATTGTCTTTTAATATTATCTAACAATATTTACTTAATTTCTAAAAAAGTGGTGAGGGGTTTATTGCCATTTTGTTGTTGTTTTGAGTCACTCTGCGATGTTGCAAAATGCCATAAGTAAAATATATTTTTCTTTTGCCATGTTATGAATAACAAATCGACTTATCGGGGTAAACGGCATTTATTCTAAACGTGAAGTAATATTTTTATTTCTACATATTGTAAAATTAAAAAAACAAACAGCATATCGTCATTCCTTTAACTCATATATTTAAAATATTTTTATATTTTTTTATTTGTAATTATCATAAAGATTTTTTTTAATTTAAAAAAGATATATCTGGCTAAAACCTAAAAAAACAAGGATTAAAAGTTAAATCTATTTTTTTTTTGTTTTTATTATATTCAGGTTATTCATGTATAAATAATGTGTGAATGCTGTTTAATTACATAATATTCATATATTTTATCATGTGTAATGATTTTATCATAAGTATTATTTGCTAAAGGTTTTTCTTTATTGCGCTCTTTGTATTAGGTCTAAAACTATTGTTCAAGTGAAAGACCATATAAATAAGTAATAGTTAGTCATGCATATATCTTTAATTGCGGATATTTTGAACATATTTATACAGTTTAACTGATTAAAGAGGTTAATTTCAGTTAATATCTGTTAAAAAGGTTACACAACTTTGATACGAACGAAAAATTTGTTAAAATTTTACTGCTAACCGTCTAACATTCTATCAAGTTTTTGCCCTAAAAAAAAATTTCCAAATTGGTTATTTTCTGTATTCTGTTGAAAAGACAATGCTTGCAAATCTTATTTAAAGTAACTCAATGTCAAACTAAAAAAACTTCTTTTTATTAACTGTTTTTACTTCCTTAATGTCTTGAGAGACAGCATCAGAGAAAAATATATGAACTCGTCTTTGTATATTGTGAGTAACATTTGCACATTGATGTACTGCCAAAACTTTAAACCAACTTGTACATATTCATCATCCTCTCCCCCTCCACTCATCCCATAATAAAAATATTTACGCATTTATCTTTTTATGTAAAACATTTTTCAAACGAAAATTTATTTTTTACAAAACGATTTTGATTTGCATTTAGATAAAGAGCAGATAAAGTTGATCCGGTATGACGCAATCAGTTAGCATTCACAATTCAGTGGCAAATTCATCAACTAAAAGCTCATTAAGTCAGTAATATGGCTAATAATGTTTTTTCGCGAAACATTTTATTATATACATGCATATATGAAAAATCACATGCAGCCCCTAATAAGCTTATCGTAATTCTGTTGGTAATCTTATTTTAGCTTTTAAACATTTTTTTTTTTTTTAATTTTTATTTAGGTGCCCTAAGAACTCCTTACGGTCTTATCACAGAGCACAGTGAATAAGCATTTAATAAGAAATTTACGCCTCCTTACAAACCAACGTCGCAAAACTTGCCCAAAAGTGGGTTAACACCGCGGATTTGAGGCAAGTGCGCTACAATTGCGCCACGTCACCATTTCAGTAGTTTTCTTTTTATTGTTCTTTATAAAATTGTATTATTATTATTCTTTATAAAATTGTCAAGATAATCTTTGAAATCATTAACACAGGTATTTATATTCTAATTTCATTTCATTTATCTTTTAAATATTTGTTTATTGGTATTAAATAGTTAACAAATTTTTTTACAGTTTAATTTTAAACTATTTGAAGTTTTTAAATTTCTTTCCTCAGAATTCTGTATAAGAAAAAACAATATTTTAATACTTGAATTTCATAAACTTCCATTTTTATATTTTTAAAACTCTTGAAAGTAGATATTGTTTTTAATATCATTTAATATGCTTTTACAAAATTTTGACTTCTGAACAGAAAATCATCTGATACATTGAAAATTATTTATACATTTACCATTAGTCCTAAATCTTTTTGAAAACAGGGAAGCAATTCTATAAATAAAATAAAGGGAGGCGATTCCTTTAAAAATGCTTTTTACATTTCTAACCGGCTTTTTACTTTTCTCACCGGCTATATTCCTTAACTAACTATAAGTTGCAAACAAACTTTTTTGTAAAGTGAGGGAGGGGGGGGGGAGGCCACCCTGTACATCGTAAAACTAGGAAATTTTAATTCTGAGAAGTGATGCCCATCAGAATACTTTTTCTTAATAATAATAAGACTTTTATATTTCCTGTAAACGCAAGCTTTTGAGATTATTCTTTTTTTTTTTAAATTATAAAATCAACTTTTTTTTTTTTTTCCTCCTCATCAACAAGCAGTCAATTAAATTTTACCGAGCGCATACATATTTTTTTTTACCAAGCATATACACTTATATAAATAATATAAATAATGAAATATTAAACCGTGTTTAATATTTCACATGTTTTATTAACCAATTTTTTTGTTGTTTTAATAATCATTTTTTGTTCATTTTGTTGATGATGGTAACAATAAAATTATCCTATACTATCAAAATATACTCTTAAAATTAAAAGTAATCATGAATAACATTTTTTAAATAAAATTTTTATATGTTTGTTAATATGATAAGTAAAAAACACTTTCAATACTTAAACTTTTGATAGCTGGATTTAAATATTTCCATATTTTGTTTAAATAAGTTCCATTGTTCTGGCCTAAAAAAAACATAACCTTTTTTTATTTACCTTATTATCTAAAGGTATTAAATTCATAAAAAATATAATAAACTTTAATTACTTTGAAATAATAATTTGACTGATAAAAAGGTATGAAAAGAATTTAAGTAGTGAAATTATTAAATAAAATATTGTTGGCCGTTTAGTAAGCTAAAAAAAAATTTTAAAAAACCTAAAAATGAAAGAATTGTTTTTAAAAAATCCAGCTTTTGTTGGTCTTTATTGGTCTTAGAAGATTCTATTTAATGGCGTGACAATGTATCAAAATTTTGCCAAAATAATTCACAATTTATGCTACCGTTTTTAACATGAATTTAATTTAACAGGAGTGATTAAAGTCACAGTTTCATATACAACTTTCGAAGCCACAATCATGACTTCATGCAGTTAAAGAAATTTGGAGAAAAAAGAAAAAGTTGACTAATTTTAATCAATTTATAGAGAACTTATTGCAACACAATACTGTACTTGCATGTTGTGAAACTTGTACGCGTAAATTGTGAGGAATACTCGAACTTGTATGTGAATTAAAGTAAAAGGTATAGAAAAAAATAAATAAACTTTTAAATTATAAACATAACTCTAGTTTATAAATATAAAAAAGCCCTTTTTTTGAAAAGCTTTAATCTTTTTTTCTCTTAAGAAAAAAAGATTAAAGGGTTTACAAAAATGTTTACACGTTTAAATTAAAATCATATTTCAAATTAATAAAATTCTCCTTACTTTAACATTATATCTAATTTAAATTTACATTGAAAGCCAATTAATTTTAATAGAGTCAAGAATAACAAAAAAAAACATTTAACAAACTACACGTTTAAATTATAATCATTTTTCAAATTAATAAAATTCTCCTTACTTTAACATTATATCTAATAAAAATTTACATTAAAAGCCAATTAATTTTAATAGAATCTAGAATAACAAAAAAAACTTATAAAAAATTACACGTTTAAATTATAATCATATTTCAAATTAATAAAATTCTCCTTACTTTAACATTATATCTAATAAAAATTTACATTGAAAGCCAATTAATTTTAATAGAGTCTAGAATAACAAAAAAAAACATTTAACAAATTGTATAAACAAGGGGTTGGCATCCTTTTGAGACAAAAGCGCTAAAAGTTGCAATATAAAAAGTTTTTCAGTATTTAAAGAGCCACCAACATTTTTATTGTAATATTATATTTAGGGATGCGGTGTCCCGAAAAGGACTCTGGATTTATATGTCACAAAAAGATTACTTCTTCCTATTTTTTGGTATCCAGGAGGTCTAATAATATAAAAATGCAAAAGGATTGGTAAAAAAGTTAAGACTTTTAGTTTAGAGAAACAATCTCATTTTGAACCTAGTGTCCTTAGGTATAATGGTAGAACTTTGGGACTCCGGACTTAAAACAATATGTTTCAAGTTATTAAATTTCATGATTTTTTTGTTTAACAGATCATAAATCAACCAACATGTTCAAAACTTTTAGACACCAGAGACCAGTAAAAAATGGAGATATAAAGCCGGAGTCCTTTTGGGACTCCGCATCCTTGATTATACTAATATTTGTGCATGTCAAGGAATTTCATGTTAAGATGCAGCTAAAGAGCAGCGCTCGAAATAACGGCCTATCAACAATCAATGACTGGCTATTTTGGGGGAAATTTCAATATTCAAGGAAAAATAATCTGTTTTTGTGAAAAAATTACATTTGATCGGCAATATTTAAAAAACTACTTCGAGCGCTAAAAGAGCTTCATCTTGACATCGAAAAATTACAAGAGGCTTGCGAGCTACAGATTACACCCCTTGCATAAACGTTTAAACAATGTAATGTAGACAATGTACTTACATAAATCTTTTTTGAATGCACAGCAGACTGAGGCAACAATAACTTTGAAAAAGTATTACCGTTACGAGTAAACATCTTGTGTGTAGTGATTTAGTTCTGTACGTCGGGTCTTTTAATGCACAAAATGGTTATTAAAAAGTAGAAATTTAAATTATAGGATAGGAATAAAAATACTAAAGGTTGAGCGACTATGTAACACAGGACTGGAAACGCTGATTAATTTTTCTATTTCTTAATAGTTAAATTTAAAAAAAAAAAGAAAAATGTTCAAAAAAAAAGTGTTGACGTCAACCTTTTTTGACTTTCCCCCCTCCTCCTTGTCAACATTTCTCAAAAAACTTTAGCCATCCTCCCTCTAATTTGTTAACGTAGTTAATGGACAGACCCTTTGTTCTAAGCAAAATTTTCAAATATTACCTTCTATATCTTAAAAAGCATCGAATTCTAAAGCTATTTTGAAAATGACCACTTTGCTTAGTTTTTCAAAGTGAATATTTAGACATATTTTGGCAATATCGCTAAATAAGTAAATAAATATTTTCTTGTATAAAAAACTTTTTAAATAATGAAAATTTTTTTTTTTAACTAGTTTGGATAAAAATGGCCTCCGATATGACTTTTCTTTATTAGTGATTTCGTCATTGTCGGGTCAATATATTGTAATGGTCGGGTCAACAGGGCGAATTAGTCAATGCAGCCATTCCAATTGAAGCACATCTTCTATAAGATGGCAAATAAAACTTATGACTTTTACAATGAGAAAACCGTACAAATAGTAAAAAAAAGTTACTTGTCTCATAGTCACCAATTTTAATATTGGGCGTGATTATGTTCCAAACAGCCTTTCAAGACACAATCAGTTATACAGTAGATTAAAAAAAATCTGGGACAAACTACCAAAGCAAGTACATTTTCTTTTTTTTTTTTTTAAGTAGACTTCTTATTTTGGAAAAAACTTGGAACAAGCATTAATAAAAATGATTGTTTATAGTTCAGTGTTTTATCTGCCTGTCGTATGTATACATTACATGTAAATTTACGGCTACAACTAAAATAATAATATGATTGGTATTGTTATTACTCAAAAAAATAAAATAGAATAAAATAAAACTAATGGTAGCAGAAAAAATCTCCAGTAATGAAATTTCAGGGGAAAATCCTGGTGGATTTTTTCCAGAAAATTTTTTTTTATTTACAGCAAATAAAATACACGATATGTCAATAGTTGTTTATAATATAAATATTTTTTATAATATTAATAATGTTGATAATATAAATATTGTTTATAATATAAATATTGTTTATAATATAAGTATTGTTTAAAATATAAATATTGTTTATAATATAAATATTGTTTATAATATAAATATTGTTTATAATATAAATATTGTTTATAATATAAATATTGTTTATAATATAATATTGTTTATAATATAAATATTGTTTATAATATAAATATTTTATACATGCATATTCTTTTACAAGCAAAACCTTAATCCTTCATTTTTTATAAATCGACTTTCAAATAGGTAGAGCATGCCAGAAGTGTACTTATGTTGATTAAAAAATAAGTATAACATGCAAAGAGTGCTGCTAATTTGACTGAGAGGATTCGTTTAGCAGGTAATCTATCAATTTCCGAGGGGATTTTTCCTAGAACCAAAATAAATAAAGTGTTACATAATTCATTTAAAAAAAATGTAACTGTTATGTTGGTTTAAAAAAAATTAAAATGCTGGTTTCTATTTTATCATGACCTTTAAATTAAATAAAATTTAAAAAAAGTTGTAGTTGTTTTTCTTACCATGTACTGCATATATAATTAATTACACAGTACTTATTTTATTATCATTATCTGATTAGTTCAATTTTTAAAATAGTAGTTTTTTATTCCGCGATGATTATATTTTTTTATTTTACTTATTCTACTAGTAATTGTCGTTTCTCGGACCAATTGAACGTAATGGGAAAAATTTTATTTTATATATATATTTTTATATATATATATATATATATATATATATATATATATATATATATATATATATATATATATATATATATACATGTATATATATATATATATATATATATATATATATATATATATATATATATATATATATATATATATATATATATATATATATATATATATATATATTTTATATATATATATATATATATATATATATATATATATATATATATATATATATATACGTGTATACTATACTGGTACTAAAGCTATTATTAAAATTTGAAATAATGTTTTAAAAAGTTGTAAATTAGAAGTTTTATATATAAAAAACTAAAATATACAAATTTTGAAATAATTTGTAACAAAAATTTTTTTCGCCTTGCTTACCCACATCTAAAAACACATTAAAAGAAAGATACGCAGAATGCAATATCTTAAGATAGGGTCATTTATTTGCTCCAAAACTTTACAAAAACATAGGTACCATAATGATGCATGAGTTGTGCTAGAATCATCTACTGTATGTATATAGTTTAGGAGTAAAGGCAATTTTACCATATTGAACCAGCTGCAAGTGTCAGGTGGGGGACATATCAGGCATTATTTCATTAACTATTTTGTATTGGAACCAAATTCTAGTGCAACTTCTGCATATGAATATAATGAATACATCCTGAAAATTTCATTGTAATTGCTTTTTTAGATCTTGAGATATTTAATTCTGCGTAATCGTGTATATTGAAAGTTTTCAAATGACAAAAAAAACACGTTTTAAAAAAAAAGAAACTGTCCCAGGCAACTGTCAACCACCAATTAAATAAGCTGGCTGTTTTTCTTATTCGTTTTCAACGTCTGAGTAACCTTTTTTTATATTTTTAAGAACTTTTCTTTGTTGCATTCCTTTTTTTGATGATTTTCTCCTCATATTTCTGATTCATTGTTTTTTTAATAAATCCATTATTTATAAATTGTCCGACAGGAATTTTTAAACGTTCAAAAACTATGCAAATACCAGTAGCACCTTCATTAAACTGCAGTATTGAACATAAAACTCCAATCTCAAAAACTTTTTTTTCAACAAAAATATTTTTTGGGGCATTTTTTTCATATTATAGAATTTAAAGCTTCATTGTTATTTTGGGTTTGAACGTGTAAACATTTGGAAAGTAACTCATTGCTTGAAAAATTATCCAAAATTGGGAGAAGAACAGTTTGATTGACATTGGTATGTTCTATGTGAGTTTGTATTTGTTTTGATTATTAAATCTTTTTGTTTGCCACAAGCACCAACTGTTTTTGGGTTGAGGGTAGAATTGATGGCATTCAATGGGCTTACTTATATTACTATTATAAAATAACACAGCCCAAACAGATTTCTTCATTGGGTATAATAGTTTATTCTGCCTAATTGCCATTCCGTAATAATTTTGAAGTTTATTTATATTTTTATCTGTCAATCTTTATGCTCCATTTCATTTTTTTCCATCACTTTTTGTTTTTCCCTCTTACTTTGAAGCAAACTGCGGCATTGTGCACTTAATCGCTTCAGAACGTTGCCAACACATTCTAATTTTTTAATTATTCTTTCTTTGCCATATGATTTCGAAGACTTGACTTTATCAAAAGATGATGTGTCAAAATCACCAATATATGAAGTGTAACGCAAACCATAATTTTTTATTGATCGAGAAAATGTTAAAATTGTATTTGCAGCCTCCATAAAACCTGAAAATATTTTGTAATTTGCTTGGCAGAAATGATTTGTTTGCCTCTTCAGGTACCTTGGTTTTTTTTTTCTCCTTTCCACATGACGCATCTTTTACAGTATTTAGATAAAACTGCTGTCTCTAAACACTTTCCATTTTCTCTTGAAATTAAAGTTACAACACCGCTCTTTGACGAATACCCACGTTTTTTCCATATACCATTAACTGAAACCTGGCAATTTGTAATGCTATTCTTATCAAAAGTATTGGTAGCAAATAAACTCTTTGTTTCTAAAGCTGCATTGCTCATGCTTTCTGAAGCTGCCTTGCTCATGCTTTCTGAAGCTGCATCGTTATAAAAAGTATGGATAGCACTGTTACTTATTTTAATGTAAAAACGCGATTTACTTTTAACCGTAGTTTACTTACATAACTTATATTAAATTATATAATTTAAAAGTAATTTATTTTTATTAAATAAATTATATTACACGTAAAACTTAATTACTTAAATTTAATTACTTAAATTAAAAATTGTTACTTGAAAAAGTAATTTATTTTTACAAGTAAAAGTAAATTACTTTAAAAGTTGTTCACTTTTTCTTCAAAAAGTAATTTACTTTTCCAGGTAAGTCGTTAAAAAGTAATTTACTTTAAAAAGAAATTTCAATTTTACTTACTCGCGAAACTGACATTGAAAAGTAATTTACTTTTTATATATAAAAAAGTTCATTTCTGAGATAACGTTATGTAAATGTAATGTTTGAAAAATATAACATTTAGTTTTAAAAGTAAAATAAAAGTACATCATAAAAATAAATTACTTACATGTGTAAAAGTAACTAATTAGTTTATTAAAAAAACATTAGTTGATGGGTATATCTGGGTTTTACTACTCGGAATTATTCAGATGTATGTGGGCCGTTTTTGTGGCGGGGCATTACAAATTATACTAGTAGAGACTAATATAGTTATTAGAATGGATTTGTAAAAGTAAGATAGCGACCGCAAGGGCCCTTGAGCTATAAAGAGCAAAACTATTTTTTTCCTTTAGGCCGAAAGTCTAAACGAAAAAATAATTAAAAAAAAAATAAAATACAAAACCCTGCGTTAAGGCATTTAACATCGCGCCTCTTTTCTAAACTAAATGCTATAAAACGATATCCGTTAAGGGCAAGGAAAGCCGGTTAACCATTGACTAAAAGATCTGTGTACTATAAATTATGGAGCACACAGCTTTTGTTATTACTTAAAGACCTAAGTTACTGAAAAGAAGGTTATTGACAACAGCCTTTTTTTTAGTTGCTTTGGTGGCCAAACCGCCCAAGTAATATTCTAACATATTCGAATAAAATAGTGCCTTAAATAATTTGTTATTTTTTAAAGAATTTTCTTTAAAATTTAACGTGAAGTTGGGCAGTAGACTGTCCGCCGGTAGTAGTTTATGTGGCTACAATGGTGTCTTTTCAATAGCTTATATTGCTTCATTGATGCTTTTATCACTCTATTCTAAGCTTTTATCACTCTATTCTATCACTCTATTCACTCTAAAATTTTACGAATAGTTCTTTAAAAAAACTTATTTTTCATTTAGGTAAGAGTTGTTCTTAATAATTACCACGCTGACTTAAAGATCTTAAAGAAGGACGATGACAATAGACGATTTAAAATAGTCTTTTAAAACAAATGAAAAATTAGGTTTTCACCCTTTTGAAACTAATTTAAACCTTAAAAAAAAAAATTGAAAACCGCAACAGCTGCTTATAGGCTCTAAATTAACTAAACTATAGTTTATTTTATCGTTTCTTTTTTAATACTTTTTTAATAACGTCTTTTTGCGTTTCTGTTGTATTTTTATAACAACTTTAGAATCACTAGGTCTGTTTTAATGTTTTTGATGTATATTGCAACGTTTCTTTTTTATAAGTATTTTTTTAATTACTACTCATATTATTTTTTCGAGCCTTCAAACTTTCGATACTAAATATTGATGCGTCTCTCGTGAAGCAAATTTAAAAATAATCTAATTAGCGGAAAAAATCTAGTAACTGTAACGAAAGCATTCTATAAAATGATCAATAATGGCTTCTGATATTATACCATACATGATACCATACCTCATCACTCTCTCTTTTGCATGACGTCCTCTGCGGACGAAACCGAAAGTATGTGCGAAAGTGTATTCATGCTTATACCACACATGATACCATACCCCATTACTCTCTCTTTTGCATGGCGTCCTCTGTGGACGAAACCGAAAGTATGTGCGAAGGTGTATTCATGCTTATTCCAAAAAGATTTAAACAACTTTCTTATATTGAAAAGGATGTAAACTTTATGCATACATTCAAACTTAGTCATAAATGTAGAACTCTTAATGATAAGCGTTATAAAACCTGTCGCAAAACTATCACCAATAAGAAAATGGAAATTGATTTTGTTGCCCTCATATTTGAGGAACAGGTGGCTAAAATTTTGGTATATTTTTGATTTTCTAATATACTTAAAACCCACAACTGCGCTCTACCTAAGATTTAGTGACATCACGACGCATTTGTGTAGCCGTAAAATCAATTCATAAATAGCAGTTATTCTTTAGTTTTTGAAAACGTATAATAAACTCGTTAGCCTTCAACCTTATTGACTGACTGAGATTTTTTCTGGGGCTATTTAAGCAAGTGGATTGTTTTATGTACCACAGCTTAAAATTGAATTAAAAAAAAACAATCATTTTTAATTTTTTGGGTCTCCTAAATGTGCGGGACCCAGAGCTATAACCTTTCTAGCCACCTTAATTCAGCAGTATTATTAAAGACTCCGTCCTATTGACGTTCTCTACTATATCGCGTCCTATTGACGTTTTCTACTATATTGTGACACATATTCTCTCTTCGTTATGCCTATTTTACTCATTCTGTATCAGACTCTCACCTACCAGGGTAGGAGAGAGTCTGGTAGTCAAGGAAAATATAGATTGTGCATATGTGCTAACAAAAAACAAAGTGTCAAAAGACTTCTTTTGAAAGTTCAAACATTCGAATGTTTGAACTTTCAAAAGAAGTCTTTTGAAAGTTCAAAGATTTCGCCAGATTTGAAAATAGGTATGATCTTAGCAATTTTTAATTTATCCAGTACAATACCGGATTCTAGTGAAAGGTTAAAAATGTAAAACAGTGACGGTTCAATTATATCAAACACTGCTTTAACAACATTCACGTTAATATTATCTATGCCAGCGCATTTATTACTTTTTAGACAGCTGAATGCATTTCGCAACTCATTTATGTTTAACTTTACTTCTTTCATAGATATGTATTGATTGATTTCATATAAGATTCAAAGTTTGAGGTGTTTTTTGGAATTTTATCAGCTAAAGCTGGGCCAATATCAAGAAAAAATTTATTGAGCTTTTTATCTATGACTTCTTTATTATAAATCATTTTCCCGTTAACTAGTAGTTTTTGTGGCAAATTATTTTTTGGATATTTATTTTTACCGATTATCTGCCTAATTACGTTCCGCGTCTTTTGTGTGTTTCCGCGTGTTTTTTCCAACAACCTTGCATAATAATATTTTTTTGCCTGTTTCTTTGTTTTTTCAAACGTGTTTTTATAATTTTTGTATTTTATTTCATTTTAACATGTTTTTTGTTTTGAATATTTTTCATGAAGTCTTTGTTTTCATAAGATACTTATAAAAAAACTAGAACTATATGAAATAAAGAATAAAAATTTACTTTGGTTTAAAGACTACCTAGCGAACAGGTCACAATGTATTATTTATAATAAAAAAGAAAAAGAAAAACATATTACATGTAGTGTGCCCTAAGGTTCAATCTTAGGGCTATTATTATTTTTATTGTATATAAATGATTTATACTTAGCATCAAATATTTTAAATGTTATATTGTTTGCAGATGACTCCAATCTTTTTTATTTCAACAAAGATAAAAAAGCTCTCTTTTTATATATTTAATAAAGAACTATTCAAAATAAACGATTGGTTTACATGCAATAGGCTTTCGTTAAATGTAGAAAAAACTAAATTTATTTTATTTTCCAAACCTAGTAAAGGTGATGAAGTTCCTTTAAAGTTACCCAATCTCCTAATCAAAAAAACATTTATTAAAAGGAAACCAATCGTTAATTTTCTAGGAGTAAAAATAGATGAAAATTTGTCATGGAAACCACATATAAAATATATAGAAAAAAAAATATCAAGAAATATTTATATATTATATAAAACTAAACCATATCTTAACACCTCTTCTCTAAAAAAAATATACTTTTCATTTATTCATATATTTATCTCTTAATGCAATATTGTATGGGGTAGTAATAACTATGGTAAGTTGAAAAACTTCAAAGTAAGCAAAAACATGCATGCAGGATAATATTTGGTGCCCATAGAACTTTTCAATGTGAACCTCTTTTAAGGAAGCTCGGTGCCCTAAGTGTCTATAAACTTAATATACACCAAGTTCTACAATTCATATTTAAAACTAAACATGAACTCTCTCCTATTGTATTTCAGTTTTACTTTAGTGAAATCTCGCACAAGTATCCTACTAAATTTTCAATTAATAACTTTATTGTTCCAAAAACTAATTCAAAACTAAATTCTTACACCGCAGACCGTTTCTATGGAAACATTTTTCAAAATTTATCACAAAAAATAATAATGTTCAACACATCTCTTAGCAAAAATTCAGAAAAGAATCTAAAAATCTCTTATTACAAAAAGACTTTGATTTAAAATATCTCTTTTAAAAATAATACACAAATAATATAAATTATCTAAAAAAATAGTTATTGACACTACTTCTATATTGTTGTAATTTTAATCTAATTTAATTTTTTATTGAAAAACTTTATTACTTTTAAATTATTGATAATCTCTGATATAATGCGTAATATTTCAACACTAATATTTATATTATGTTATTTGTTATATTGTAACTAACGTATTTAAAATTTTTGTTACGTACTCGGCTACTCTTCTTTTTTTATATTAACTGACGATTTTTTAATGTAATTTTTATGATGGGGCTTGATGATAAGACAATTTAGGTCTTCTGCTTGCTCCAGTTCTCTTATTAACACGATTCATTTCATTGTAAATTTTAATATATATAAAAAAAAAAAAAAAAAAAAAATACTTTTGCAATTAATTAGCTAAAACACTTGTACGCATCAAAATCCAAGATTCTTGTTTTGAACAAAAAAAGTCTTATAGCAAGAAAAAAACGACTTGACCGCCAGATAAGAATAATTTTTCTTGCTTCAAGAACTTTTATTCTTAAATTTAGAAATTTTTTTCATAATTTTAGAACTTTTTTTCTTATATATTTTTTTTTCTTGTTTCAAGAATTTTTATTTTTAAAACAAGATTTTTTTTCTTGTAGAATTTTCTTCTACTCTTTTTCTTGTTTTAAGAATTTACATTCTTAAAATACGTTTTTTTAGTTATTTCAAGAACTTATATATTATGTATGTATATATATATATATATATATATATATATATATATATATATATATATATATATATATATATATATGTATATATATATATATATATATATATATATATATATATATATATATATATATATATATATATATATATATATATATATATTTACAACCAACCAAATACCAGGTATTTTGTTGGTTGCAAATATACTCCGTTGTAAATATACTTCTAGGGTTTTTGAATTTCAATGTTTCAGCATGCTCAATCACTTAAATTAAAATGTTCTAAAAAGATTAAAACCTGACAATCTTGTCAACTTAAAAAGGTTTGATGAAACTTTATTGAATAAATTTAATAATAACAATAACAAAATAGTTACGAATGAAGTCGTTTTGTTGATGGCACAATAAGAAGATATAAAAGTGAAGAAGTTTTTATCCCGTCTTACTTAAAAGACAATAAAACTTTACTTTTTCTTCAAAAATGATTACCCATCCGGCATCATTACGTTGTTTAAATGTTGAAATTCGGTTAAAGCGTTTTTTCAACGTTGTTCAACTATGTCACAACCTTAAATCAATGTTACGGTTTAAACTTTGATTATTTAATGCTACTTCAACATTAAATTAACGTTACAGTTTAAACGTTGATTATATAACGTTCTTTCAACGTTAAATCATTGTTGACAAAAAATACAGTACACCATTTTACAGTTCCGATATAAAATTTATGCGCGCGCAGAAATGGAAGTAAAAACGTAAACATTATTTCAACGGTTTAAGTTATAGAGGTTTATAATGGAAAAAAATGTAAATGAACTTATATCATATAGAGTTTTCAAGAGATCGAAAACATGTTCAGACGATTTTCCTGAACGAGCATTCTCGTTTAAAAATCAATATTTTTTGTTTAACTTGGGCTACAGTGCTCAACGACTTATTTTATTAAATGTATATAATACAACTTTTTCAAAAAAAGATCTATTAAATTATGTAATATTTAATGTTAAGCGTTGTTTTATAAAAGAGCATCAAGAATTAAAAAGGGAAATTGATAACTTCATAAAAAAACTTCTGCACGAAATAAAAAAAATAAAGATTTATATGAAAAATTAACTATATCACCATTAATCAAAAGAAGATAAAGTGATATTTAAAAAACATCAAATTCTGTTTTTTGAAATTTAAAGAAATCCTTAACTACTTGGACCAGATTACTGACAGCTGATCTTGCTGACAGGTTTAAAATATTTTTAGGATTAGCGAATGCAATATTTTCTTCATGGTTGAAAGCTTCTAGCTCACTTTTAAAGCAAATGCTTTTTGTTCCAAATAAAGATGTTATAAGACAGGCAATGCAAAACAGATTTTAGAAATTAAATTATTCAGACTTACACTAAATTTCAGATATAACAGAGTTTATTATGGAAACACCTAAAAAATTATGACTTACAGAAACTAACAGGGAATGAATACAAACATTACAACACTATAAAATCATTAGTACCCGTAGCTCCAAATTTATCAATAATTTCTTTAAAAAATTTCTAAAGATTACAGAAGCTAAATTTTGGATAAAGAATTTACAAATCGCAACAACTATTTAGATTTTATTACAAAATACTCTTGTATAATGTGTGAGTAAGGCTTTAATATTAGTTTTTTAATTCAAATGAAGTGATTTTAATTGAATCCATTTTTATCAGTCACTTAAAAAATATGATGAGTATTTGTATAATGATTGTAAAAAACTCTAATTATTTTAGACACATTAATTGAGAAGGGTTTTAGCTAAGTTATTCTCTTTCTTGTAACCTCGTGTTAACTAACTAATATATCCGTAACAAAACTTTTACAATCCAAAAATTGAATAATCAAGAAAAACCAGATAAAACCGGTAATAAATAACAACAAGCCGTATATAATAAAACACTTTTAACATACACCCCTATGTTGACTTTGTCAACTAATAATATAACTCTTTTAAACGCCGCAAATTTTCGCCTGCGCTTGCTGCCTGTCTTATCGGCCGCTTACAAATTGACCTGCACGTTTCATCAGTAGCAATCAAACCTAGTTTATTTTCGTTTGATTTGCTGGTAATTTCAAAAGGTATTAATTTTTGAATAGGTCGGAAACATGTGGTTCTAATTCCTTCTTTGGATAAAACTTGTAAACGCGCACCTTGTACTTTTCCATCAGCTCCTCTAATAAGTTCCAAAACTTTTTCCATACGCCATTGACTTCTAGGGATCTTGATATCATCTCGTATAAGAACTACATCGTTTAATACTAGCTGTTCGTTGTATGAAGTTTTACTTTTTACGTATAAATGGTGTTGTTTAAGTTCATTAAGATAAGAATTTGCAAACCTTCTCCAAAAGTTAAATATCGCTGTTTTTATAAATATAGCTCTTTTCGAAATACCATTAAGTAGTAAACTAATTCCATTCATTTTATTAACAATATTTCGTCCATACATTAAATGGTATGGTGTTAATTCTTCTTCAGTGTCATCCTCGCTCATGTAAAATAATGGACGACTGTTTATCTACAGATTCGATTTCACATAAAATTGTTTCGAGTTCTTCGTAAGATAAAAGAGACTTACCAATTGTTTTCTTCATTGTACTTTTAACAGATCTAACTAAACGTTCGTAGAAACCGCCCCACCAGGGGGAAGCTGGTAGAATAAACTTCTGTTGCACATCATTTTTCATCATAAAATTTTTAACTTCCTTAGATATAAAGGTCTTAAAATTATCGGAGATAATAAGATCAGGAAAACCTCTTCGTGCTGCAAAACGCTTAAAAGCTCTTATGAAGGCCGGAATTTTCATGTCAGGTGTCAGTTCATAATGGATTGCTCGACTAGACGCGCAAGTCAATAGTAAAACATAGACCTTACAGGCAGCATCCTTATTAACTGTTTTTACAAATAAAGGTCCTGCATAATCTAAACCAGTTGCTTGAAAGGAATATAAATTATTAACTCGAAAATCAGGTAAATCTAGGCTGCTAGGTGGTAACAATGTTCTTCCTTGAAACTTCTTGCATGTTACACATTGTCTAATAATACTTTTTATCGTCGATCGTCCTTTTATTATCCAGAATTGAGATCGTACTTTATTCAACGTTGATTTGATTCCATGATGCAAAACTTGTTCATGACAGTTACGAATCAGTAATATTGTAAACCAACTTTCTTTTCCACGTAATATTAAAGGATGTTTCTCTGCAAAGTTTAAATTAGCATTTTCAAATCTTCCTCGTAATCGTATTAGTTTGTCTTCGCCATCAAATAACTTTAAAGAGTTTTTCAGTTTATCAAAACTTTTTTCATTTTGCAAAATTCTTTGCTCATCTCTAATCCATTCATTGAGTGCAAATTTGTACTCATCTGTCGTCAAAGTCACTTGTTTGTTTAATGGTAGCTTTTTTAATTGTTTTTAACAAATTGTTGATAAATCGAAATACATATCCAGTACTAATAATTAACTTTTCAAATGAACTAAATCTACATGCATTAATGATACTACTCAAACTTGGTGATGAGTCCAAAACAACATTACAAATAACTACATTTTCTCCTCTCTTACACTCAGACATAATATCAACCTGAAACTTTTTATCAACTTTAAATTCATTTATCTCTTTGTTTATATTTAACAAAAATTCTGATCCTTTCAACCAATGTCCAAAATCGAAAAAATTACTTATTTGAGTAGGAAAATCAGCTGGGTTCAACTCCCCACAAATATGATTCCATTTTCCTCTATCAACCACTTTTCTAATGGCATTCACTCTATTCTCCACCCATGGTTTCGACGTTCTTTCCTTACCTTTAATCCAATACAATGCCACTTCTGAATCACACCAGCAACTTACATCCTCAAAGTGCACTCTTCCCTTCAGAACTCTTGACACTTCCTCTAAAAGTCGGCTCAGTAACACACAACCTAATAACTCTAATCTAGGTATACTTAATTCTTTTAAGGGTGAAACACGTGACTTTGAAACTAAAAACTTCCTATTCACTCCTAAACTAGTTTCTACAACTAGATATATAACGGCACAATAAATTAATTTAGAACTGTTACAAAATCCATGCAATTGAACACGCTTACTATTCTTATTCACTCTCTCAAATACAAATCTTGGGATTCTAACAAAACTTAATAATTCAAGATCCTTTAAAAATGCTGTCAAAGCTAATTCTATTGCTTCTGTTACTATTTCATCCCATCCACCTTTATCTCTACAAATTAATTGAAAAAGTGTTTTTACTCTTGAAGTTATTGGTGTTAAAAAACATAGAGGATCAAAGAAAGATGCTGCTATCTTAAGAATAATTTTTTTAGTAATTTTTAGCATTCTTGCATTTTTAACAAATTCTTTAAACTCAAAAACAAATTCATCTTTTAATATATCCCACTCAATTCCTAAAATTTTTATAAAATTATTATTGTTTTCATTTTTAATAATTTCACTTTCAAAATATTTTAATTCATCAACTTTTAGATTACATTTTGAGTTTTTACATTGATTTGTTTCTTTTTTATTAAAATAATTTTGTAATTCGTGATCATTTGTAATCCATTTTCTTAATTCGAATCCTGCATCTAAAAATATACATTTAGATTTTTTATAAAGCATTTTCCCTTCCGAAATTGTTTCACATGTCGTCAACATAAAGATCATCTATTAATCTTTCAATAAATTTTTCATCATGTTTAATGTATTTATTAAGATGGTATTTTAAAGTAGCATTTAAAAGAAAAGGACTGCTAGTTAAACAAATCTAAGAAATCTATATACAATTAGTTTAGCCTCTTTATCAGATATTCTCTCGTACCACAACAACCTTAAGTAATCTCTGTGTTCAGGAGAGATTTCAATGTTTAAGAATGCTTGATTTATATCAGCAATTATGCCTATAGCATTAAACCTAAATTTTAGTAAAATATCAAATATTTTTGACAATAAATTTGGACCTGAATACAAGCAATCATTTAAAGACAGTCCTGTTGTCGAACAGGACGCATCAAAAAACAGCTCTAACTTTTGTAGTATCCTTATCTCTTCGAATGACAGGCATATGAGGCAAATAATGCACACCCTGGTTCTTTAAATATATCAGACTCACTTACTCTTTCTATTATATTATTCTTTTCATAGTCTATAAAAATTTGATTATATTCTGTAACCAATTGTTTATCATTTAATCTTACCTTTAAATTAGCCAGTCGTTTTTTACAAATATTATAGTTATCAGGTAAAAAATCATGATCAGTTTTGAATGGTAACTTTGTTATATATCGTTACCCGTTATGTGTGAGATCACTTTCAAACTGATACATCACACAACTCTCAGGAGATACTATGGTTTCAACAGACCAAAATTTATTTAGATCTTTCCTAAGCTCATCTATTTCACTCTCAACCTCACTGTGCATAGAATGACTATTAAAAACTGTTTTTGTGGTATTTTTTGTACTTTTTTCCAGAGAAATAGGACCACTTAATACCCACCCTAAGATTGATTTACTAGCTACTAGACCACCTATTGGACTTCTTACGATTCTTCCAGTAACAAAACTTTGATAAAAGTCTATACCTACTAAAATATCAACATGAAAATCAAGAGACCCATCATCATAATCAGCTGATGAATATTTGGATAATTGTTTAAATTGATTACAAGCTAATGACACATTTTGCCCTTGCAGAGGGCTACAAATAACTGGTACACATAAAGCTTCCATATAAACACTGTGATCAGTATATTTATGTTTGACCTTAAATTGAACAACATTTAATAATTGCAATGTTTGTTCACTATCTTTCCCAAATGTTTTTATTATAATTTTCTCTTTCCTAATAGTTTTTAAATTTAATCGTTTTTGAATATTTTCACTTATATATGATCGTTGGCTTCCACTATCAAGTAAGATTCTTGCCTTTAAAGACATATTTTCTGAAACTGCACTTATGTTTGCCCTAGCTGTTTGCAACAAGATAGTTTGTTGGGAAATGTCATGTGTTGCATGCCCAACAGAAGTGTTATTTTTTTCACACAAGGAAATACGATGCTTTTTTTTTGCATTTACTACAAATATAATTTGCTTGGCAATTTATTAATATGTGATTCGTTCTAAGACAATTAAAATATCTACCTTGCTTTTTAAAAAAAAAATTTCTGGTTGAAAAATTTGTCACATTTTTACATTCCCAGGGGTTGAGATTTTCTGAACACTATACGCAAGGATAATTATAATTTCTTTTGTTTTGGTAATCACTATCAATTGAATTTGAAAAAACTTTTTTGTAAATTTTCTTAGAGTTCTGATTAATGTTCTGTGAATATAATCCTGCAGTTGTGAATAACTGACTATTATTTTTTCTGTTTTCAACATTTCGACTATTAGTTGAACAACACTCTATTGCATTTAATTCTTCTCAAAAATATTTTAATAATAAATCTTTAGTCCAAACCTCCCCACCAAATTTCCTCGAAATTAACAGAACTAAATCATCTGGTATTTTTTCTTTCAAAATAGGAATCAGAAGACTTCCATATGTGTTAGTTTCAACTTTTAATGATTTAAAATTTCGAACACTTGCCTCTATATCATTATAAAGTTTTCTTAAGCCATCAACATTATCACTATTTTTTACTTTCACAAGTTTTAATAATAAATCCATGTGTGCAGAGATTAAAATTTGTGGGTTACCATACCGTTCAGTCAATAAAGAAACTGCTTCTCTATAATTTTCTGACGATAAGGTTAAACCACAAATGGTAGTCAATGCTTGGCCTCCTAAATATTTTTTTAAATAATTGAAACGATCAATATCATTTAGGTCATCAATGTTGTGTATGGCAACATTAAATTAAACCCAGAATGTTTGCCATTCTAAAAAATTACCCTTAAAAATTGGAAGTTCAATTTTTGGCAATCTACAATTAATTTTATTTTTAGAACTCTGTTCAGAATTATTATCAAACTCTAATTTTAAAGATTCTAACCTTAGATTTATTTTAGAAAGTATATTGTGAAATGGGTCAGTTATTTCAACACTCGCTAAAACATCCTCCTCAACCTCATTTGGATCAAGTATATTAATTATTTCTTCTTCAATATTATTTAAATTTGTATATGAGTCACTCAAACTATTTTTTAAAGCTATAAACCTAGACTGTGAGGTGTCAGGGTCTTCTAACGACTGACTTATTTCTACAACATTTTTTTGAAAAATACTTCTTAGTGCTTTCCTTTTAGCTATCTTCCTACCTAATATTGCAGCCATAACTTATATTCTACTACTACTATAAAAATGTATAACTTCTAATCTAATACTACTTTACTGTCTCTATACAATTTTTCACTCGCTCTTATACACAATTAACACAATGAGCAATAAATATGTGTAAACAACAACAAATTCACAATCAATCAACAAAAGCACTATATTATTTCTTACCAACACGCTTGTTTACACAATTCAAATCTTACACCGAATCAAATGTACAAAACTTTTGTAAGGCAAATCGATTCTTTTTTCTTCTTGAGTTCAATTAGATAAATATTTTTCTTCTGGCAATATTCTTCGTTCAGATTTCGTATTTTGCATCGGACGCCATGTAAAAAACTCTAATTATTTTAGACAAATTAATTAAAAAGGGTTTTAGCTAAGTTATTATCTTTCTTGTAACCTCGTGTTAACTAACTAATATATCCGTAACAAAACTTTTACAATCCAAAAATTGAATAATCAAGAAAAACCAGATAAAACCAGTCATAAATAACAACATTCCTGTATAAAATAAAGCACTTTTAACAATGATAATTATAACTTGAAACAATAATATTAGCTTTACATGTTTTTATTTTTACGTGAATCAATTACAATTGATGGAATATCTTTGAAAGACAGAATTCACAAAATAATGCTGAGGTAATCAAAATAATTTTTAATTATTCAAGAATTTTAAGAATTAAACTATTTGGCAAAAAAATTGTTTGATAATGAGTTCAATTTAAATAAAAAAAAAAAATTAATATTAGTTCTCGCATATTTAATATCAGTTCTCTTATCTATTAAAATTTAGAATATTTTCTAACAATTTTGTGATCTTCATGAATATAAAAGGTAAAGGTGAAATTATGCTTTAAGAGTACTAATTTATACGGTGTAGTGAAAGGTATACCTTTATGAGATATGTAAAACTTTTTTATTCTCATTTATTATATATTCAAAAATTTCCCTTAGTGTTTTTTTTTTTTTTTTTTTTTTTTTCTAATTATTTTTTATTAACAGCTTCTTCTATTAAATACGATGGAGCGAATTATAATTTTTGTTGCTTTAATATTTCAATTAAAAGTAGATATTATTGTGTCATATATTATAATATACCTTATGTTATACTATTATATTTTATATTAATAATGAGTATTTTGTATTTCTATTTTTGTTCCATATTCCATAATTATCTTATATAGATTTTTATAATTTAGCAACCTATGATTCTTTCATTATTTTTCTTTGTTATTGAGCCATTAGTTATTTAAACATAATATATTCAGAACTCTGCTAAATAGTAGAGTAAGGAATGAACTAATAAATTGAATTTAAAAAAAAAAAAATTGATTAAATAAAGAAAATCTTATTTTTGCTAATAATGTCTACTGATATAATTGTTTAGTAAGTATCATAATTATAAAATGATCAGGTTTAGCTAGTTTAATTAGCCCTGTTAGTACACTTATATTATGGTTTCTTCATTTTATTATTAGTTCATGTAATTTTTTCAAAATCGAATATGTGGAAAGGAGTTGTTTGGAATGAAGATTTAAAAAAGTAATTCCATCTAATTAAATTAGTGATAAAACTGTTTGTTGGCTTCCAGCTACCAAAGCATTGACTTATTTAAAATGCAGAGAAGAATTGGCTTAAGTTTAAACAAATAAAAACTAAATTCTCTTCAGGTATTACTACTATACTTCCCTTCAAGTATTACAATTATTATTTTATAACTATTTGTATAACTATTTCAATTCCAAAATAAAGCAAACATTATTGTGAAAATTTTAAATTGACAATTACAAAATAAAAATGTAATAATGAGAATGTTGACAAGTGGATGCAAGATTTGCACACAAGTGTAAACTTGGAGGTAAATTTTCCACTTGTTTGTGGTTTGGATGCTTCTCCACAATATAATATATCTCCACAAGCATTATATTAGATTTACTTTGTGTTTTTTACAGTTAAATCAATTACAGTTAATTGGTGGAACGTCTTCTAAAGAAAGAATGCAAAATAAAGAAAACAAAGTTATGCTGAGGTAATCTCTAATTAAGTTTTGATGGAAGTATAATGTTCAAAATACCCATTCTTGGTCTGCAAAACTGGGTAACGCCTTAAAGTGCATGAAGTTGTAAAAAATTGCTTTAGCAAATGCATTTTATTTAACATAAAAAATGACATTACTTGATCCCTGTCCAAGCCCCATAAGTGTATAAACATGGACGTTAAACCATTAATAAATGGCCACATAAAATTTTGTTATAAAAACTTTAGGTGGCCACCCCGAAAACTATTTTTTAATGCTAGAAATGTTTTATATTTTGATTATTAATTTATTTTGAAAAAAGGTTGTTTTATTTAAATTAAATATTTGAAAAAGTTATTAATAACCAACTAACAGTTATATTACTTTTTAATAATTCAGAGTATTTTTGAAAAGTTATATGGCTTCCACGGATATTAAGGGCTTAGTTGGATAAAAATATGTTTTAATAACAATAATCTACATGACGTTAAAAAAGATATACCTTCATAAGTTGTAACACTTTTCAATTCGTTATATACTTTTTAAATCTTCCCTTTTTGATTTTTTAATATTTTTTTTTTATTTACAGCTTTTTCTATTGTATTTAATGGACCAAAAGAAACCTCGGTCAATGGAACATTGTTTAACTTTTACGCAATATTTCAACAAGGTGGTGGAAAAGAAAAGAAATTTGTGTGGATTTTATTCAATTAAACGTAAATATATGTAATATTTAAATATATTTTTCAATAAAACAAGTTTCATCTCTTTCTTTAATAATACCTAGCTATTTTAACTAAACTAAACTGAAAAAGTTCTAAATAGTCAAAGTATAGACTATGAATAAATTTAATATCCATAGTATACCTTGATAATGTACAGCAACATTAATGTAAATGCATAGTACGTTTTGATGGTGATCTTATTTTGACGCACATAGCACGTTTACATACATACATACATACATACATTTTGACACACATAGCACGTTTTGATGGTGAAAAAGTGTTTTACAGTTGTTTTAACTTTGATAAATCAACTTTTAAAAAACTTTAATTTTAAACATTGTATCAACGTAAATTCAATGTTATTTGTAACGTCTTTACGCGTCAAATCAACGTTGATATAATATTTGAACCTAACGTTGATTTAACGTTGATAATTAAACGTTAAAAAAACTATCATTTTAAACGTTGTATCAACGTAAATTTAACGTTATTGTAGCGTTTTTCGCGTCGAATTCACGTTGATATAATGTTTGAACTTAATGTTAATTTAACGTTGATAAATCAACGTTAAAAAAAAATTCACATTTTAAACGTTGTATCAACGTAAATTCAACGTTATTGTAACGTTTTTTAGGAACGAATCTACGTTGATATAACGTTTGAACCTAACGTTGATTTAACGTTGATAAATCAACGTTGAAAAAAACTTTCATTCTAAACGTTAAATCAACGTCAATTCAACGTTAGGTTTCAACGATATTTCAACGATATTTCAACGTTATTTGCCGGCTGGATATCTTATTATATTTTGTTACAGTAAGTTAACTTGTGTTAACTGTGTAAGCAACTTGAATCCATATATAAAAAACTGTAGGGGTCAAGGATTTAATGAAGCCAGATTTTTCTCAGGTACAAATGGTCTTTCTGCTCAGGTTCTAATTATAAATTCAAAGACTTTGTATACACATTGTCATTGCCAATGACTAAACTTATCTGTTTGTGAATCGTGTTATGTCCAATTAGTCTAAGAGGTTTTTGATAAAATTTTTATTTATTCAAAAAACAGAAAAAGGTTTTTAAAAGTTAGCATTAAAAAGTGTAAACTTTGAAAAAATTAAATGATGTTTGTGGAACTAGATAGATTGCGCATATAGATGGTTTAAACGTTTTTTTTTATCATGATTTATTTATTTTTCTAAAACTCTGTAGTGCAAATTCTACTTTTTGAACTTGCCTGCTTAAAAAATCATTAAACCTGTAAACCGCCCCATTTTAATAGACTGTCTAGTTAGATCAAATTAAAAAATAGCCCTTCCTTCCTCCTTTACTACATGGTCCGAATCCACCCTTGCTCCAGCCCCCCTACTACTTTTTTTTTTATTTGCCTTTTTGGCGTAGTTGCGTCAATTACAATATGGCGTTTTTTGACGCGGTAAATTAAAAACCTGCGTCCTCCCCCGACTTATCTAGTCTCAAGATTTTCAATAGACATAAAAATCAGTCTTCTAGTCTTATAAATGACGTAATTCAAGCTACTAAGACCAATTAGCTGGTGTATTTTAGTATTATTTTTAATGATGCGGTATTCTGGAAAATAATGCATTTGCAATTATGGGTTAAATGATTTGGTAGAAGAATAACTTTTAAAATAAATAAAAAAAGTTGAACAAACAAATGCGATTAAAACAAAATGGTAGACAAATTATACACGATAAAAAAAACAAACAAATGCGTCAAAATTTCAATACGAAAAACAAATTATAAAGCAGCAGTTGATAAGTCAAAAAGAAGCGGAACAAACTTCATTGCAAAAATTTTAAAGCGAATAGAAGTAGTGCCTACAGTAACTAAAAATAAAAGAAACATTTTTTAATCTTTTGGAAATGAAAACGAGGCTACTCAGCAACATACTATTAAAAAATTAAACTTTAAACAAAAATAAAGACTGTTTACAATTTTGGAATCAAGATACAGTGAAAGTCAGTGCGAATATCGAATCACTGTATGTAAACAATACTATGGCGGTAAAGCAGAAACAACAAGCGTTGGAAAACATGTAACTCCAGCAGATTACAAAACTACAAAAATAAAGTTTGTAAAAAAGTGCTGAACGTTACTTGACGTAAAAAAAGTTCAACAAATAAAAGGTCAAGTTTCAACTGTATCATTTATAGACACTCTCTGGTAAATTAAATGGGGTCAACAAATACCAAACGATTTTTGAATAATTTTCGGAAGAATATAAAAACTAAAAAAATATAAACAAAAAATGAATATTTTGATTTCGTGGAGTGTTTTATCAGGAAAATTGTTGAGGTAGAGCTAAATGATTTTTATATGCAAGGAAATCAACAGTATGTGCATGTACCACGCTTTAATAAACCACCAAAATTCAAAAATAGGCAACTTATATCAAAAGGAGTAAGTCCGGAGAAGATGTCAGACTTGCGGTTCAGCGGTCCAGTTCATTTTGACGCAAATATACTTTGTTAAACTAATCGAAAATAGTTGAAAAAATATAAAAATAATCTTGTAAAAGTATTGCTATAAAATAGAACACTTGAAAGAAATAAAATTTCATATATCAAACATTTAGGTTATGCATCATAAATTTGATAAACTGTGGAGTAAACATAAAAAAATAACAGTTACTTCGATAAAATCTAAGGAGACGATATATCAAAATTGGCAAACATTAGGCTACAACATGAGCGGTTGTTCTGATATCAGATGTGAAACATAAGAGCAATGAAAATCAACTTTGGAGGTGTCACGGAATTTTATCCAGGCATAACCCAATATTTATACCAAAAGGATTTCTATTTTGCGGATTATTGATAATCGTCGAATGAAAATGTAGTTTGTGTAAAAGATACCGGGTGAAATCACTGCTACCACCAAAAAATAGTAATTTTACCATACTTTAAAATTGATAATTTTAAACCATTTGCGGTTACAATTGTTATTCTTGCCTTCCCTTTAAATAAAAATTACCAAAAAATCTATTAGAAAATTTTGCTTTGTATACTTACATGCGCAAGCACAAGAGCCGTCTATCGTAAACATGTTCTAAAATTGTTCTGATGATAGAACATTTTCATGTTCTATCAGCAGAATAAATTTAGATAATTTTAAAAGAGTTTATTGTAATAAAAGATCTACCCCAGATAATGATCAGTGATAATGCTAAAACAATGCAGCAAAAAGCAAATGGTTAGGTAGTCTAAAATCTCGAAAAATAATAATTTACGCAAGCAACAAAATGGAGATAATTTATTAAGATTGCATTGGCGGGAGGTTAAATTGAAAGGCTAATTTGGATAATAAAAAAAGCTAATCAAAAACAAGTGGTAGGGTTATGCTTAGTTTTAACTACTTTAAATTGGAAGAAGTATTGTTTATATTGTTGATTTTATAAACAAAATACCTCTTTGACACCAAAGTTATCCGTTTGACAATCGAATATTGACACCAAACATTAATTTGAGGGTAAAATCTGCAATATTAATTAAATAAGATGTTGATTTGATAACAAAAGAAGATTATTCAATACAACCCAGCGGGCACAGACGTCAATCAAACATCTTACTGACGTCTTAACTAGGTCGCGACGTCTTTTTTAGGACGTCCTTGTGACGTTAATATAAAGACGATATTAGGACTTCCATATTTAGACGTCTTATTGACGTCGCTAAGACCTACATTAGACGTCCTAATTACCTTAGAAATAAGTAGAAAAATTATTATTACCAACTTGGCGCATACAATAAAATGCATTAACTCGGTTAATTAAATATGTCTCCTTGTTTTGGTTGATTATTTTGAGATTATTAATTTTGTTTAGTTATTTATCGTTTAAAGATTTTTTTTTAATTTTCTATATTCTATACTCTATGATCTATAAACCATAAGTTATCAAGTGTAACTAAGGTATAAATAAAATGAGAGAATTTTAACATAAGATATCAATATTGCACCAAGACTTTTCACTTTGTTTTTTATAAAAAAGTAATGATATATTGTGTGTCTGTGTTACATATATATATATATATATATATATATATATATATATATATATATATATATATATATATATATATATATATATACACATATATATATATATATATATATATATATATATATATATATATATATATATATGTATATATATATATAATATATATTTATATAAATACATATATATATATATATATTTATATTATATATATATATATATATATACATATATATATATATATATATATATATATATATATATATATATATATATATATTTATATATATATGCTAAAACTTGTAGTATCTTTGCTGTAGAAATAGGTAAATAAATAAATGAATTGTATATATTTTGTTCTTCCTGTGTTGTTTCATTCAATTTTATGATCTTTCCATCATGGGTAGCATAAATAATTATTAAGATTATTAATTATGTGGACACCTTGTTACTGTGTCGTTTCATTTAATTTGATGTATAAATATTTATATATACATGATTTATACTATATATTATATTGTTTATATGATGCATACATATTCATTAAATATATATATATATATATATATATATATATATATATATATATATATATATATATATATATATATATATATATATGTATATATATATATATATATATATATATATATATATATATATATATATATATATATATATACATATATATATATATATATATTTAGATATGTATATATATATATATATATATATATATATATATATATATATATATATATATATATATACATATCTATATATATATATATATATATATATATATATATATATATATATATATATATATATATATATATACATATCTAAATATATATATATATATATATACATATATATATATATATATATATATATATATATATATATATATATATATATATATATATATATATATATATATATATATAAATGTATATATTTACTAAGCTATCATTGCAAAGTATATAAATTTATATAAATTTATATATATTTATTCCTGGGGTATTATTGTAATGTGACGTTGTATTTCTTTGATTGCATTAAAGTCTTTTTGTTGCCATAGTATTTTGGCAGGTCATTGATATAGATTATAAACAGTGTTGGGCTGAGACCTGAACTTTGCGGAACGCATTTAGTAACTTTTTTCTATCCTGATAAAATGTTAAAATAATCCAATTTAAGATTTTACCTCAAATTATCTACAATTTAACATTTTTAAGTAACCTTTGTGTTGAATGTATTCAAATGCGAAGGCAAATCAAGAAAACTTCAACAGAAAGCGTACGCGATGCAATATAGGTCAAGAAATCTATAGTTTCAAGTAGATTTGTAACATACAGAAAGAAGATTGTTAGATAATAAATGATACATATATTTCTTTGATAACTTTTTCCATTGTTTTACATGGTATAAAGGTGACTTCAATTGGTCTGCAGTTTATTGGGTTAATTTTCAGGCCAATTTTGAACAATGGTGTTACATTTGCTACAAGCAAAGCCTTTGCTAAAAGTTCTTGTACCATTTACATACTTTAAGTACATTCTTGCATTCTTTAAGTACTAATTCCAAGCAGAACTGCATTTGTTACATTCTTTAAATACTAATTTATAGCTGTAAACGCCTCAAGGTAATTTAGAACAGAATTAGAATCGATTGAAATGGTAGAGAGAAAAGCACTTTGAGGAACAGAGGTAAACTTTGATTTGGATGTACATATTAGAATACTTTGTTCAGTGTTTTAGAAATCGAAACTCTATCACTACAACAAACAGCGCAATGTGTAGATATGATTACCAACAATAACATTAGCACGCAATCTTGAATTAAATCAGATCCGTTTTTCTGAGTAAGGTCAGATCAGATGCGTATGCTTTTAATGTAGGCAAAAAATCTTCTTGGATCACTCTTTTTGTTGGCTAGGTTGAGCTCAAAAAAAACAACCGGATTGTGATAGTAATTAAAGTCCTTCCAGTTATGTATATTTAAAATTGGCCTAAAATTTATCATTGGGTTTGTTTTTTTCTAGATTCAGTTTATTAAAGTTAATTAAAGTTTACTTGGGGTAAGGTCATGTCTAATAAAAAACTATTTGGTGTTTCAGTTTGCTAAGTTAATTGCCAAAACAACTATTTCATTACAAGCCTCTACAGTGTCAAATTCAACTGTAAAAGAAGGTGAAAAATTCTTAGTAGTTAAATATACAGATGTTTAGCTTGTGTTTAGCATACGGTTTATTGATTTAATGTTATCAGATAAATTAATTGTTACAAGTTTATCAATTATCATTTTTTCACCATATTTTAAACGCTTTTCTTGAGTGTTTTTTTCTGAATTTTCGACAGCAACAATAACTATTTTGGTATTCTGTAGGCTTGCATACGTTACTATTTTACAGTTATGTTCATAAAAGTTTAGTTTGCAGCTGTTCCAATTTTGGTTACGTATAGATGAAATTAATTGAAAGTGTGTATTTGATGAGGAAAATAATTTTTTTTTTCAAAGATACTCCAAGTAAGAGATTTTCAAAGACACTCTCTTTACAAGCTTTTATCCTTAGGCATTTGAATTTCATTTGAAACTGACTGTTTAAGAAGTAAGAAAGTCTTAGCAAATTTTTTTGCTTTTCCTCAAAATATAGGCAACTGAACATGTTTTTAGTTGTAAAGCTATTAAACTTGACATGTTGATTCAACTTCTAACTAATAGCACCTTGTGTAACTGTTTTAATTTTAAACTATTTACTTAACTACCTTGTTACTATTAAGCAAGCTAATCGGACTACTTTTAAAATTAATTATTTAGATAAAAAAATTTTAAGCGATTTCTACTACTTTATAATTGCTCTTTTTTTAAAAAAAACATTGAGCACTCTATTTTGATGAGTCTTTATTGATGAAACACAGTATATATTTATATATATATAAATATATATATATATATATATATATATATATATATATATATATATATATATATATATATATATATATATATATATATATATATATATATATATATATATATATATGTATATACTGTGAAAATATGATAAATAATTTATCATATTTTCGAAGTTTAACTTGTAATGGAAAAAATAGAAAATACTATAGATAATACAATTATAAATAAAAATAAGAAATGTTCTGTTAACACTTTTAAAATAGCACTAATTTAAAGTTACTTTTAAATATTTAATTTTCATAAAAATTAATTTTTTTAAAAGAAATCTTATTAATACATGTTGCAGCATTAGCTGCTATTCTACTCAATGAATTTATTTTTTATATGCTTACTGTTGTTTTCTTCTAAAACAAATCTTGAATATAGTTGAGAAAGTTCTTTTTTTTAATATCCATATTTCAGCCATTATAATCTTCAATTTAATCAACTTATTGGATGACTAGGTATTGTACAACTTACAAGCCAATTAACTATTGTTTTCCCCTCATTCTTTGTTATTGCACTTTCGAATCCTTTTACTTGTCTTTTTTTTTTAATCTTTTAAATTCCTTTTCATAGTATTTTTAGGTATATATATATATATATATATATATATATATATATATATATATATATATATATATATATATATATATATATATATATATATATTTTTTTTTTTTTTTTTTTGATGAACTATAAATTAATAGATTTTTCTTTAATATCATTTAGAGTCTAATTAATGTTAAACTGGATGTTTTTCAAGTGCCAGAGTTATTTGAACAAAATACTAAGATTCAAAAAGTTGATCTATGGTGTTTTTACCAGTTAGCAAATTATTAAAAATTTTTATTGAGAGACTAGGTCAAAGAAAAGAAAGAAAGGATAAAAACAGAAAAAGTATTAATTGTGCTCAGTTAGAAAGATACTTTTGCAAACAAAAGTTTTCACATTAAGAGGAAGAAACCGTTTAGTATTTCCATTTATAAAGCAACAAACCAGTGTAATTGCTTTAAGATTTAAATAAATTTAATTTAATTTTTAACGATATTCTATTTTGCTTACCTATTTTAAATAATACTTTCATGTCATTGTTCAATCGTGCATTTTTGTACTCATTTTTCATTTTTCAGTATTTAAATACATTATTACAATTTATCATTATTGATAAAAAAAATTTGATTTAAATATGTGTAAAAGATATTTTTGTCCCATAAAATGTAATAAAATGTTAAAAATACAATTGTACAATTCCAATATAATAAAAAAAAAACTTTCATAAATATTTATATTTAAAGAAAGAAAGGAAATAGTAATAATATAACTTAAACAATAGTTAAAACTAATACAATAGTTAAAAATAATTAAAAAGTACTGACATTGTTTTAAATATAAAAAAATAAGACACAATTTTTTTTTTAATTTAAGATTAATGGAATTCGATGTTTATTTAGAAAAATTGCAAAATTTTTTATAATGTTTAAAAATTTCATTTTTTATTAGAAACTTAAAAGAGTTTAATGATTTTACCGTATGTAAATGTTTGATTTTTTGAAATGTGTTCAATAGTTTCAGTCCACGGTATGCTATTCCGTATAAAGAATACTTGCTATTAATTCTAGGCAGTTTATAAGTATTCTATTGGTTTATTCTAAGATAGTAATTATTGTTAACATTTTTGTCAGATGTCGGAAAAGGACGTCACTATATAGATTTTTTATTTAGTTTAATTAACATTGGAAACAACGTAAACATGTGTTTTTGAGAAGATATTTTTATAATTTTATTTTTTTAAAGGTATAGCAGCAGATTCAAATATCATTGCAAGATAAAATATATTTTTTTGAAGTTAAAAATAGGGAGGGGGGTTAAGATTTTATGACGTCCTTTTCCAGGGGGTATAGGGAAATAAGACAACCGGTGAAAAAGAGTGGGGAGGGGGTCAAAAATTGGCTAAAAAATGGTGACGTGTATTATGAGAGGTCCCAAAAATAAAATATATTTTGTATATATATATAAATATTTATATATATATATATATATATATATATATATATATATATATATATATATATATATATATATATATATATATATATATATATATATATATATATATATATATAAATATACCAGAAAACAACGCTAGTAATTTAAAATGGCGGGTAATGTAAGCAATAAAGGTGCAACATTTTTTTTTATTTGTTTTTTTCACTCGATTTCGTTCTTACATGGATTTCATATGAAACTATCTTTAGCTACTGTTCGAAGACATATTAAGAATGCTAGATAAAGAATTTGAAGAAAATGTTGCGCCTTTATTGCATGATTCATCAGATTTGTTTTGCGTACATAACTAATGCAGAATAAATTTTTTAAGTTTAATGAAAAGTTTTTTTTACGTATATATTTATCAGTGAATAAATCTTTAAATAAAATCAAAAAGGATGATATTTGTTGATTTAAATTTTTTAACTAGTATTCCTATAAAAATAAGTATACATACAGTATCATACTTATTTGTATAGGTATATATATATACATATATATATATATATATATATATATATATATATATATATATATATATATATATATATATATATATATATATATATATATATATATATATATATATATATATATATATATATATATATATATATATATATATATTATATAAATAAACAAATCTATTAACTTGTTTAAATGTGGTATTAAAACAAGCCAGAAGATTTATTTATGTATTTGTTATAACTTTTTTGTGGAAAATAATGCGGCTTTCGTTCTTATTAGGTCTGGTTTCAATAGAATAAACTTTATAGCCAGATATGGAACGCAGCAACGCTATCTCAAAAACGATAGTGGTAAATATATGGCTAAAATATGCTTACCACACATGAAACTTATGAAACTTTAACGCGATAAGGAAATGTGGTTTTCGTTCCTATTAAATATAATTTTAATGAAATAAATATCATGACCACATATGGAACGCACCAAAGCCATTCCATAAAGGAGACTGGTAAATATATAGTTAACATGTAATTGCTATATATGGCCGACATGAAAATTTCTTGCCGAGTAATGTTCTTAATTCAATTTTTAAAATAATTTTTTAAATAAAATAGTAAAGTAACTATTGCTAAAGTTATTGAAAATTAGCTGGTAGCACGATGATTACTAGCTTTTATTGCCAAGATTTTGAGACCAGAAGACTCCCTTTACTTTATTTCAAACAATGAATTTCATTAGACTTAGTGGGGTTTAGATATAAAAATAGTACCAGTAAAGATAGGTTTATTCCATAAGTCTCTTTGACTAATTACACGAGGTCATTTGGTCATTTGCTCGATAACATGATTTCTTTTAGAGGTCTTATAGGTATATCCAGTTTATATATATATATATATATATATATATATATATATATATATATATATATATATATATATATATATAATATATATAAATTGTCACATTATTATGAAATCGTTAGTTTACATTGAGCATTAGCTCAATGGTGCTTTAGTGAAATTGTTATTTTTTCAAGCAGCTTTGAATGTAGTAGTGATGTTCAGTCACGTTGTAGTAACGTTCTAGCGACGTTGTCAAAGTAAGTAACAATTGACGTTGTATTGACTTAGTAGTTTTTTCAAGCAGCTTTGCATGTTTTATGTCAGTGCTAGCATGTTTCTTGCAGTTAATGAGATCTATGTCTTTATTACACTTAAGATAGGAATGACCTTTTTTAGCAAAACGATATCTTGATTAAATCAAATCTGATTATCTAATTAACTAAAAATTGAGAAAACAAATCGCTTTGTAGTTTATTTTCTGATCTGCACACTATTCCAAAACTATATTCAAGTGTTTGATTGCTGTGATTAAATGATTTATTGAAAAACGAAAAATAAAAGAGGTAACTTCATTAACGCTTTTCTTAGCAACAGCTTTATCATTTGTAATAAGAAAAACTTTACCTTTTATGAGCAAGTGAATACTCCTCTTTACCTATGATTTCTATAAGTTCATAAAATGAATCTCAATAAATAGTTTAAATGTAAATAGTAAATTGAAGCAACATTGAAAATTGAAATAAATTAATAAAAGTATCTAGACTAGGTCCTACTTTTTTTTAAAATAATAATTTTATTTAATTGTTGTACACTGTAGATCTTTTACTGTTATAAACCACGCTAGAAAAGAAACCTTTAGTGGAAATTAAATTATACACAGTCAAAATACATCCCATATAGTTTTCTGGGGCAATATTAAAGCCCTGTTGTGCGATTTAAATTTTAGTTTAAGTTCTAATCTTTCAATTATTTTGTTTTTCTTTAGTCTTTTTGTAATATAAGCACATTCATCAGCATCCATCATCTTTAACTATTTTCCATCAAAATCATTTTATTTTTTTAAATTCTTAGGTTATATTATATCGTTTTTCACTAATAAAGTAGTAATAATTAATCTTTTTCGTTTTAATGAATTTAAAAATGAAAAAATGTAAAAACAAGATTTAGTAAAATATACTTGCGATAGAACACTCAGCTCTCAATCAATAGGTTGAATGTTCAAATTCAGCTAACGTCTATTTAAATACTATGGTCAACTTGTTTCTCTTCTTAGCAGTTTAAAAAGATTTCATAGTTTAGGGTTAAAAAAGTTTCAAATAAAAGTAAAGCAATTAATGAGTAGTTTCTTCGATTGTGGTGTGAATTTACTAAAGAAACAGATTTAAAGAATTACTTGAGACATTAGAATAACACAAAAAGGACCTTTTGGGTTTCCATCTTTGTCACCCATGCCGCTGATCATAATATTACCATCTGCAAGACAATGTGTTGTATGTAAGTAACATAGTTTTGCATTTTCGAACATTTCATCATTCTGAATAACCTAAAATTATACAATTTATTTAAACTATTATTTTTAAACAAATAGTTACGTAAATTAATGTTTAATTCAAACTTAGTTTTTATTTTAAATGGAAATTTGCATTATTTTGCTATATTGCTGTACAACGTTACTTTGCAGTAAGGTTGTACAGCAATATAGAAAAAAAAAACAACATTCAAATTTATAAATATTTTTCTAATAGTGACTGGATAATAGTTTTTATGCAAATAATAGTATTCCTACAAAAAAAAAAAAATAATAATAGAAATTAAAAAGACATTTTGAAAAGTTTTCTAAAAGAAAAATGATGTTTTTAATAGAAGATGCTAAAATATGGCAGCAGTACTCGATACAATAATTAATAAAAGATTTTAGAAGTAGACATCAGAATCAGGAGGATGAAATCAGCAAGCGTTGTAAGCAAAGACAACTTTGACAGAATTTATTGGATTTTCAATCGTTTGGAGTTATACGTTGCTCGGAATAAGTTCCATTAAATTACTAGGAGGAGTTTTTATTTCTCCGTCTGAAATGGCAAAGTTGGAGTTCAGTTCGTGTGAAATGGCAATCTCAAACAAATATTAAGTCAGTAAAATCAAAATAAAAAACAGGATCATGAAGCTATACTCAATTGCGTTGAATGGGAAGTTAAATGGAAATATAGAGATGAGAAGACCCTAAGCAATTTCTTGACAAAATTGTCAAACACATCATACTAAAATATGCAAGATCAGAATATGAAATCGATCTACGGGATTGGATCAATTGTAAATTATTTATTGAAAATTACTAAAATAAGATAAGACCACCAAAAGAGAAAATATTTTAGATGGCTATTATCAACAAAATAAAGATAATAAAGTCAAATCCGTTTTAGACTGGAGAGAAGTTAACAGTTATATCGAGAAGTACACAAAAGATGTAGATGTGTGTGTTGAAAAGTTGAGGGAATGTAGAAGAATGGGAAACAAACCAGGAATTATTGATATATGCAAGGCTTTCCTCCAGTTAAAAACTGAGGATTCTCTTCGGCCATTGAAAACAGTGTTATTTTTTTAAACAAAAATTATTTTTGACACGACTTAGTTTTGGATTGAATGTTGCTCTCATGATCATGATATCTGTTGTGAGTGTATTATTGATCGAGACAATTTGGAGAATTAGGGAGTATCCGCTTATGTGGATGACATTTTTGTCATTTAGTAGGTAGTGCGTCTTGATTATGTCAGAATACATTTCAAAAAGTATGGTTTGGAGAGTAAAGAAAGTGAACAGATTGAATGTAATGGGATTTGTTTGTCCACAAACAGAAAAGTAGTGTTTTCCGTTTGTGGGCAGATAGTTGTTTACTTGCTAGTCTGTGGTTTGTTACGCCCAGTATGCAGCCTTTTGAAAAGAAGAGATAAAGGGTTGGGACGATGAAGTTTGCAAAGAAAATTAAAAGTGTGTACTTCAAGAAGTTTTTGATGAGGTAGGAAAGTGCGATTCAGCTTATGGTAATTGGACTGTACATTGTGACGAGGGTTACGTGTGAGTTAACACGCTAGTTTTTGGCAATTGATGTTCTTATTCAAATTGGTAAAACTATTGTAGAAAAAGCAACATGGCTACGAAAAGAAATGTTTGATGATCACATAAAGATGGTGGAGCTGGATGCTGTAATGCAAAGAAGAAAAAAAAAATGGCTTTGTCGTGTAACTGTAGAAAGTGACTATTTTTACGAATTCCGTGACAGTGAACCACTGAATCTCCGACGCTCTCACTGGTAACTCACGATTGAAATCAAACGCAGTGGGCGAAATATTATTTCGAAAAGTTCTAAGCGTTCTACAACAATATATTGAAGAATATGGTCTTAATGTTAATGTAAAACTTGTTCCTTTAAAAAATAACTTACGCGTTAGCAAGAGTTTGAAGCAGATGATTGAATAATTTGACAGAAGCTGAGTATTTTAGTAATTCCGTTGGAGTAGTAGTTGCAGCGACTGAATCCATTTCTAGCATACACAAGAGAAACGGACATTTTAGAGTGAATCTAATGTTAAACTTTGTTCGTAATGTAATTCCAAACGCTACCGAAAATGACTTTGGAGATGCAATTATAAATTGCGAACCATGTCAGTTAATATATCAAGCACCTGTAAAAAGGGTAAAGAGAAAACTAAACGCTAAAGAAAATTTGAAAAGGGTGGCCTTGAATACCATGCATTTTGGCACATACGTCCTGTGGCAACAACTTTTGAGTTCATACGGAAGTATTGCTATTTCTTAAATACTCCGCCTTATCTACTGTGAACGAGGAGCACTATCTAAAATTTTGACGGCAAACGAAGCAAATTTTAAAACTAAGAAGTTGATAAGGTTTCTTAATGGTTGGGGAGTGTGCATTAGGTTTCGAGCTGCTTGTTATCCCAAAGGAAATGGAATTGTGGAAAAAAACCATCGTACAGTTAAAAGAATTGCAGAAAGATCGAAAATGTCAATACCGAAAGCACTATACTGGTACAATGTCTCAGCCAACAAAAACCATGCAAGCCTGATGGAGAAAATATTCAGATATCAAATTCACTCCCGTCAATTCGATGCATGTATATTTTTAGAGAGTTGAGAAAAGATAATCTTCCGGCAAAAGCTGATATAAATGAAATCTTTAAAAAATAGTGAAAAAGTATGGTTGAACCAACCAAATGCAAGTTGCTAACCAAGTCTCAGCCAGTAAAACTAACTGGAAATATTTTAAAACAAGTTGTAGAAATCAACAAAGTTCCGCGTCACGTAAAAAATATCCGATGTGGATATGACACTCGAACATGCAATATTCCTAAAGTCGAAGTAGAAATGAAGAGAGCCAGTGATCGTAATAATGCGGAAATGTTGCGCAATTTAAAATTGTGTTGGAGACGAGTTAAAACGACGTACTACAAACAAACCGTGAAGCCTAAAATGGATTCCAAGAAATAGAAGAGCCATTTCCACAAAGTACTCGAGATCGACGCATGCCCCAAAAATACAACGCCTATAATTTGTATGATTCCGAAGGACCAAGGAGAAGTGTGAATTTGGTGCTGAAAGTTCAGGAACATGCTTTGACAGTTACGTGGGTTTTTTTTTATTATTAGTTCTTAATTATCTTAATTGTAATTATTTATTTAGTTGTTTTTGTAATGTTGATCTTTGTAGATAGTTATTTGATGTAAATTGATATAAAGCTTTTGTGGAGATTAGTTTAATTCAGGTTAATAAATAAAGTTTTGAAAAGAAAAGTTTTTTTTCGAGAAAAATATAAGTATGAGAAATATATGGAAAGATATATAGGAGAAATAGAAGCGAGTATATGAGATATATATGAAATAGGAGATATGTATGAATATATTAAATAAAGAAATAGAACAAATATATAATAGATAAATAGAACGAATATATGTATGAGAAAATCTTTGTGTTAATGTGGTTTACAAGTCATTAGTAGAATGAAAGAATCAAAATGTGTACTGATTGTCACTAAATAGTGGAAGTAGGGGTACAGTGGATCGTGGGGCACAGTGAGTAAAAGACATTTTCTCGAAAATTAGAATTTCGTTCATCTCGATAATGAAATCATTTTATGAGATTATATATCAGCCATCTTTATTTACAACTTTTATAACAAAATAACCGGTAAGTAATTATTTACCAAATTATTTACGGTGAAAAATTTTTACTAAAAATCGGTAAATAATTATGTACCGGTTTTTGGAGGTAACTTTGTTTTTAGATAACTAAAGAAAATATTCTTACCTTACCTATGTTTCTTATGGAGATCATTTTTGAAATATTTTTAATAGTTAAAGTTTTTCATTCGGATTGTATTTTTTTGGGCTTCCTTTTAGTAGTATAGCTTTTCTTTTAACAAAACTCGTGTCCCAAGAAATTAGAATTAAACTTAAAATGCTATGGTGGGGCAAAGTAATTTACTATGCCATTAATAATCTTAAAGGTTAAACTTATGCATTTTTAAGAAACAAATCTCCTGAAATTAAACTTAAAAAGTTTTAAGTTGTGAATAACAGTATTTGAATATTTTTTTATGTTTTTCAATTATTTTTGTAAGTTTTGTTATTAATAAAAATCTTTTTTTTCCTGGTTAATTTTCTAAATGCGCTTATTTTATTTCATACTAATCTAATTAATAAAAGTATGCCGAAACTATAGTGTACAGTGTCTTTACTCCTTCAGTCTCATAGTTTTTTAGATATGCCCCAATTCACTATTACCCAATTCATCAATTTACAGCTGTGTTCATTGATTTACTGTGCCCCAGTAGTTAATAACAATGAATAACGTAACACAACTCACTTTAAACTTTTTGTGCGCCGTTAGATAATAAATGTTTAGGTTTTAGTGATTTATTATCATGAAGGACATATCTCTCAATCCGTTTGCCTTAAAAAAAAATTATATTTTAACTTTTGCTCAGTTTAAGAAGTCCAATCCACTGTGCCCCAACTTCCCCTATGTCGTTGTCTTAAGATGCAATATTATAGGTTTCTTACTGAAAGCCTAACAACCGTAAGAAGATTAATCAGACAATAGTTAAAAGGATAAGTTCAATTCAAAAGTTTGAAAAATTCAAGACACAGATGCAATTTTCCATCAGGCAGGAAAATAAAGAAAGGAAAGTAAGTTTTTAGCACTTGATAAATAGTTTAGTGAGTAATGAAAAGAATTTAAAACCTTTTGTGAGACTGTAATAAGAACTTTCTCCTGACCACAGACAATACTTTTGAGCAGAGTTTGGGTAAAAAAACACTTTAGTAATAAAAGTCAAAGTTGTTTAGAAACCTATGTAGGAAAAATTGTGGTCATTACACTCATATTGAGATTAATATACATATAGGTATCTGGCAACTTCTAGCTTCTTAGCATCTGATCCGCATGAACTTCTAGCAATAAAAAGACATTTTTGTTAAAAATGTTTGTCTTAAAAAGATTCTTAAAAGAATTACAAATAAAAATAGTTGCTGCACAAGAATTTGAAAACTACTGAAACTTGAGTTAAAATAAAAAATATATATATAACAAAGGTTTTCAAACCTTTGTTATATATATTTAATGTATATTATTAATACAGAAAATGTGTATGCAGCATATATTAATATAGAAAATGTGTATAACAACTCTATGTCTGACCAGTAGTCATGGTATAAGTTAAGAGACTATTTATTTATTCGCAATCTTATATTTACAATTTCATTCCAAAACAGTTAAAACAATTCTATTTTAGACGGACCATGCTACCAACAACGTTGATAACCCCTGTGTCCTAGAAAGCCATCTCCCCATTCAAGTTTTTTAACGGTCTATGAAGAAGAAGATAATAATCGGGTGTGTTTGGAACGTTTTCTTATTTTATAAAAAACCATTAGATATTAAAGTCATATCATTTTAATCTACAGATTCTACAAACATATGAATAAATACCTGCAGATATTAAAAACTATATAATTGCTTCTTGATCCTAAGATTTTAAATTTAGGATCAAGAGGCAATTTAAAAGGGTGATCAAGCATTTAGAAACAACCCCACTTTGTGGAGGAAGATTTTATCCAAAGTCGAGCGCGATCTAGTCATACTAAATGGACCACATCAAAATCCGACACTTTTTTCTAGAGATTCTTAAAAAATATTCCTGCCTCCGTTTTTTACAAAACTTCACTCAACAGAGAGTAGATTAACAGAGACAGGCATATCTGGAGTGGAACTGCAAAAGCTTTTGTTTGATTACCTGCATATGGCATGTGGCGAAACTGTTTTTGCTGCTATTATTGAAGAGGTCAACACAGCCATTTTATTTACCAATTATTGTTGATGGAACTCCGGACGTATCTCATATGGAACAAATCACTTTGGTTCTTCAATTTGTCCGCCTAAGATCTGACCACTAATCGATAGTAAAAGAGCGTTTTCTGAAGGTAGAAAGTTTGGAGAAAAGAAAGGGTTCTGACATTACGAAGTTGAATATAGACGTGTTAAATCAAAGCCGAATTGATTTATAGAACTGTAGGAGCCAAGGCTACGATAGCGGTGCTAATATGTCTGGTGTATACAAAGGAGTGCAGGCCATCATTATCCAAAAAATCTCTTAAGCTTAGTTCAAATCTTGCAGTGCGCATAATCTCAATCTAGCTTGCATTCATTCTTCAAAATCTTCTACTACATTCAAAAACTATTTTGGCAACATCCAACTGTTGCTTTTTAGTAGTCGCCCAATGCGCTAGAAAAATTTGACTGAGGTAACTGGGCTGCCCATTTACCAAACGACTGCTCGGCAGTTGTTGAAACAAAAGAACCAACCAAACCAAAAGAAAAACTGAAGTTTTTGAAACTTGATTGATTGAAGAAATCCGTCATCTAGATGTTCTGAAGCGATCAAATATCTTTCTTATATCAAGTTGCTCAACAGAATATACCAAAAAATATTTTAGTCAATATTTCCTTCAATCTGCATTATGCTTCGTATTTTTAAAAAAATTCTGGTTTCAGTGGCTGAAGGAGAGCGCTTTTTTAGTAAGCTTGCTTTTATCAAATTCAAATTACGATCAACAATGACTGAAGAACGCCTTGCTAACCTTATGGTGATTTCAATTGAAAAGAACCTTGCCAAGACTTAGTCGTATAAAAATGTCATTTCTAAATTTGCAAAGAAGAAAGCCCGCAAAGTGAAAATAGTGCAATCTGACTATTCTTTATAATTAACATTTTATTGATGAAATATAAGATTCCATTCATTTTAAATTGTATATTTTTTTTTGTTTAATTATATAAAACTAAGTTCAAATATAGGGCGTTTATATGCAGCAATAGTTTATACAAAATGGATTATTGTTTTTAATAAATTGTAATGTGATAGTAGACATGTGTACTTATTTGTAATGTCATGATAGACATATAAACAATAAACTGTGAAATTCATGCTTAATTCAATATAGCCAGGAATCTAAAGTTTAGGGCACCAAATAAAAATTGACCCTGGACACCACAAAATCTTTGTACGGACCTGTATATACATATATATTATCTATAAAATAATATATAAGTATATAAGAACATATATATATATAATATATATATATATATATATATATATATATATATATATATATATATATATATATATATATATATATATATATATATATATTTATGTATATATATATATATATATATATATACATATATATATATATATATATATATATATATATATATATATATATATATATATATATATATATATATATATATATACAAGGCCGGCGCGATAGGGGTGTGTGGGGGGTGTGACACCTCCCCATCAATGATTTTTAGTCGGCAAACTGGACCCTTAGTCGGCAAATCGGACCTTTTTAGACTAGTTAGTCGGCAAATGTCGACCCTTTCGTTATAGGTTAGACAGTCGGCAAATGTCGTAATGACAGTGGGCAAATTTCGGAAAACGAAGGCCTTTTTTTTTTTTTTTTTTTTTTTTTTAGTCGGCAAAAGTTGTAATGGCACCCCCCCCCCCCCCACGTTACACCTACTCGCGCCGGCCCTGTTTATATATATATATATATATATATATATATATATATATATATATATATATATATATATGTATATATAAATATACTTGTGTTTTGTACTTAAATATTATATAATATATACATAAATGTAAATAAAAGAACTAAATAATTACCAGCTATGCTGTTATAACACTTCTCTTGTTTATTTAGACATATTTAAAACACTTAAATCTTTTCCGATATTGATTTTCATTTATCTTGTAACCATATAATTCAACTTACGAATCTAGCACGTTATCACATTTGGTATCAAGTACGATACAACATCCTATGAAACAAACATCCTATCTGTAAATTGAGACTGAATATTAGTAATAAATTTTTTCCACTGTGTTAAAAAAGGTTACTGACTGTGTAGCTCTACCTACTGCATGCACACTAGAAGGGTTCAGTGAATGATTATAGTTATAAAATATATTTTGGAGTTAAATTTCGAGATTTTTTTGTGAACCCTCCATATATGTCCAGTCATTGTAGCCACGTTGTAGTATACTTGACTATAACAACCCTATTTCTAAATGCTTCAAGCTTGCTGACAGTTTAAGAAGTGTCTCTTTTACTGTTTTTTTGTATAAAGAAATCAATGAACAACTCATATACTACTACTTCTTCAATTTTAATATTTACATGTCTAAATAACTTATAACTTGTGACAGATGATTAATGTGAGAGGGTGTGCTAAAATAACATTTTACTTTCCTAATCTCATTAAGAATAGACATCATAACTTGATCACAATTTGAGTAGTAAAGTTACTCTGTATTGTAAGAGAGATATTAAACCATGCGGGATATATTTTATGTAAAACTTGTCTTGTTGATCTTGGCAAAATCTTGACCAATCACTACGTCATAAATAGTTCGTAAATGCAAAGTTTCAAAAAATTTGTTGATTAAAATTTCCTGAGCTAAAAAAAATCATTTTTTTATCTCAAAAGTAAACTTTGTTTTGCTTAAAATAATAAACAAATTTCGAAATTAAAAACTTGTTTTAAAATGGTCTTCCATTTTTCGTTGTATTTATTTAGTTGCATTTATAAAGGTGAATCAATCATTGATTTATAAAGAAACATCGTTTACAAATATTTTCACAGGGTTGTTCAACGGATTTGATAAAAAGTTGTCTATTCTCATGCTACTGAGTAGCATAATATTGTATAATTCTACATTCCTACGAGTAATCATTCGTAGTATCGTATCGTTAAAGAATCCTAGGTTTCTGACATTGAGAAGCATGAGAATAGACAACTTTTCAAATTTTCAAATCAAACCTGTTATATGTCATTTAAAAATCCTTCCATGATTTTAAAAGTGCTATTATTAACTAACTATATAATCAATAGATTATTAAATTATTTTTTATTTCTTTATAAATAAAATTTCAAAACAAGGTAAACTTCCCAAAAAATTCTTCATGCATGGTCCATGCATAGTTATCATTGGATTATGATCGGCACCATTACGTTGGTGATGCCGTTCATGTATCGATGATTTGTCAAGATCGTTTTACTACTGGTAATCACTTTGCTGATTTTAACAATTTTGCAAATTGTTTGCCAGAACCATGTTTGTGACAACAAAAAAAAAAGTACTCAGTTACACATAAGTAAGTTTTAGGCTTTCTACATAACGTCAGTTTCCTTGAAATTTATGAAGATTTGACTTCAGATTATCAAATATGTTTTAAGTAAGCAGTCGTATTTGTATTTAAAAATAAAGGAGTTGAATTAAAATAAAAAAAGATTCAGTTATGGGCGTTATAATTTTTATAAAAAGTTTTCCTATATTTTAGTTCCAGGTTACTTAAATGAAGCAAATTTTTATTCAAAAAAAATTTCATAATGAGGACCCGTTAAATAAAAAATTTACATGAGCATGTACTAAATACTTAAACAACTTAACTTAAATTGGACTTAAATTATTCGAACCACTGCAAATAAAAAAAAAAATGGACTTCGATTATATATATATATATATATATATATATATATATATATATATATATATATATATATATATATATATATATACATATATATATATATATATATATATATATATATATATATATATATATATATATATATATATAATATATATATATATATATATATATATATATATATATATATATATATATATATATATATATATATATATATATATATATATATATATATATATATATATATATATATATATATATATATATATATATATATATATATATATATATATATATATATATTGATACCTATACAAACCAGGCGACTATGTATCATAACTTCGATGGTTAATCTTAAGGTTAAGGTTATAATTGATTTAAACACGTAATACTACCCAAACTGCTACCAACTATTTTTAACACGAATATTGATATTAGATAGATAAAATTGTTTCTATTAAAAGCTAAAAAAAAGAACATTATCAATCAACATTCCAATTTAATAACATTTACAATTCTTGCATTTTGTACACTAAATTTTCAAAATTTATTTATTGCCTATAATTACGTTAGATGCCAAAAATATTTTTGTTCAAAAGTTTAATCAATAAATAATAGTAATGGGTTTTAACTAAGACTAGTCATAAGAATGCAACCTTAATTGGTTCTATGCAAACGCACGATATGTAAAAGACATTCAGAATGGGTTACGCCGTGATTTGCTTAGCTCGTTGTAATTTAAAGTTGAAAAATTAAACTAAAAATGTAAAGAATTTACATCAAAATAATATAAAAAGTTTTTGTTTTTTTTGATTCTATATTAAATGAGTTTATAAGTAAGTATGAAAAATATAAAAAGATAATATTTTATTAGTAGGAGAGAAATTAAGGAGAAAAAATCTATTTCTAAATAAAAGTAAATAATCAATTTTTAAATACTTAATTAAAAACATAAAAAAGCAATGAAAGAAAATCTAATTTAGTATAAATGATTCAGAATCTGATAAGATTGGAAAAAACTATTAGTGCTATAGACATGAAAATCAAATAAACAAATTTAAAATCGGTTTAAGTTAATTATTTCTTTTAAATACGAGGAAAAAGAAATAGTTTAATCATCTAAGCCTTATCTTCGCGTTGTAATAAATTCTATAATAAACTTAATATTAACGTTGCGTTAAAATTTAAAAAATAATTATATTCTTAAAAAAAATCATTTTATATTTATAATCTGTTTTTAATATGTAACTTATTAAGCTTTATTATGTAACTTACTAGGTTTTATTATTTATATATTCTGAATTATATTTTCTGAATTATAGATTCTGAAATATATATTTTTTAGAATGAACTTCAATAGTTTTTTTTAAAATGAACCTTTTTTCAAAACATGATTTATTCAAAACATGTTTTATTTCAATTTTAATGATTTCATTACATAAATTTAATTCTATCAATACAGAAGCAATTTGTCAGAAGTTTCAGTTTATGACTTTTTACATTAGTATAATTTTTTTAAATTTTCGTTTATACTCGCTTTTATAAAGAAAATCAATATACAAAGAAACCAATAAATTGTAACTGTGGTTGTGGTGTGTAAAATTACAAAAACGTTGTATAATACTCCCCCCAGGAAGCCCGCATCAAAAAAAGACGTCTTTTCAACGTTCAAAACACGTCTTTTTTTGTTCCTGTCAAAACCTTTAAAAGACGTCTAAAACGTGTATAAAAAGTTTAAAAGACGTCTTTTTTACGTTCGTGCCCACATGGCCCTCGTTTTTTTAACTTTAGGTGGTACCCAGCAATTACCTTTATTTTCTTATATTTTACACATAATAAATACCTTTTACCCAGTGGGCACAGGACGTAAAAAAGACGTCTTTAGGACGTTCAAATTGCGTCCGTCCGTCTTATTAAAAATCTAAACGTCTTTTGAACGTCTTTTTCGCCTCCAATAATTTTTTCGTCCAAAAATTATACAAAATGCTTTATTAAACAAAAAAAAATCAGTTAAATCACGCAAGCGCAAAACTTCTTAAAATTTTTAAGTAATGCATTTTTAATAAAGTTTTTTTTTTATTACAAAAGAAGTCTTTTTACAACAACTAATAGACACGTTCCATCTAACTTTTGTTTTTGTTATCAATTACTTGAAAATTGTGGTAATATTGATATGTGGTAATGAAATTTTTACAGATAATGAAAGAAACGGTTTAAAACTGAATATATGCTATACTACGTATATATATACTTGATATACTATTAGTATAGTATTGCTATATCAAGAACCAAGTTCTAACAATTTCAAAGATTTAGACATCTCATGCAGACTTGAATTTTTTAATAGGAAAACCTGTTAATGATACATGGAACAATTATCCTGATAATTCTTTGAATTCAATGTCTTTACTCGACAACATTGTGCTATTTTATAATGGAACCATTACATTAGTTAATGATCTTCTTGAAATATTGCCAAATCAAGGTTTGGAACTTCCCAAAGATTCAAGGAGAATTTTAAAAACACATTATGAAAAGCGACTTATAGACAGGTACTTGCTAATTTATATATATATTTTTTTAAACAATTATTTACTTGAGAATCGTATTAATATTGATACATATATTGAAATTGATACAGATATTGAAAGAAATAATTAAAAACTGGGTATATGATATACTATATATATATATACATATATATATATATATATATATATATATATATATATATATATATATATATATATATATATATATATATATATATATATATATATATATATATATATATATTAGGTATATACTTGACACTTGATATAGTACTTCAAGTATAATAATTGGTATACTATATCAAGAACCAAGTTCTGACTGTTTGGAAGACTTAGACATCGCAGAATCTCATGCATAGTCATATTTTTTAAAAGGAAAACTTATTAATAATACAGAGAGTTTATGTTGATAATTCAATATAATTCAATATCTTAAATTAACAACTTTTAGATTGTTCTATTCAAAATAATTGGACCAGTACATTAGTTAATGAACTTTTTGAAACATTACAATATCAAGTTTTGGAACTTCGCTAATAACCAATTACTTAACTTTAGTAATTAGTTATTAGTGAAGTTCAAAAGTTTTGACTAAAAAATAAGTCTAATTGAAAAAATTAAACCAGTCGTAACAGTTATATAAGAGACAAAAGGGTAGAAAATTTCCTTTACTCTAAAGGAAATTTTCTACCCACCTGTTTCTTATATAACTGTTTTACTTATTACTTTTTTTAATTAGACATTTATTAGTGACTTATCCTACTCTTTTATTATCTGATTATCTAAAAGTATCCTTTAGAAGATAGATGTAAATAATTTTTCTCTTTTATCATTCTTTAAAATTTCAATATGAATAATTTTAATTAAAATCAATATTTATATTTATTATTTGATAAAATTTATATTTAAGTAACTTATCCAGCTTAAATAAGATTAAGAAAAATACATTTAAAGATGGAATTGATTTAATATTTTTTTGAAATGATTTTTTATAGTGATATTTTGAAAATTTATGGTTTTAGTTTTAGTATTTAGTAAAAAATATATAACACAGCAAAAACATTTAAATTAGAATTTCAGTGGAGCTATATAGGCATTTTAGGTTATTGCAGTTTTAGCCATCGTTACTTAATGGCCTATTAGTGGCAGCAGCCAAAAGTGAATAACATATGAATAACCACTATATCACGTGTTGGAATGTTATTGGCAATTTATTAAGTAACCGATGAGAAACACTCCTTAATTTCTCCTTTTTTTTATCATCTAGGAAATTTTATTAAAGTAAATGGATTACACTTATTAATAAAGAAATTATATAGTCCTTTGATTGATTGCAAACCTATATTTCTATTGTGTATATATATATATATATATATATATATATAAATATATATATATATATATATATATATATGAATATATATATATATATATATATATATATATATAAATATATATATATATATATATATATATATATATATATATATATATATATATATATATATATATATATATATATATATATTATATATATATATATATATATATATATATATATATATATATATATATATATATATATATATATATATATATATATATATATATATATATACACACACAAACCTTGGAAAAAAAAGGTTGGCAATAATTTGTCAACATCAATCAAACAAGCAAAATAAAAAAAGTGATTCAAAAGTCTTACCATTAAACATAGAAACAAGGTCAGCATTATTTGTCAACCTCAAACACTTTTAGGTTGGCATTGTTGCATGCCAACCCTAATTAATATGTTAATTTATAATAATTTTTTTGTTTTTATTTAAAATTTATTGAAAAAAATAAGATTCTGTTTTCAATGTAGTTATTTTCTCCTTAATTCTGCTATTTTTTCTTTCAAAAAATTGACGTTCATGACCAAATCTTTTTAAATAATAAAAAAATGTCTCCTTAAAATCCTTACTTTTAGCGTCAGTTTTAATAGTAAAAATACAAAATATATGTCAAATAAAATAAAAATGAGTTTTGCTAAAATTTTAAATTATTAGAATTAGTTAAAATTTAGAACTATTAGTTATTATTAGTTAAAATTAGTAGAATTTGTAGTATTAGTTAAAATTTAGAAATAGATTGTGTAAAACATCAATTAGATACAATTTAAAGTTGAACAGAAAAATTAAAAAAAAAGTAAATAAAAAATGCTAATGCTAAAAACATAACACTTGTAAGAATATTTTTTACTTTTCCATAAATTTTATTTAACTTGTTAATTAAGATTTTATTTTTAGGAGCGTCAACTACATCAAGTGTCAGTTAATATATATGTTTTGGTCAAATACATGTTTGTATTTGGTAATATTATGTTACATTTTTGTTTTGTATTTCAAAAACTCATATTGCATTTATTTAAATATGCATTTAGGAATCTAGAATTTAATTCAGCTCCTCCAAAATTTGAAAGTCTGTGATTCAAAATTTTGCTTTTTCCAAAACAAAGTTAAAGAAAACATATGAAGTCTATGATAAATCTTAAAGTTTTACAAAGATTAATGTAAGTAATATTTTTTCTTGTAATAACTATCTTAGAAGTTATTTTAACTATCTAGGCCTTTTATCTTTATAAATTAATTTTTTTAATACTTCTCAATACTCAAAATAACTACCTAGTCAATTGAGCAAGAAAAAAAGAACGTTTAAAAATTTCCTTACAAAAGATGTAGTTAGTAAAACTTTAAGTTAGTTATATATATATATATATATATATATATATACATATATATATATATATATATATATACATATATATATATATATATATATATATATATATATATATATATATATCTTCTTCATATCCTGTAACTTCAGGGGTTTATATAGGGGTATATATATATATATATATATATATATATATATATATATATATATATATATATATCAGGGGTATATATATATATATATATATATATATATATATATATATATATATATATATATATATATATATATATAAATATATATATATATATATAAATATATATATATATATATATATATAGATATATATATATCTTCTTCATATCCTGTAACTTCAGGGGTTCTTCAAGGTTCAATCCTTGGCCCTATACTCTTTTTAATTTACATTAACGATCTTTTAGATATTATCACATCTAAGGTGGCATTGTTCGCTGACGACACTACTATTTATTCTTGTCATGATAAGAAGCCTACACTCTCTGATTGCTTAGAGGGGGTATCTGAGCTTAAAAAGGATCTCACCTCTGCTAAAGCATGGGGCTCACAATGGCTGGTGAACTTTATTTTAGATAAAACTCAATTTTTTTTGGCCAATAGTTATCGCAAGTATTTAGATATTCCTTTATTTATAAATGGTAATGTACTAGATAAGTCATCTACCCTTCATCTTCTAGGAATAACTTTTATCTTTCTTTTAAACCGTATATCAAATCTATTGCAAAATTAGCATCTGCTAAGGTTGCATCTCTTTATCCAGCTCGACACTTCCTTATTCTAGATTCTATTCTCTATCTCTATAAATCTCAAATCCGTCCCTGTATGGAATACTGTTGCCATATCTGGGGAAGATCTTCTGATGATGCCCTTTCTCTTTTAGACAAGGTGAAAAAACGCATTGTAAACATAGTTGGACCTGCTTGTGCAGCCAATCTTCAACCATTGTCACATCGTCGTGATATTGCTTCTTTTTCTCTTTTCTACAAATACTATAATGGGCACTGCTCTAAAGCTAGTTTTTTTCTTCGAACATCAGTTCTTTGGAATTTGCTTCCTTTATCTTGCTTCCCTAATTCATATAGTTTGCAATCTTTTAAGTCATCTGTCAATCGTTATCTTGCTCTACGAACTTAATCTTTTCTCTTCCAATAACTTCCAAACTCTTATAGTGGTTGTTCGCAGCCTTATTGGAAGCGAAGATGTAATATATATTTTTTCTATTATAATTTTCATATATATATAAATTATAATAGCATATTGTTTTTTAATTAACTAATATATAGTCTTTAATTCATTTACTTACTTATCTTAAGAATAATGAAATACAAAAAACGTTTAAAGTTGAGAATAGTTTTGATCTTTACTAGTATGATTCTATCGCCAAGTTTCTTGAAGTATCGCCAGGTTTCTGTGATCAATCATTTCTCGATACTAATGCTGCAAAAAGTAGTATATTTTTTATAATGGTTAAATGTTTAGTTTTTTTTTTATAAGGGTAAATTACATAAAAAATTTTGATCTGTAATTATATACATAATGCTCACTTTACAAATAAACATAATTTACACAAATTTTTTGAATTGAATAAAACACTAATGAATTGCTCCTATGCCCAATAGGATATACATAAATATATACCCTGGTCACAACAATCCAGTCAAAAATTTCTTAAAAAAAATAAATTTAGTCTTGAGAAATTCGTATTTTTTGATGTTTGATGTTATGTTTATAAAATAATAATTATATATATGTGTGTGTGTGTGTGTTATTTGTTTCTTTCCCCTTTATTTTTACATACTTTTCTTAACAATATTTTTTTAAGGTTAAGACTGCTTTCCTGATTCCTATAGCAAAAAAAAACTTTAAAATGCTGGTGGCAATATTTTAAAGAGTGCATCTGACCGAAAAGAAGGTGAATGACGTCAACTGTTCGAAAATTCGATTCTTGGAAATTAACAAGTGGAAGAAGAAGTTTACAAAGTTGTAATTTATAAAACTCAGCACAATTATATTATTAAAAAGTTTAAATGATTTATTATTTTTTTCTTATTCTCAAGAAGTTCTGTGAAAACATAAATTTGAACCTTACGTTTAGGTAAAGCCGTGTTAGAACACGTATTTTAGACGTCGAAATAAGAACGTCTAAATAAGGTTATTTGAAGACGTCATTCGGCGTTTCCATTTAGCACTAGTTCTGCACGTCCTAAATTCACGTCTTTTAGACGTCTTAAAACACGTCTTTATTCTGTCCTAAAAAGACGTCCTAATTACGTCTTAAAAATACGTAATCTGGCGTTGCCATTTAGAACCAGTTCTGGACGTCCTAAAAAGACGTCCTTTCGACGTTATATGGACGTTGCCGTGCCGGCTGGGTATGAATTACTAGAATAATAGATAAAAATCTAAAACGTATTGCAAATATTTTTTTAATTTAAAAAAAAATTGCTGATTCAGCAAAAAAAGATATAAAAGTTAACGTCCCAAGAACCAGTGCTGGATCGATGGGGGCTAGAGTGGCCTTGCAAATTTAGGAACTCCCAAAAATTTTAGCGGATCTTTTTTTTTCTTTTTTATTGATTTTTATGCTCTGTCCCATAAAGAGGCTTGCAAAAACAAAAATAGCCCCGGCCCCAAAAACTTTTTAGTTCGCCACTACCAAGAACATAAATCCCGTTCTCCATTCAGAACTTTTTGCGCTTTGGAGGAGCGGAGAAGTTCTTTGAACATGCGTAAAAAGTTCTGATTCGAGAACGGGCTTAAAAAAAACTGTTGCGCATGCTCAAAGAACTTTTCCGCTCCTCCAATGCGCAAAAAGCTTTGAATGGAGAACGGGCTTAAGTATCTTAAGATTACATCAATATTAAAAGTTAAACGCTAGTATATTAGTGTAGCTTGTGCCTATACCGAAACTTTTTTTTAAAATTTTTAACAATTAAAAATGGCAGACTTAGTACAATAAAAAACTATTATTAGCGATAAAACGCTTAATTGATATAGTAATTGTAGGTTGAGTTTTTTTAAATTTTATTTTAGGTTCAGTTACTAAAAACATTAATAATGAGCATATCATAAAAATTTGCAGCTAAAATAATGATTTTATTGAGATACCATTGTTTTCATACAGCTACTCATAAAGAAACAAAAATTGAGAAAAAACAGTTTTAAAATTATAAATCATGCACACTAATCACATAAATTATAATGTTTAAGAAGAATATTATTGATATTCTAAAATTATTTTGGAAAAAATTTTTTTACTATTGAATTCTACAAAGTTCAATTGTCTAAATAACATTTTTTTAAATTTTTCATTTTTTTTCCATTTTTTACCAAAATAATGGCTGAATTCCATCTTAAATTTTTTAAAACTAGAATAGAAATAATGTAGCAACCCAGCGGGCACGGAAACGTCCATATGACGTCGAAAGGACGTCTTTTTAGGACGTCCAGAACTGGTTCTAAATGGCAACGCCAGATGACGTCTTTTTAAGACGTAATTAGGGCGTCTTTTTAGGACGGACTGAAGACGTGTTTTGAGACGTCTAAAAGACGTGAATCTAGGACGTTCAGAACTAGTGCTAAATGGAAACGCCGAATGACGTCTTTAAATAACCTAATTTAGACGTTCTTATTTCGACGTCTAAAATACGTGTTCTAACATGGGTTTACTTAAACGTAAGGTTCAAATTTATGTTTTCACAGAACTTCTTGAGAATAAGAAAAAAATAATAAATCATTTAAATTTTTTAATAATATAATTGTGCTGAGTTTTATAAATTACAACTTTGTAAACTTCTTCTTCCACTTGTTAATTTCCAAAAATCGAATTTTCGAACGGTTGACGCCATTCACTTTCTTTTCGATCAGATGCACTCTTTAAAATATTGCTACCAGCATTAAAAATTTTTTTTTTTGCTGTAGGAATCAGGAAAGCAATCTTAACCTTAAAAAAATATTGTTAAGATAAGAATGTAAAAATAAAGGGGAAAGAAACAAATAACACACACACACACACACACACACATATATATATTTATTATTTTATAAACATAACATCAAACATCAAAAAATACGAATTTCTCAACACTAAATTTATTTTTTTAAAGAAATTTTTAACTGGATTGTTGTGACTAGCGTATATATTTATGTATGTCAAGTATGCAATATATTTGCGGTATTAAAAATGCTCTTTTTATAGTATAACTATACTTACTTTGAAAGCATGCCCTTCTCAAATGCATTGCATGATGAGCCACCAACATTTAATAACCTCTATTTCTAAATTCAAAAGATAACACTTGTGTAATTGATATGGGACAATTTAGTGTAAGTTATATTGGGCATAGGAGCAATTCCTTAGTGTTTTATTCAATTCAAAAATTTTGTGTAAATTATGTTTACTTGTAAAGTGAGCATTATGTATATAATTACAGATCAAAATTTTTTATGTAATTTACCCTTATAAAAAAAAACTAAACATATAACCATAATAAAAATTGTACTACTTTTTGCAACATTAGTACCGAGAAATGATTGATCACATTCAAGAGACTTGGCAATAGAATCATACTAGTAAAGATCAAAGCTATTCTCAACTTTTTAACGTTTTTTATATTTCATTATCTTAAGATAAGTAAATGAATGAAAGCCTATATATTATAATTTATATATATATATAAATTTTAATAGAAAAAATATATATTACATCTTCGCTTCCAACAAGGCTGCGAACAACCACTATAAGAGTTTGGAAGTTATTGGAAGAGAAAAGATTAAGTTTGTAGGGCAAGATAACGATTGACAGATGACTCAAAAGATTGCAAATTATATGAATCAGGGAAGCAAGATGAAGGAAGCAAATTCCAAAGAACTGATGTTCGAAGAAAAAAAACTAGCTTTAGAGCAGTGCCAATTATAGTATTTGTAGAAAAGAGAAAAAGAAGCAACATCACGACGATGTGACAATGGTTGGAGATTGGCTGCATAAGCAGGTCCAACTATGTTTACAATGCGCTTTTGCACCTTGTTTAAAAGAGAAAGGGCATCAATAGAAGATCTGCCCCAGATATGGCAACAGTATTCCATACAGGGATGGATTTGAGATTTATAGAGATAGAGAATAGAATCTAGAGTAAGGAAGTGTTGAGCTCGATAAAGAGATGCAACCTTTGCAGATGCTAATTTTGCAATGGATTTAAGATACGGTTTAAAAGAAAGATCAGAAGTAAAAGTTAATCATAGAAGGTGAAGGGCATATGACTCATCTAGTACATTACCATTCATAAATATAGGAAGATCAAAATTATTGCGATAACGATTGGCCGAAAAAAAATGAGTTTTATCTGAAATAAAGTTCACCAGCCATTGTGAGCCACATGCTGTAGCAGAGGTGAGATCCTTTTCAAGCTCAGATACCCCCTCCAAGCAATCAGAGAGTGTAGGCTTCTTATCATGACAAGAATAAATTGTAGTGTCGTCAGCGAACAATGCCACCTTAGATGTGATAATATCTGCAAGAGAGTTAATGTAAATTAAAAAGAGTATAGGGCCAAGGATTGAACATTGAAGAACCCCTGAGGTTACAGGATATGAAGAAGATATATATATATATATATGTATATATATATATATATATATATATATATATATATATATATATAAATATATATATATATATATATATATATATATATATATATATATATATATATATATATATATATATATATATATATATAAATATATATATATATATATATATAATATATATATATATATATATATATATATATATATATATATATATATATATATATATATAACTAACTTAAAATTTTACTAGCTACATCTTTTGAAAGGAAATTCTTAAATGTTTTTTTTTTCTTTCTGAATTGACTAGGTACCTATTTTGAGTATTGAGAAGTATTAAAAAAATTAATTTATAAAAATAAAAGGCCTAAATAGTTAAAATAACTTCCAAGATAGTTATTAGAAGAAAAAATATTACTTACATTACTCTTTGTAAAACTTTAAGATTTATCATTGACTTCATATATTTTCTTTAACTTTGTTTTGGGAAAAGCAAAATTTTGAATCACAGACTTTCAAATTTTGGAGGAGCTGAATGAATTAAAGAAGTTTTTACTAATAAAAATTCATTAGGCATATTACATAAAATAAATTATATTACATTAACCATTACAGAAAATGAACTATAGCCAAAACCTCGTTCCTTTTTTTTAAAACCGAAGGCAAAAATAAAAATGAACTTTAGAGTTAAATACATTTAATCAAATAAAATTTCTAACAAAATTAGATACAAAAACTACAAACACGTCAATTCTAGATTTCTAAATGCATATTTAAATAAATGCAATATGAGTTTTTGAAATACAAAACAAAAATGTAACATATTATTACCAAATACAAACATGTATTTGACCGAATAATATATATCAACTGACACTTGATGTAGTTGACGCTCCTAAAAATAAAATCTTAATTAACAAGTAAATAAAACTTATGGATAAAGTAAAAAATATTCTTACAAGTGTATTTTTTTTTTAGCATTAGCATTTTTTTTTTATTTTTATTTTTTTATTTTTCTGTTCAACTTTATATTGTATCTAATTGATATTTCACACTATCTATTTCAAAACTTTAACTAATACTACAAATTCTACTAAATTTAACTAATAATAACTAATAGTTCTAAATTTTAACTAATTCTAATAATTTTAAATTTTAGCAAAACTCATTTTTATTTTATTTGACATATATTTTGTATTTTTACTAATAAAACTGACGCTATTAGTCAGGATTTTAAGGAGACATTTTTCTATTATTTAAAAAGATTTGGTCACGAAAGTCAAATTTTTGAAAGAAAAAATAGCAGAATTAAGGAGAAAATAACTACATTGAAAACAGAATCTTATTTTTTTCAATAAATTTAAAATAAAAACAGATAAATTATTATAAATTACCATATTACTTTTATACACACACACACACACACACACACACACACACACACACATATATATATATATATATATATATATATATATATATATATATATATATATATATATATATATATATATATATATATATAATATATATATATATATATATATATATATATATATATATATATATATATATATATATATATATATATATATATATATATATGTATATATATATATATATATATGTATGTATATATATATATATATATATATATATATATATATATATATATATATATATATATATATATATATATATATATATTTATACATATACATAACCTTTGGAATTTGGGTCGGCATGCAGCAATGCCAACCTAAAAGTATTTGAGGTCAACAAATAATGCTGACCTTGTTTCTATGTTTAATGGTAAGACTTTTGAATCACTTTTTTGATTGATGTCGACAAATTATTGTCAACGTTTTTTTTCTTTATTCCAAGGGTTGTGTGTATACATATATTTATATGTATATATATATATATATATATATATATATATATATATATATATATATATATATATATATATATATATACATATATATATATATACATATATGTATATATATATATATATATATATACATATATATATATATATATATATATATATATATATATATATATATATATATATATATATATATATATATATATATACAATAGAAATATAGGTTTGCAATCAATCAAAGGACTATATAATTTCTTTAATAATAAGTATAATCCATTTACTTTAATAAAATTTCCTAGATGATAAAAAAAAACGAGAAATTAAGGAGTGTTTCTCATGGGTTATTTAGTAAATTGCCAATAACATTCCAACATGTGATATAGTGGTTATTCATATGTTAATACAGTTATATAAGAGACAGGTGTGTAGAGAATTTCTTTTAGAGTAAAGGAAATTTTCTACCCTCCTGTCTCTTATATAACTGTTATGACTGGTTTAATTTTTTTAATTAGACTTATTTTTTAGTCAAAACTTTTGAACTTCACTAATAACTAATTACTAAAGTTAAGTAATTGGTTATTAGCAAAGCTCCAAAACTTGATATTGTAATATTTCAAAAAGTTCATTAACTAATGTAATGGTCCAATTATTTTGAATAGAACAATCTAAAAGTTCTTAATTAAAGATATTGAATTATATTGAATTATCACCATAAACTCTCTGTATTATTAATAGGTTTTCCTTTTGAAAAATATGACAATACATGAGATTCTGCGATGTCTAGGTCTTTCAAACAGTCAGAACTTGGTTCTTAATATAGTATATCAATTATTATACTTGAAATACTATATCAAGTGTCAAGTATATACTTGATATATATATATATATATATATATATATATATATATATATATATATATATATATATATATATATATAAATATATACATATATATGTATACATATATATATATATATATATATATATATATATATATATATATATATATATATATATATATATATATATATATATATATATATATATATATATATATATATATACATATATATATATATATATATATATATATATATATATATATATATATATATATATATATATATATATATATATATATATATATATATATATACATATATATATATATATATATATATATATATATATATACATATATATATATATATATATATATATATATATATATATATATATATATATATATATATATATATATATATATATATATATATATATAGTATATCATATACCCAGTTTTTAACTATTTATTTCAATATCTGTATCAATTTCAATATATGTATCAATTTTAAAACGATTCTCAAGTAATTAAATGTTTAAAAATATATATAAATTAGCAAGAACCTGTCTTTAAGTCACTTTTCATAAGGTGCTTTTAAAATTTTCCTTGAATCTTTAAGAAGTTCCAAACCTTGATTTGGCAATATTTCAAGAAGATCATTACCTAATGTACTGGTTCCATTATAAAAGAGCATAATGTTGTCGAGTAAAGACATTGAATTCAAAGAATTATTAGTATAATTGTTCCATGATCATTAACAGGTTTCCCTATTGAAAAATTCGATTCTGCATGAGATGTCTAAATCTTATTGTTAGAACTTGGTTCTTGATATAGCAATACTATACTAATAGTATATCAAGTATATATATACATAGTATAGCATATATTCAGTTTTAAACCGTTTCTCTCATTATTTGTAAAAATTTCATTAACTGTATCAATATTACCACAATTTTCAATTGATAACAAAAACAAAAATTAGATGGAACGTGTTAGATGAACTATTAGTTGTCGTAAAAAGACTTCTTTTGTAATTGAAAAAAAACTTTATTAAAAATGCGTTACTTAAAAATTTTATGAAGTTTTAGCGCTTGTGTGATTTAACTGATTTTTTTTTATTTAGTAAAGCATTCTGGATATTTTTTGGACGAAAAAATTATTGGACGCGAATAAGACGTTCAAAAGATGTTTAGAATTTTAATGGGACAGACAGACGCGATTTAAACGTCCTAAGGACGTCTTTTTTACGTCCTGTGCCCACTGGGAAATAATATGAATTGAAACTGAAATGACATAGAATTTCTGTCTATAACAGCCAAAAATATTTAAAACGAATAAAACAATATACAAGATGTGAGATTTGAAAACTAAAATTTGAAATGTTTATCAATGTGGTTTTTAAATTGATTTACGTTTGTTGATTCAATTACTTCATGTGTTAGCACTTTCTAGTTATTTTCAACTCTATTAAAGCAAAAAATTTTGTTTTTATTATACTTGGAGTTGTTTGTTTTTGTTGACTCTTTGTGTATTTTTAGTTTGTGGCCTCTTACTTGACCATTAAAAGTAAATAATCAATTGGGTTATGCAAATTTATTTCGCTAATTTGTTTTATTGACTTAAATATTTGGATTAAATCACCCGGCCTTCTCCTGTTTTCTAATGAGAGAGATTTTAGTTTTAAATTTCTTCCTTTTAGACTATAACTAACTAGACATGATATTTTGGTCGATCTATTTTGAAACAACAACTGCCCCAAACTCATGATGGCGAACTAAACTAAACTTTAGAAATTCTAAACGTTCTAAATTAGAAAGTAACTTTTTTTAAAAAATGCCTGTAGAAATACGTGAAAAATTATAAATTATAATCTAATAATATTCATTAAGATGTAATATCAATTCATAACCTATCATATTATGCATATGAGTAAAGTTTGTAAATCTCCCCAGGGGTTTCTAAGCTATGCCCTCCCCGCTTTGCGCGGTTATGTTCTCCCCTAGTTACGCCACTGAGTATATATGAGTTCATGCTTAAACTATATAAAAATAGTTTGTAAAAAACTGTTACGATGTACGATTTTATAATAAATCTTAGTTTATTATCTTATAATAAAGTTAAATTCATCTAAAGATTTTAAATTTCATTTAAATTCTTTTATTGTCCAAAAGTTTTATAAGTAAAGTAAAGTGCACAAAAACTATAGAAAAAATTTTAACGTTTTTTTTTATTACTAATATAAATATATATATATATATATATATATATATATATATATATATATATATATATATATATATATATATATATATATATATATATATACATATATATATATATATATATATATATATATATATATATATATATATATATATATATATATATACATATATATATATATATATATATATATATATATATATATATATATATATATATATATATATATATATATATATATATATATATATATATATATATATATTCGTATTTCGTATGTTGTATGTCCTCTACTGAGTTTTATATCAATTTTTTGTTTCAATTCCTAAAAAAAACTTTACTATGCAAATGTTTGAACATTACTGCTTTAAAAAGTTGTGAAGCCTAAGTTTTTCCACAACATTACCTAGTTTTAAAATCAATCATAAAACTATTAAAATCTAATCAATTTTGGAAAAATATTAATAGAAGAATTAACAACAACAACAACAACAACAATAACAGCAACAGCAACAGCAACAACAACAACAACAATCGCAACAACAACAACAACAACATCAACAACAACAACAATAACAACTACAACAACAACAATAGCAGCAACAACAATAGCAACAACAACAACAAAAAAGCTAACTTAATTATAGAAAAGGGAAGCAATTGAATGTAATAATATTGTAGTAATCTCTAAGGTTAGTGACAAGTTTGAAATAAGTGACTGTTTATTAGGTACTTTTAGTTACTTTTTTTAAGATGTTTATACGGTTTTTAATGTAAATATCTGAGGATTTTAGTTTAATAGATGTTGTCGATTGATTTTGTAAAAACGCAAATCGGAAAAAAGTTAGTAATAAATAAAAAAGTAGATCATAAATTTCTGGCTGTGTTTCTTTGGAGAACACTACATTGAATTATAACAACAAAACATCATTAATTTCTTTTTTTATACTCAAAATAACTTTCCTAAGATGATTTTTCTAAGACAGGTTATATTTAGCTAACACAGAAAAAAGGCAAAAAAATTTGTATCTTTTGTATAATAAACCAAGTATTGCTAAAAAAATTATTCTCATAAGATCTCAAGAAAATCTGTGTTTCCTGTATGATAAATCTTGCTTTTCTAAGAACATTTTCCTAAGATCTCAAGAACATATTTGTCCTCTGTTTTATAAACCTTGTTTTGATAAAGACAAGGTTGCATAAGTCATTTTTTTTAAATCATTTTTATTGCTTTTAATTTGGCAACGATTTTAATTAATTAAACTAGATATTACAGTTTTAGAGAGCGCCTAATTCTAGGAAGCGTAGCCAGTCCGCTCTGTACTACACGCATTATACTAAATCCGTCACTATATATTAGAACTTAGTATTTATTTTAAAAACCTTATATACCTAATTGAATACCTACTTTTAAAATGTTATGTACTTAACTGTTAATATAGCATATTTGAAAGCAACCTTGGCGGAATTTCATAATATATTCAATTTTAGTAAAGTTAGTAAATTATCTTTAAGTTTAATTAATATATATATATTACATTTATTTACATTTGATTTTAAGTAAATAGTACTTTTTATTTTCTTTTGGTTCATTTCGATATAAAATGCCTGTTTAAGATATTTAAACTGAGAAAACGATAAATTAAAATTTAAAAATATAAGTTAATTCCAATGATAAATCTAGCCCAAAAAAGCAACAAATAATTTCCTAGATTCATAAGTATAATCTTCATATTTATTTTTCAAACATTTAATTTCATATTCAAAATTAAAATCCGTATAAACATCGGCTTTGATGTTGATAAGCTTTGTTTTTTTACTATTCCCATTACAACTACTTTTTCTCACTAAACCCAAAATTACTGTATATTTATATAAGCTGTATACAAAAATTAAACAGCTCTAGCAAGAAAATCATTAAAAAAAGCGCTGGCAAGAAAGACTATAAAAATAAGTTACTATAAGATACTACTTGCATACAAACATCATATATCAGAGTTGAGAATGGCAAATGTTTGGATTTATTACTATGGAGACTGTAGGACTGTATAATATTCACTTTGTGCAGCTTAAAACTATATTTGAAAACCAAAGTTTATAATATAATATACTTATATTTTACTATAATATATTATACTTCTTTGATTCAGATTTCAGTGAAAAGAATATTATTTTAAGTAGCCGTCCTGTCCTAAAATTATTACTGAGAAAAAGAACACTTTTCTTTTCAAATTCTTTTTCCAAGTTTATTTGGCATTTACATCACTAAAACGAACTCTCTAGGGTACAAAATACTTCTGTTGATAATTGGAGGTTAATAAAAAGTTTCTCAGTAGGACCGATAACGTTCATGAAGCGCAATAAAGCTCATTTATTTATTTTTTGCTTGAAGTTTGTATTTCATTAACTTTTTAAGATTATTTTTTCTTAGTTCTAGCATAACTTTTAAAACTAATGATTAGATAATGACTCAATTCTAATTTACTATATTCAATGAGAAGAAGCTTTATAAAAGACACTTCCAATTTTATTTGGTCACTTTCTATTCATTGCTTTTAAAAGAACCAATATCATCAATTTTTCATGAATATCATTGGGGTTGTGTTTATTATTAAAGTAGCCTACCTTTGATGTTTTTTAAATTCATACTTATAGTATTTTGACTTCTGTCAGTTTTGCTTAGGAGAGTTATTCCGATTTAATTCACTGTCCAAGTTTTGAAGTTTCAAAACTCTTCTGAGCTTGTGTGAATAGCTTATTTGAGTAAACAATTTTAAATTTAATAGTGTAAATGTCTTAAGCTATTTTTGTAACTAATTATGCCCGAAGAAGTTTGTTAGTAATTCTTTTTAAGACAGTCTCAAAATGTGCTATCTGTAGGCCTGTTGTTTTGCACATTTGCAAAAGTCACAATACCACCTCCAACGTAGACATTTGAGTACGTTGAGTTGCTAAAGTTAAAGTCTTTATTTGCGAGTAAAATTGAGCATTTAAGAAAATTTCATTTGTTAGAGGCAGTGCAGATTGAGCTTGTTGTTTCATCGAGTGTTGAATTGTTTAGATCATAAAGCAATAGAGACAGTCCAGAAAAGCCGTAAAACCTAAATTGATCCAGACTTACTTGATGGCAGTGCTATTGAGTTGGTCATTATCGGTGTAAGAACAATTTCGGATAGACATTCTTCCTCTACTGATTTTTTTATAAATACGGTTTTTAAAATATTAGCTTCTTCAGTCATTTTTTTCCTTGTTTGGAAGCGGCTCTTTTTTATCCAATTGTTAACTAACTTTTCTATACATCATCTCTCGAAGCGGTTTGATACATGAATCTTCCGTTTGTTTCAGCAAGAAAATTTTTCTTCTTTTTTTAGGTATCAAAATTCTTCAAGAAGACCTTATGATTTTTTTATTTATAGCGCTTTTTAAACATAATACCGTGATACGCAAAGTTCAAAAAATATATATTATTTTTTAATTTGCGAATTCAAAAACAAAAGCAACCTGGGAAAAGAATTAAAAACAATTAACACATGTTACACGACATTCCATAAATCATACACGTAAAGAAATTGTTGAGCTGACAAAAACACTTTAAGAAGAACACAAAAACATGATTTTTTGGAAAATCTTGCTACAGGCCAACTTGAAAAAAATCTCACTAAGTTAATATAAGGACCTGGAGGTTCATATTTTTTAAGTGTTTAACAAAAAATTAATAAATTCAACATTTCCAAAAACTTATTTTTGTAGTCATATGTAAATATGAATACGCTAATTTAATTATATTATTATTAGTCAAGTTAAGTCATTTTCTAGGCTTTTCTATTTTTAAGTAGTTTCTAGACTTTTGTATACGAGGTTTTTTTTTTCAATTTTATTTACTTACAACGCGTATTACGGGTTGCTTACAGCTAATATAATATTAATGAGTCAACTTCAGGTGCAGGAAATTCTTATCAGTTTGTGTACTTTTACTTGATAAATCATTAGCTGAGGTTAATGACAATTTAAATTGCCCGATATGTGTCTCAAAATGATAATTATCATTAGGTTGATAATAAATGATAATTATCATTAAGTAAATGATAACTATCATCAACTTGAAAACTTTTATTTTAAAAAAGTCTTATAAATACCCTTACTCTGTCAATAGAGGTGGGTAAAAAATTACTTTTGATAATACTGTATAAGGGTCTTTTATAAACTTATTACTTTTCATTTAAACTTTCTACATCAAAATCAAGCAAAAAATCATCTCTGAACACTTCAAAGTTGTCTAGTTTAATTGAGATTTAAACATTAATACATTTTTTGATATTTTTATAGATAAAGTTTGTTAATTGTTTCAAGTTTCTGTTTTATGATTTTAAAAGTATTCCTTATTTCTACAAAGCACTAAATATACATTTTGTTTAAATGTGTAACTACAGTATTTTTCACAACTTTTATTTTTTTACCTTATTTGAAACTCGTTTTTATTTAATTGTTTAGACAATTTTGTGGATCGAAACAATAAAATGAAGCTTATTATTAAAACATTTATAAATTGTTGTAAAAACTTTGTTACATATTTACACCGTCGGACTTATTTTACAAATAAAACATTTTTTATTTTTGAATACTATTCATCATATTGATTTTTAAAATATCGGCCACCGCAAGTTATTTTTTAATATTTGTTGCGTACATGATCTTTCTCTTAAAGAGCGCTATGACCAGGAAGTTTACAACTCCTTTCTTACAAATGCCGTTTATCTTGTCCAAACTGAGGTAATATCTCAATACATTTGATTGGTAAAAGATCTTGCCACTGCTCTACGAATTCTTTAAAAACCTTGTTTGACAACAGGTTTATCTCTTTAACTCAAAAAAAAAGGCAAAGTTTTGACTTCAGCATTTAGTTTGATATTAATATAGAGCTGCGTGAGTAGAGGAGAAAAATGAATCTTTAAGAGGTTTCCTTGGTCCCTCTATTTGGATAAAATTTTCTGCTAATCAATTTTATGTGGGTGAAAAGAAGAGTCAAGAGGTTGCAACAAATAAGTTGACATTTTAGAACATGATAGCAGGACACCTGTGAGACTGTCTTTAAATCATCAAAATAACTTTCAATTGTATCCAATGATACAGAAGCCCTACTTTTATTTTTCTGCAATTTGATTTATTAAATATCATTTTAGGATAGACAAAAACCATTCAGAACCCCGAGGTTCAGGCATTATGTTAATGAACTTTTCAACATTTTGTTCTAAAGTGTCTAAGTAGATTTTAATAACTACCTCAAATCAAAAAAGTTAAAATGAAATGCTATTAATTAAAAGCAGTAATATATAGTGATAAATGAAAACTAATATGGTAGCCTACCATCAATTAATATTAACTAGATTTAATACATGTGTAATATTATATGTAAGTACCTTACCAATATAGGCATTACATATAGTACCTTATAAATTTGTTTAATCAAACAAAGTATGAATCTGGTTTGTGTTCTACATAACATTTTTCCTATTTAGTTCTCTCTAAATGTTTTTACCATGCTTGATAGCCACTTTTTTTGCCACAAGATTTTTCTTTGAGGGGGCACTTGTTTATTAACCGCTAGAGGTTGGACTACCTAGGCATTGTCAAAACCTTTTTTAAAATATGTTTTTCATGATAAATATCTGAACATTCGATACTCTGCCAATTCTTTGAATTTTAATTAAACTAACAAAATTTATATGATTTGTGACCATGTATTGCATGCAAATGCTAATGAACTATATTTTTTTAACTTTAATTTTTTTAAAGTTAGTTTTTAACGAATTCTTATCTTAGAGCAATAGTTTTATAGCTGATTTTTCAATGTTCAGTAATTTGAAAAAAAATGTATATAAAACTATCCATCTTTATATTTAAGTAAATATAAAGATGGATAGTATTTAAGTGTTTTCTTTTATTACATAGATTACCCGATTGCCTTGATTTATTGATGGATTATGTTGTTTTTTATGGATTTATGTTGTTTTTTAAAAACATATTTTAATGCTTAGATATTTTTACAAAATTTTTGTTTAATACTTTTTACTACAAACAAACTTTTTCTCTAACAAAAAAATGTGTTTTAATATTTATATTTTGCTTATAAAATATTTGCTTTTTGAATTTACAGCTGTTACAATAATCCAAATTACAAACGAAATCTCTTAATTTTGTCATCAGTTAACTCTGGGCGAGTATATATCTAAAATTTATTTTCTTCAAGAGCTTATTTCTCCATCATTAGGATAATCAGGAAGAATGTCAAAACATATATATATATATATATATATAAATATATATATATAAATATATATATATATAATATATATATATATATATATATATATATATATATATATATATATATATATATATATATATATATATATATATATATATATATATAAACTTTTATATATATATATACATACTGTTTTATATATATATATATATATATATATATATATATATATATATATATATATATACACATATATATATATATATATATATATATATATATATATATATATATATATATATATATATATATATATACATATATATATATATATATATATATATATATATATATATATATATATATATATATATATATAGTATCGGACAAAATAAGTACAACCAAATAATGCTAATTTAGTTTTTTTATATAAAAGTGTTGCATTTTGTTTCAATTTAGAGAAGTAATTATGTAACTGTTTAAAGACAACGTTCTTCTAACTTTTTTTATCTCAAAGTTCATTATTTGTACACACAAATTAATAAATTAATCAAAAGTATTTAAAAAAATTGATTTTCTTCTGGACAATACAAGTGCAAATCCACAAAATATTGACCAATCTATATTTTGCTATCAACACTTCGTGGCAAATCCTCGGTTGTCGATCACAGCCTTGCTTCTTTGAGGCATAGATTCGATTAGGTGATCAATGAGACCTTGTGGAATTGCTGCCCAGGCCTTTTGGATTTGTTTAAACAGTTGATCTTTATTACGAGCACCTTCACGATTAATTCTGCGGTTGACGATCTCCCACAGGTTCTCGATAGGGTTGAGATCCGGAGATTGAGGCGGCCAAACCGTCACCGATAGGTGGTTGTCTTGAAACCACTGCTTGACTTTTGTAGTGTGTTTCGAATTGTTTTCTTGCTGAAAGAGCCATTTTTTTGGCATATTCCATTCACCATGATGTTACATAACATCTTTCAGGATATTTTTAAACATGAAACGTTTCATTTTTTCCATTGATTCGATATATTGGACCTAGGCCATTAGCAAAAAATCACCCCCAGACCATAACGTTGCCTCCACCATGCTTCACGGTCTTATAGCAGTAATGTAAATCGAGGTGTTTTCCGGCTTGTCGGCGTACACGACATATGCCATCGTTCCCAACGATGTTGAACTTTGATTTATCACTGATCAGGAGAGTTGGCCATTTCTGCACATTCCAGTCAATATAAGATGTAGCAAACAGAAGTCTTTACTTCTGGTCCTTTAGTAAAATCAGTGGTTTATTTGCAGGGCGTCGAGAAAACAATCCGGCTTCAACAGTACGTCGTCTAGTTGTTCGGTTTGATACAGGCAGCTCTAATTGCTTTTGTATCTCGACTGATGATATCCAGGGATCCTTCTTGACGGATCTGATTATTATAGAATCCGGTCTAGAAGTGGTTACCGTGTTACATATACCTTGTGATAATACAATAATGCTCTGTGGAACACAATGTTTTGGTTAGATGTAGACTGTTTTGGTGTAATGAAACACTTGTTGTATTTCACTTCTTGTATTGACGTTCTTTGATAAAACACTTTGATAAAACTCACTTCAATAAATTGTCTTGATAATGATGACTGATTGATTTCTATATACTGACTGAATTACATGTCGGTTTACATGTCTCTTATATAATAAAATAAACTTGTGTAAACCTGTTCTGGATGATTCTAGATGCTTCTTTTCGATGCTTCTGGAAGCTTTTGGATGCGTCTGGATGCTTCTGAATGTTTCTGGATACTTCTGGATGCATCCAGATGCTTCTTCTGGATACTTCCTTTAGTTATCAAAAAACTTACATGACGTTGACACGGGCCAGAATTAAGAAAATGAAAAAAGTGAAAAAAATGGAAAAAATTGAACTTATTTTGTCCGCTGCAAAATAGCACTTGTCAACGAATATTTGATTTTATATATATATATATATATATATATATATATATATATATATATATATATATATATATATATATACATATATATATATATATATATATATATATATATATATATATATATATATATATATATATATATACATATATATATATATATTAGGATGTCCTGAAAATATGAAGAAACTTAAAAAACTGATTTTATTAAATGTGAACTTTTCTTAACTTAAACATTTTCGCTGTATCTAAATAAAAACTTACTCTTTTAACAATTTTAATAGCTGCTATTTTTTACAGTTAAAAATTACAGTTAAAAACGTTTGCTTTGTTTAAGGATATAGTCGTAACTGATCATCTAATATTATATTAAACTTTCTTGATCACTGTTCTGCATATTAGGTAATTTTAAAAAGCAATATATAATGTTTTAAAAACACCGATTGTTCGCGGAATTGTTTAAATTAAGAAAACTTCACATTTAATAAAATTTGAGAACTAATTATTTTTTTTGTTTTGTTTTTGTTTTTTTTTGGACTAACAGTTATTTTAAAATTATTGATTTTTGAGTAAAACAACTTTATCTTATTTAAAATATCAACTTTTGGATATATTAACTTAGAAGGGGGCAATCTTTATTATCTTCTTTAGTTTTAAAAAAGTCCCATTTCTGTTTTTCCTCAAAGTCAATTTCCAACAAATGGAGCAGTTCTGCAATATTATTAGTATGTTATTAAAGAA
>NC_061165.1:28135647-28140647 GCF_022113875.1 Hydra vulgaris
GAGATAAGTGAGCAATTTTTATTTACTTTCTTTAATATAAAGGTCTTACAAATAGTATTAATCGATAATAACTTATCTATAGAAAAAAATATAATTAAAAAATGCATTATAATCCAATATAAAAAGTTTTGAATATTGTAGTTTTTTGTGTTTAACTTTAATCTTATTTTGTTAAACATAAAGTACCCATAACGTAAATAAAGCTACTTTTATTTTAATTAAGAATAAACGTATTATTTTCATTATTCTTAGCTCAGTTAAATAATATAACTTATTTGAACAAATACATACCTTAAATATATTTAAAAATGGTAGTTTATTTTTATATTTCAATTAAATGTGAGTGTTTACTTTCAACCTTGCCACTTGTACAAAACTACAAATAAGTTTAACTAAAAATTATGATTTGGTATAAATAAAATAGGAGACAAAGAATTTTTAACCTAGATAAACAAATGATAATGTATTCAACTTTACAAGCAGTTGCATAAAAAAATACAAGTTGATATTTAAACAAATCTAATGTCGAGTACTTTAAAATAAATAAGTTAGAGAGCTCAACTTTATGAGAGAGCAAACTCAGTAAGTAAAAAAAATGACCAAGCTAAAGAAATTTGTAATAAAAGAAGTAAATAAAAAATTTTAACTGGTAGATCATTTTATTAAAAGAAAGTTTGCACAGTTTCTTAAAGTATCATATCTAAAACAGCGATAATCTTGTGGGGCCCCATTTTGTAAAACTTTGGCATATTATGTTGCGTTTTTCTCTAAAGTTAAATAGGCTTCACTTGAGTGAAAGAATACTTCTAAAAAAACTTTAAAAAAAAAAGTCCTTACCTGCATTTTGAAAACGTATCTAGTCGTTCTCAATAAACTTAAAAATCAGTATAGTGTTGTAAATGAGGTATTCCAAATTATTAAAACACAGCGGTTGTATTTTAATAATAACATTAACATATTTATAATGATGTGGTCTTCGGAAAAATTTTGTAAAATTACGCTTTCGCAATTATGGATTATTTAAAAGTATATATAGTTAAGCACTTTAACATCTGAGCGTGTAATATCGATAATCGATAAAACATGGCTAAAGAAAAAAGATCTGAGGTTTTATGCCGACAAAAGTTTGAGGTGTATGTTCTTCAATCGTGCATCCAATGACTTAAAATACAAAAACTTTTTATTTGTTTATTCCAAAAATTAGAGCCACAGCTTATTAACAATACCAAAAATATTATATTGAGATTTTCGTTTTTAGAGATAACTTGAATCAAAAACTAAGGTCATTTTATAACCCAAATATTTTTGAAGGCATTTAGTGTTTTTTTAATTTAATAAAAAAATCAACTATAGCATTATATTAAGCTTATAATGTGCAAGTTTTTGAATGGTAAGCGTTGATCACACAAAAAATATGCCCCCCACCAAAAAGTAAACTTAAAAAAAAAAAATATTTTTTAGCTCTTGTCAACTTTCAAGAATCAACTCGTCAATTTTTAAGACGGAAATTTAGTTTTTAAAACCAGTTTATTGTTTTGGAAAACCTATTTTGCATTACCATTAAATAAATTTTTTTTTAAAAAGTACTGTCACAGATTTATTATGTCAAATGTGGTTTGTTTCCTATTTATTAAAAGTCCATTTACTAAAGTTTTTATTGGTGTTATATTCTTAGTTTTGAATAGTAACGGTCTTGTTTACTGTTACTTTTGTAAATAAACGGGAACGTTGATGCGATTCTTAAAAACGTTAAATCGCTAAAAACCTCAAAAGTCACACAAAAAAAAATCTTAAATTTTGTGATTTAATAGTTCAATAAGTTTTCAACTAATAATAATATAACGATAAGTTTGTTGTTTTTTAACTAATCATGTTTAGCTCTAACTTATGTTGTTTGTTTTGTTTTCATTTTACATTTTAAAAAAAAATGTTGAAGTGCCTAATATAGTGTTTGTGGAATGTAAAATATAAATATTTGATATTTTTAAATATTTTTTTTCAGTATATTTAATAAGTAAAGTCATTGTGTCTCTGGTAAACTTATAATAATTCTCCACACTAAAGGTGGCGACAATTACTAGTACAAAAGAAACCTACGTAAAAGCAAAAATGAACCAAGAGCAAAACTAACAAAGAGATCAAGATGTTAAAAATAAACGTTATTTTGTCTAACGTTAAGATATGCATCTTAACGTTAGACAAAATAACAAATTTATTAGAAGAATGGCTTTATTGCTTATTAAACAAAACGGTAAACAAATTGTACACGATAAGCAAAAACAATTAAGTCAAAAAATTTGAGTGTGAAAAACAAATTATAGAATAGCAGTTGACAAATCTAAAAAAAAAGCAAACGAGCTTTATTGCAAAAACCTCAAAGGAAAGAGTAGTAGTACCTAAATTAACTAAAAATGAAAAAAACAATGCTTAAATTTATTGGAAATGAATTTGATACTACTCCCCAGCTAGCACACTTACATTGGGCGAACGTATGTAAAACCATCGGCAAACGTCGGCTCTTTATTCCAATGGCAAATTTACATTGGTCCAATGTATGTAAAAACATTCCAAAATGTTAATTGTTTTCACGATCTAAACCCAACTTTAATCCAATGTATATATTTTGACGTTGATTCAATGTATATAAATCAACGTTGATCCAATGTATGTAAATACATCGCAAAAAGTTGATTGTTTTTACGAACTAAACCTAACGTTGATCCAATGTATGCGACTAAACATTGCTATTGCAAAACTATATAACTTAAATTAAATCTTCCATGATTATTAAAGTATCAAACCACAATCAACACAAGCATGATTTTTGTTCCGAAGATCAAAGGTTGCATTCTTACATATTTAAATATATATATATATATATATATATATATATATATATATATATATATATATATATATATATACATATATATATATATATATATATATATATATATATATATATATATATATATATAGATATAAATATAGAAACAAGATATATATATAGATATATATATAGAAACAAGAAAAAATATTCTTACGTGGCGGACAAGTCATTTTTTCTTGTTTTAAGACTTTTTTTGCTTAAAACAAGAATCTTGGATTTTGCTGTGTATATATACACCCGATGGAAATAGGTATATATATATATATATATATATATATATATATATATATATATATATATATATATATATAATATATATATATATATATATATATATATATATATATATATATACATATATATATATATATATATATATATATATATATATATATATATATATATATATATATATATATTTATATATATATATATATATATATATATATATATATATATATATATATATATATATATATATATATATATATATATATATATATATACCTATTTCCATCGGGTGTATATATACACATATAATCCAAGATTCTTGTTTTAAGCAAAAAAAGTCTTAAAACAAGAAAAAAATGACTTGTCCGCCACATAAGAATTTTTTTCTTGTTTCAAGAATGTTTATTCTTAAAACAAGATTTTTATTTTTAATATAAGAATTTTTTTTCTTGTTTAAGAATTTTTATTCTTAAAACAAGAACTTTTTTTTTTATTTTAAGAACTTATATTCTTAAAATTATGTATTTTTTTCTTGTTTCAAGAATTTATATTCCTTAAAAAAAATCATTTTTTACTTGTTTCAATGTTATTTTTATTTAAAATAAGATTCTATTTTTTTTTTTCAATAATGTTTTCCCTGAACTATAAAACAATATTACAGTATTTTTTCTATGGAAAAAATTAAACATTGTTTTAAAATTAGGATAATATATAATAAGAATATTCAAAAAGCATTTATACATTTGAAAAATAAATCTAATCGTTGAAATAACAAATTAATCTTTGGAATGTTTTATTATTGTTCATGCTTGTAACTCCAATAAGTTCCATCACGAAGTCAAAAAAAGTGTTTTAAAAAAAACATACAAATTTACAGCTTTTTCTAAAACAATATGTCCAGTTTTAGTCTTTTGAAAGTAATTGCAGCAAGTACTTTATTACGTGTTTATCTTTACTATCTAAAAACACATTCCTTATTTAAATATTAAATGATTTCAATACATTATTGTACAATACTATATTGTACAATAATATATTCAATACATTATTGTACCTAACTCTAAACCTAACCAAGCAAAAATATAAAAATGTCTGAGGTTGGCAATTTTTTGCTGACCTCGTTTTTATCTTTTATAGTAAAACTTTTGTAAAAATGGCTTTATGTTTGCCAATTGTAATCTGATGCCAACATAAAACAGTTTAAGGTTGACAATTTATTACTCATTTTAGTTTTACTAATTTTGAAGGTTGTGTATGCATGCATACATACCTGTATTTGGGGTAGTGGACGAGGAACTGCCAACTTGTGTATTCCATAATGCAAAAGTGTATCAATGTCTTTATTCTTGCTGAGTCAACTGTGACAGAAGACTTTAATACATGAGCTATGTCGCCAACAATCTGAATTAAATAATAATAACAAAAAAAGCATACAACTTTAAAAAGCAGAGAAAACTTATAGAGTAACCCATTAGAGGACATAGCAGTTTTGAAAATACTTTCTCATTTAAAAATGGATTTGTGATTTTCAAACACTATTTCATTTTATCCAATAAATATATGAAATCACAAATAAATAAAAAAATCTTACCAATAGCACATTAAGGAAACATTGATATTTCCCTAAAAATAGTGCAACTCTATCAACTCTCTCAATTGGAAATTTATTTACCCAGGTTAATAAATTAAAATTCTATACTTAGATCAATTAAAATGCACCAGAACAAAGATCTAGTGCATTTTAATTGATCGTGTTATAAAAATAAGGATAAAAAATGTAAAAACTTAAAATTAATTAATAATACTAAATTTACTAACTGAAAAGTATTTTTTTCTTTACTTACTTTACTTTGCATGTATTTGGAATCTTGCTATTGTT
>NC_061165.1:28148147-28197871 GCF_022113875.1 Hydra vulgaris
GAAAATTGTATTAAAACTTAAAGTAGATGAAATTTTGCTTTTTGAAGAGCAAAAATTAGAGTGTTAGGTAGAAATTTTAGATAAACTCTAGTTACTATAATTATAAGCTTTCATTAACACTACCAAAAACAATAATAAATAAATGTTAAAAATATAACTAATAAAAGAAATACAATTACAATGAATAGATATAAATATAAATAGGCGATGTACAATAGGCTATTTATACCTAATAGGCTTTTAATATTGGTGATTTTCGAAATTTGGTTTTGTACTCAACAGACCTAATGTTTTGTTAGAATAAGAAAATAGGTAATAAATGATGACCGTCGGATGTCTAACGGAGGTTTGAACGTCCGTGAGACGTACGCCAGTCGTCCTCCGAACATTATGCACCCATTCGGAAAATATGGATTACTTTTGATATTGATTATACTCAACTTATTAATTGTAAATTTTTAATTTCACAAAGTATCTTTTAACTATGTGCATATTAGTTTAAAAAAATTTCTTTTACTTTTTAACATAAAAACTTTGTTTTACTTTACTTTTTTAAGCATAAACATTTAATATATTCAGAGTTTAAGGCAGATGGCAGTCAATGTCTGATTTAAACTTAGTGAGTAATTTTTAAGTTTCTGCTGTTTTATACTGTTTCGTATCTTATGAGTAGATTGACTTCCTGTCTTTCAACTCATAAGTAATAAGTAAAAATATGTCATAATTACTCTAACCATAATTTAATCACATTCACATTAAATTTACATTTATAAATACAAAATACGTAAAAATAACATTTAGACTATGACCTAATAATGCTGATGCTGGTCCGTTTGATTGTATTGACGGTCAAAATTATTGCAGTAAATGCATTTGTAATTTTTTGTTATGCATTTGGGATTGACTAGTTCCAGCTGTTGCACATGCAACGTTTGCATTTATTGGAGTTGCTAATGTCGATTGGCCGTCTGTTAAAGTAGTTGTCACCGCCATTCCTACAGCTCATACTACAGCTACTGTTTCATTTTGGATAATATACAAAGTTGACATGTCTATTTCTGCCGCATTTAAACGTTTTAGCTTATTCACAATTTGCTTTCCAGTGTGAGCCAAATCAGAAATAATGTATACAGTACGTTAGTAATAATCGCTGTCGTTTAATTTTTTTGCTCCATTTAACACCGTTGCCTGGTATTCTGTGCTCTCTAATTCAATAATCATTGGGCTTCGTTTATTCATTGATTTTAACCTGTGAACCTTTGTAATTTTGCTATTGTTAAGGTTAAAACAGTCAAACACTCTTTTTATTTATTTTTTGTTGTCATTTTTTTCGTTGATTCCGGAATGCTAAATATGACTACATTTCGTTCTTTCTTCGTTTTATCTTGCGTCTCTTTTTTAATTGCATTTAAAATGTTGGCTTACTGAGCTTATTTTTTTATTTTCCTAATATTGTTATATTGTTATAATGGTAAATTGTGTGCAGCTTGTTTAACAATTGTCGCAAGAATCATAAAATCTGAATAAACAATTTTCGGAAAAATAATCAGGTCAATTTGGAAAGTCAATAATTTTTTTAAGATATTTTTTTTTATTTTGCTTATTTTATTACTAAAGTTTTTTTGAAAATTTGCACAATATCGTGAAAGTTAAAAAATTTAAATTTAAATTTTATGTACTTTTGCTCATTTGTTAAAATTATTAGATTTTATTTAGGATGCAATAAGTAGTGGAAGAAGGGAGTGTAGTTTTTTCTTGCAAAGCTCTCTGTCATGTAAAAAAAACATTTTGTCGGCAAGCTATTCATTCCATAATGATTTACTACACACCCGCATCACAAATTAATATCTCAATAATAGCTACACACTATAAGTACGTATCCGTATGAGATTATTGTTTCCGCGTTATTTAATCCTAAATATACAAAAATGAAGAGTAGTACATAATAAGAATGTTATTAAAAAATATAGAAAATAAAATATCAAGAAACTATTATATATATTATATAAAGTTAAACCATATATAAACTTCTTCCCTAAAAAAAGATGCTTTTCATTTATTCATAGTTTTATCTATTACTGCAATATTGTATGGGGTAATACTAATTATAGTAAATTCAAAAAAACTTCTTAGTAAGAAAAACCATTCATGGAGGATTATATTTAGTGCACACAGAACTTTTCATTGTGAACCTCTTTTAAGGAAGCTCGGTGCCCTAAGTGTCTATAAAGTTAATATACACCAAGTTCTACAATTCATGTTTAAAACTAAACATGGGATCTCTCCAATTGTATTTCAGTCTTACTTTTGTAAAAAATTGCACATATATCCGACTAAATTTTTAAATATTAACTTTATTGTTCAAAAAAAAAATTAAAAACTAAATGCTTACAAAATCCAATACCGAGGACCGTTTCTATGGAAATATTTTTTAAAATTTAATCCAAATAATAATATTCAAAACATCTCTTGGAAAAAATTCAGAAAAGAATCTAAGAATCTCTTATTATAAAAGTCTTTTAATAAAATATTTCTTTTATAAAAAAATATATTAAGTAATATAAATTTTTTAAAAAAATAGTTATTGACACTACTTTTCTTTTGTTGTAATTTTAAATTAATTTAACTTTATGTTTAAAAAACTTTAACACTTATAAATAATTGTTAGTCTTTGATATAATGGGTTAAATTTCAATACTAACATTTATATATAAATGTTTTTTTATAAAAGAGATATTTTAGAATTTTAAACAAGGTAGTTACAATATAAATAATAATATAATATATTATATTATTGTTTATATTGTAACTACCTTGTTTAAAATTCTTATTATGTACTATTCTATTATTTGTTTTATTGTAACTAACGTGTATAACATTCTTATTATGTACTACTCTTCATTTTTGTATATTAACTGGCGATTTTTTAATGTAAATTTTATGATTGGGCTTGATGATAAGACAATTTATGTATGTTTGTTCTAGCTCACTTATTTATTAACACGATTTATTCCATTGTAAATTTTATTATATGACAAAAAAACTCTATGGAAAAAAAAAAAAAAGTCAACTCAGCAAGAGCATCTTCAAGCATCTTTACCAATGTTTATTTTATTGATTGATTTTGACGTTCAACTTAACCAAGTGCATGTGGAAGATCTTCACTCGTCATGTGTTGAACAGTCTCAGTTTTCCTTTGAAGTTTATTAGACAACTTATTCACAAATTCACAGCCTTGATTTTTAATCTGTATTTTAAAACATCTTTGCCAACATATTAGTTTGTACCGGAATAATGCAACAGATTTTACTGTTTTTTTCAAAAAGATGTTCTACCCGTTTGTTAAAATAATTGACTGAAACTATCAGACATTTATAATCATTCACTTCTAAAGATTTAGTTACTTAAAACTAAACCTGTTTCATGTTAACTTTTGAATTGATATGCTTTGTAATAATGGAAGTTTCTTGATTTTTGCTTTTTAACAGTTATTAGATTCTGAAAGACAGGCATAAATGTCATTTACTTTTCCAATAATTTAGGTCTATTTGGAATTGCTCTAAAGGTATGTTTGCTATATATAAAATCTTACATATTTAAAGAATATGTTTTTGTAGGAGAGATAGGGGCGCATTGATCGCCGGGGCTGTATGTCCTTTTAGCTTTTATTCGTTTACTTTTGCCTTAAGAGAGATTGCAATTTAATTAATCATTATACTACCCTTTATTGCTTGATCGTAATAATTTTTGATAAGATTAACTTCAGCGTTAAGAAAATTGAAAATACAGTTTTTCATCATGAATAGTGATTTTTGAAAGTAGTAAACAAATTCAAATAAATTTTTAATTAGATTTCCGTATGACTTTATAACCAATTTATTGTAGACTGATATGTGCTAAATTTATAATAAATTTGTTTTTTTGCGTTGGTTACAGTATTTATAGATGTTATTGGCATCAATATGTCAACTGTATCTAATGGGGCACATTGATCATTGACTATGCGGGGCTCATTGATCGGAGTATCAAAGTACCCCATATAACTTATATTATAAGACTTAATTTTTTTGTTTAAATTTTATACATTTAAACTGATGACGAATAAAAAATCTATATAATATTTTAAAATTTCATTTTTAAAATGTAATAGTGTTAAAAACTAATATTAATAATATTAGGTTTTAGTTTTACATAAGTTCTACAATTAGTTTACATATAATTATTATATAAAATATATTTTTTAATTAATCATTTTATTTTACTTTTTTTTTAATTCTCAGATCTTTAAATGGTTAGGTATAGAAAAAAAAACTGACAGAGTTGCTATATCGTGTGATACAATGAAAGCAGCTGTTAATGAAGATTTAGAGGGCAGACCAGTGAATGTTTTAACTCGCATGTTTAGCATAAATCGAATGAAAAGATACTGTAATAAAAAGAAGCTCAATCTAAATGAATCTTTTAAGCCTAATTACAACAATAAACTAGTTTTTACTTTAGAAGATGAAAAAAGTTTTTCAAGTTATTTACTACTTGCATCAAAAATAAACAATGGACTTTTAACTAAATCAACACGATTATTGGCATACGAGTTTGCTGTAAAAAATAATAAGATCTGCCCTTCATCATGGATCAAGAATAAAATTCCAGGGATTGATTGGTTGCAGGGTTTTATGAAAAAACAACCATAGTTGTCTTTCCTACACCTAAACCAACTAGCTTTGCTCGATCAACTGCCTTTAACCGACACACTGAAGGAGAATTTTTACAAAAAGCTAAAAACAAAAAGAAATCAATATAAGTTTGATCTTTATTGCATATATAATGTTGATGAAACTGGATTAACAACAGTGCAAAAGCCAGTAAAAGTGTTAGCAGGTAAAGAAAGTAAACAAGTAGGAAGAATCACATCTGCAGAAAGAGGAAAAATAGTAACTGTATGTTGTGCTTCAAATTCAATTGAAAACTCTGTTCCTCCAATTTCATGATTACATAATAAAGGAAGGTTCTCTTGAATGCGTGGGATTTGAAAATCTTTCTGGTTGGATGAATTCAGAAATTTTATAGAATAAATAAAATATCTTGTGAGGTATTCAAACTATTCTCATAAGTCTCAAGTTTTGTTACTTCTGGACAGCCATAAAAATCATATTCCTGTTAGAGCTTCGGATCTTGCAATTCAACATGGAATTACAATGCTAAGTTTTTCTCCTCATTGTACCCATAAAATGCAACCATTGGATAAAACTATTTATATACCATTGAAAAAGTTTTACACTGCTGGGTGTAATTGGATGGTCACTAATGTAAGACCTATGGCCATTTATGAAATTGTTTCAATAGTTAACGAACCATATACAAAAGCTTTCTTGCCACCTAATATACAGAGAGGATTTCAAGTATTGGCATTGAGCCATTTAATCGAGAAAATTTCAAAGATGAATATTTACCATCATCAGTTACAGATCGGGCTGCTCCAAATGTAGTAAACACAATTCTTGTAGAAACTAAAATGACTGTAACAGATGTTGATGGTATGAAGCCTGAAATGCCTGTAGTACAACATGAAACAAGTTTTTAGAATAAAGTGTTACCAAGCATTGCTCGATTACTCTCACTCGAAGTTTTGAAACCTTACCCGAAAGCAACTGCTAGAAAAAAAAGTCTTAAAAGTAGGCAACTAAAAACAAGAATTTTGACTGATACTTTAATCAAAAATGAAACTCAATTGTCAAAAGAAAAGAAAACCCTAAGACAAACCAACCAACAAAAGAAACTTATTGCAAAAGATAAAAAAAACAGGAGAAGTTAAAAACTATTTGCTTAGGAACAAAAAAGATGTATTATATAATATACACTAATATCCTTCAACTAATACATTTGGAACACTTAGGTATAGCAGTATTAAACATGTAAATAATGTTACTCATATAAGATCAAAGCGCCCCAAATAGGAGATCATAGTACCTTGATCTTTTGCAACGGTTGTTGTAATGTTGAAATATATCATGTTCATCAGTTTTTTTTAAAAAAGCATTTATTTTTACTTAAAGACAGATTAGTTTAGTAACAAGTTTTTATATCTAGATCGGGTTGTTCGCAGTTTACAAAACACTGCTACGGCGATCAATGCGTCCCTCTTTACCCTAGATGTATAGAATATTATATAGTATTTGTTGATGTATAGAAAATGTTTTACTAATAAAGTGAATAGCTTTTTATACCTAATGAACATAAAATATCATTTTTAATGTTTATTTAGTTTATAATGCTTTTATCACAAAGCATCATCATATGAGAAATAATATTTATTGAGTAGCTTCTCCATTTCCAACTTAACCGATAACATTTATGTGCTTCAAGAGGGTTACAAATTCGGAACCTCTGGATTACAATTACATTGCTATAGCTACTGTGCTACAGCTGCTAAAGTCGCTTCATTGTCATGTAAAACGTAATACACGATTACATAAAAATGCGTGTATTAATCCGAATCATTCTAGTATAAAAAGCTAAAATTTTATAAACTGCTTACCTTAACACTAAATTTACCCAGATCATATATCTCATTATCTTCAATTACAAACAGCTTTTCTTTTTTCTTAAAGTTTTATTTAACACCTTTAGGTGTTTTTTTTACCAGAATAATTATTAAAAGCATTTAACTTATTATTAACTTATTAAATAGATTTCATTTATTTGCAGATTTAAATATTTTTTCTCAAATAGGTTGATGCCCCTAAATAAGAATCTTTTCTAAAAGTAGGCTTTACAATAAATATTAAAAAAACTGCATATGGAAAGTTAATTTTTGGTGAATTATCAAAGACTTTTAGGATTGACCATCAAAAAAAAGTTACAGTTCCTTTAGCGTGTTAATATTTAATGAAAAAACAAAAAAAAAGGACAACCTAACAAAATTATCCGCAGACATTATCCGAACCAATTTATTTTAAGGACCTTGTAACACATGTTATTATTTTATGTGTTGCTGAAATCATAACCATTCATACCAAATATTATTGTGTATAGATAATGATTCTTAAAAAGTCAAAAAAAAAACAGTAAACTAATTGGACTATGAAGACTTTGCATGACAAACTAGGGTAAGTAAAGTTTTACAAAACTTAAAAATAACAGTTTATACAAACTAAATTTGTAATACAAAGCATCACCGTTTTACAAAAACAACAATTAACATTAACACTTCACAATGTTACAACCATATATCTGATGAACAATCACCACCCGGATAGCGAATTTCATGAGCAAGAACCGGTCCATCAGGCTCCAATCCACAGTCAATGAAAAAATTTTCATTTAATTTTAAGCCACCATTCAAAACTTCTACATCAACTTGCAACACAAAACTTCCACTCCTGTAATAAACAAAACATATATAATAAACACTTTCTAAATTTAAATAATTTATTTATTTAATTGATACAAATTAAAAACATATCAAGTAAAATTTAAAAAGACAGGATTTTAATGATTTCAAATTGTTTTTAGTAAAAGCAATACTTACAACATCATATTAGGGTAAAACTGTTTGTCCCAAACTGAAATGAGTGAGGTGGAAACATATAAACGCTTTCCATCTAAGCTCAACTGAATCATTTGAGGACCACCTTCAACTCTTTTGTTATTAATAAAAATTGGTTCTGGTTGCTTAAAGTTCTCATCTAAAACTTTAACAAAAGAGTCTTTTGCTAAACTGCCATTAATAAACACCTAAAAAAAATTAGCTCAACATTAGCATTCCAGTTAACATTCCCCAGTTAGCATTCCACAGTTAACTATCCACAGTTGCACATTTAACAGTTAGTTACGCTAACGCGCAACTGACTGTTGAATGCGCAATTATTTGAATAATTTTACTTTCTAAAGTTCTCGTGTAATTGCTGAATGCTGTCTTGCCGTGAAACTGTCAAAACAGTTACACGGCAAATTTAAAAGCAGTTGCACAATAAACATTAAACCCAAAAAATAATTTTTAACTTTTTGCTTACCATCAAAATATCAAATTAATTCAAATGTAACTTAAATTGCTGCTTTTTTTAACCATGAAGTTAAAAATTACAAAATTAAATATAACTTCCAAAATTAAATTAATAATAATTTTAATTAAAAAATTCAAAAAATTGCAAAGTTTTTTAATTGTCAAGTTTAATTAATCAAAATATTGAAAGTTTTGCTATAATTTTAATTAAAAGATTCAAAAAATTAAAATGTTTTTTAATTGTCAAATTTAATTAATCAAAAAGTTAAAAGTTTTTTAATAATTTTAATTAAGATTCAAAAAATTGAAAACCCCCCATCCTCACACATACTCACTCCTTTCCGATTGGCTATGTATACAGACATGTTTTCATGCAATATTAAATCCTGCATCATATGTATTAATATATTATTTAAACAGCAGTTAACAGCAACACGTATAAAAAGCGAAATTTACAAAAAATTATAAAAAAATATAAATATTTAACATAAGTCATGCACAAAAATACACGACATATAAACAATACAAAAACTTAAATGCCAATTTAAACAATGTACTAAACTAATAAAAATTGAAAAAATCATTCTTTTACATTTTTTTAAATAAGATTATTTTTTTACGGAAGAAAAATTTGTTGATTTTTACTTTTTTACTTTTTTTATTTGAACATTTTAAATCATCTATATTATTGCGTTTTCATTTTGTTTTGTTTTGTTTTTTACATCTTCCAATTTTTGAATCTTTTAATTTAGGTTTTACTTCAGTTTTTTCTTTTCTATATTTATTATTATTTTCTTTTTCCTTTTTTTTCATTAAATAAACGCCTTGGCTATTTGCAATGTCGTTGCAATGTATCAAATGTCATTTTAGAATTATATGAACTATTATAATAGATATAATAACTTACCTGTCCAACTAATTTAGGATTTTTTGAATCAGTAATATCATACTGGCGAATGTCTCCCTGAAGCCAATTAGAGAAATAAAGATATTTGTCATCAAGTGAAATTAAAATATCAGTTATAAGAGCTATAAAAAAAAGAATAAAATTACTTGTAAAATTAACTATAATTACATGTTTATGTATAAAAAGAATGAATAGAATTTACAAGGTACTTCAGGTAAAGCCCAACCCTCAACTTTAACAGATGGAACGTCTATGACTTTTTCTGCATCCCATTCATTTTTCTAAAAAGGTTGTAAAAAAGATGTTTAAAAATTAAATAAAATTATAGCAAGATAGCTTTCTAAAAAAATAGTGAGTCATATTGAGTTATATTGTAGGTATTCATATAGATTGGTGAATTTCTGGCCTATGTGAATACCTTAAGGAGCAACCAACTATTTAAGCTATGCATTCTGTCTTGTTTTCAGTAGCCTCTGATGTAAGAGTCGTGCGTCAGATAAGTTTTGATGTCAAACACTTATTTTGAGATGTCTGAGTAAAAAAATTATAATTGTACAAAAAAAGTCCTTGCTTTTCATATCTACAAGTTTAAAGTATACTTTATTTAAAAATATTTTTTTTACATCGTTTAAAAAAATTCTAAATATATTGCTGCTAAGTGCGCATCCCACATAACCTTCTGACGAGTCTGGATTGTGCATAAAGCGTAACTCTAAAGGAATTTGGCCATCACCGCCTAAATCTATAGATTTGATATATTCGTGTTCTTTCCATTTCCAAAAGTGGAGAGAATGGCCATACTTTCCTAAATTATAAAAATTATTGAACTACTTTTAATAACAAAGTATTTAAGTTATTACGAACAATAGAGTAAAAATAAAAGATGATTTATCAAAATTTGTTAAAAACAAATAAAACCTTCAGCAACATGAGCAGGATTAAAACCAGCCATAAAACAATTTGGCGATCCCCATTCCGAACTGACCATGACATTATGTCGAGGTTGATACCAAAAATCATATCCAAATGGTACTTGATCCCCCACTTTTTCCCAATTACCAACAACCTTTAAAGATTTACCATCAATCAAGGCAAAGCTACCTAATCAATGATACAATAGAGCTATTTAATTGAATATCTTCTCTTATAACACCTAGCTTATAAATTAAAATAATTTAATACATATTGTTTTATTCGGAACTTATTTATGTGGCTTTATTGTTATAAATTTAAACTATAATATATATATATATATATATATATATATATATATATATATATATATATATATATATATATATATATATATATATATATATATATATATATATATATATATGTATATATATATATATATATATATATATATATATATATATATATATATACATATATATATATATATATATATATATATATATATATATATATATATATATATATATATATATATATATATATATATATATATATATATATATATATATATATTATCGCTCTTTCCATTATCAAGAAATTCTGGACGTGAGGCGCTTCCAATACACCGTACATTAATTAAATTTTGTTTTCACACGCATTATTCAGATATAATATGGAACCCTATATATCATTCATGTCCAATATTATTATATACAACTAATTTTTAAATGCAAATATTTTACTTAAAAATTTACTAGATACCTATTTGCCATTACAAAACGTTGTGAAACATTAACAAGATTGATAGAGTCTGTCAATGGTTTGTGAACATGGAGAAATAGTAGGTGGTTTATGCATACCTACGTTATTGTAGACAAAAATAAGCGTTGTAGACAAAATTAAACACGTTATTGTAGACAAAATAATCTACGTTATTGTAGACAAAAATAAACGTTGAAGTGCAGAAAAACTCTTTTCTGCATTTGTATTTGACATTGGCACGGTGCCAACGTCAAATACAAATATTTGACATTGGCACCGTTGAAAAAATATTTAACGGTGCCAATGGCACCGTTAAATATTTTTTCAACAACTTGCCAATTTCGGAAAAAAGTATGCTATTTTTTAAATTCAATAGTGTTTCAATAATTTTTTATATTTTAGTTACCTGTAGCTTAGAACTGTAAAGTTTCAAAAAATTAGGTAACATTTTCAACAGAGCATCTAAAGGATGAAATCTTAAATCGCCAATATACAATTGTTTGGTATTGTTAGGATTTTAATGACATCTGTTGAATGCTCAAGTGAGTACTTTCTCAATATCTTTATACATTTTAAGCTTTTTGATGAAATCATCTTGATATTTCTGAAAAAAAGTTATCTATAATAGTAAAAAATTGACTCCGCAAATATTCTTCCTTAAAAATCCATGAGTGGTACTACACCGTCATCATATTTTAAAGAAGGTCTTTGTCTAATTGCTTTAGACAAAGACCTTCAGGTTGTTACATCAGATGCAACTAAGCCAGATTTTCTTGGAAATTCAGAGCAACCAAGGTTGCTAGATGTAACATATACAAAGTTGATTGATGTAACATATACAAAGTTGATAGATGTAACATATACAAAGTTGATATTTTTTCACAGCGAAGAGTTCCCAAATGTGTAATTAATGCTTCTATGTTGTTGCAGGCACATTGGGCAGCAATATCTTTTGCTTGAAGAAATGTAGCAACATTTTCTACAAAAGAAAACACTAATTGGGATACTTTTAACCCAAGAAACGTGTTGAACTGCTTCATTTGAGCTAATATACCTAGAGTTTTTTTGACAGTCATTTTTCCTTCAAATACTAGAGTATCTAAGATAAAAGTATAACTCTCCTAAACAGCTTTTATTGACTTTGTACGCGCTGTCTAACGTGTAGGACATATGGGCTTTAGTTGTTTTTTTGAACCAATATTTTCTTCAAGAAAAGCAGATCGAACGTTTTCAAAAATGTTTAATCGTTGTGGAGATGCATGATTTAAATTATGTTTCATATGCTAAGTTTAGTGTGTTTCTAACCATTAAAAGGTTGCTACCTTCTTTATAAAGTATCTGATAAAGAGTGAGGCTTAAGTAGTGAACAGATAGGGTTTTAGGATTGTCATGGATTATTTTAGTTGCAAGACCAGATATTTTACCTTGAAAAGCAAAAGCCCTATCATAAATTTGTTACCTAAGATTATTTAAATTGAAAATTACAACGAATTAAAATACTTTTTTAAGCTTTAGTTATGGGTCTGCACCAGTGTTCAAATTCACACAAACCTATAAAACTTTTTATGTACTTCATATTGATCTGACACTTATCTAACTGTTTAAGTTAACTGTTTTAATCCAGAAACATCTCTGGTTTCATCAACTAAAATAAATATATGAGAGCTCTCATATACTTATTTTAGTTGATGAAACCAGAGCTCTCATATATTTATTTTAGCTCTCATATATTTATTTTAGCTCTTGAATGAGATCAAGTAAACGGTTTTGACAAGATACCTATCTCTTATAAGCCCATTTATTTTATCATGTGAAAAACACTTTCCATCAAAAATCTATTTGCCTAGTATATGGTACCTAGAAATCTATTTGCCTAATATTTGGAACCAGACAGTGATAGCTTATTCTAGATAAAGACAAACACAAGTTGAGTAGAGATTTTGTGTAGAGATTTTAGTCTATAAATATATTATGTATAAAGAAGTATGTAGAAGCTTGATATCTACATTATTGTTAATGAAATAAATATCAAGAACAGATTTGGTTTGGTTAATTAGCATAAGTTTAAATTTATTGATGTTAAGTTGCTTGAGCCATATTTAGCTTGTAAACAAAGTTTTTTTTCTTAGGTGTTAAATAAGAACTTTTTTTCACCTGCATAGATTTTGCAAATGCTTTTGCTGCCAATATGTTCTGGCAAATTGTTGATATAGATTACAATTAGTGTTGTACCGAGACCTGAGCTTTGCGGAACACCTCTAGTAAGCTGTTCCAATTCTATAAAACGTTGTTTTAATCCAGTTGAAAATTTTGTCTCAAATCTCATACGGTTCAACTTTTTTAAGTAACATTTTGTTAGGAAGTATGTTAAATGCCTAAGAAAATCAAGAAAAAGAACATCAACAGAAAACTAACGTTAGGCAGTGTAGGTTAAGAAATCTATATATAAGTTTCAAGTAGATTTGTAACATTTGTTTTGATGATAAACATGTTGACATTTGGAGAGAAGATTGTTAGATAATAAATGATACATATCTTTCTTTTTGATCATATTTTTCATTACTTTAAATGGTATAGAGGTGACGTTTATTAGTCTGCAGTTTTTTAGGTTAATTATAGAGTCATTTTTGAACAATGGAGTATGTAGCTGTAAAGTGCCTCAAGTTAATTTAGAAAAGAATTATGATTGAATGAAATATTAAAAAAAAGCATTTTGAGGTAAACTTTAATTTTGAGATTTAATAGTAAAGGCATATTACAACACCTTGTTCAGTGTGTTGGAAATCAAAATTCTATGCAATTGCAACAGTATTGGACAAAATATTCTATTGCAACAGTATTGGACAAAACATTTGCAACCAACATGGAACAATTCTAAAAAGTGTTTCTAATTTTACATGTCTTAAAAATGAAACGAACTATTCTACCACAGCAAACAGTTCAGGAGTCTGGAATCATAGAATGCCATGACATAAGCAATCAGCTGACAGGTGACAGCACACAGACAGAATTTCGTTGACAAGTGCTATTTTGCAGCGGACAAAATAAGTGCATTTTTATGGTTTGTTTCATTTTCTTATGTCTGGTCCGTGTCAATGTCACGAAAGTTTTTTAACAATTAAAGGAAGCATCCAGAAGTTTCCAGAAGCGTGCAGAAGCTTCTGAAAGTTTCCAGAAGAAGCATCTGGAAGCATTTAGAACCATCCAGAAGTATCAAGAAATATTCAGAAGCATCCAGACGCATACAGACGCTTCTAGAAGCATCAAAAAGAAGAATCTAGAATCTTCTAGAACAGGTATTTTTTATTTTTATTATTTTTATGACTTCAAGTGCTAAAATATCTCCCGACAGTCTTGATTTGGAACTAAGAATGGTTTACTTTACTATATGAGACATGTAATTCACTCAGTATATGGAAGTCAATCAGTCAGTATTATCAAGACAGTTTATCGAAGTTTTATCAAAGTGTTTTATAGAAGAACATCAATACAAGAAGTGAAATACAACAAATGTTTCAATACATCAATACAGTCCACATGCAAACAAGACGTTGTGTTCCATAGAGCATTATTGTATCAACACAAGGTAAATGTAACACGGTAAGCCTTGAGAAACGTGATTATTTTTTTATTATTATTTTTATGACTTCAAGTGCTAAAATATCTCCCGACAGTCTTGATTTGGAACTAAGAATGGCGATTACGTAAGTGGAATGTCACAAAAAAGTATTTATGATAAAGATTGCGTGAAAAAATGGACCGTATCAAGACTATACTGACCGTATCATGTTCCAAATACCGTTCTACGGGGAAGTTGGCAGCAGATAACAAAGGTGGTAGACCACTTCTAGAGAAGATTCTATGATTGTCAGATCCGTAAAGAAGGGTCCCTGAATTGACCGAATAATCAGACGATGTGCTTTGAAGCCGGATTGTTTTCTCGACGCCCTGCAAAGAAACCGCTGATTTTGCTATAGAGCCAGAAGAAAAGACTTTTGTTTGCTACATCTCATATTAACTGGAATGTGCAGAAATGGCTAACTGTCCTGTTCAAAGTTCAACTTCATTGGGTGTGATGGCATTCGCCGTGTACGTTGACCGGCTACAAAACGCCTCGATTTACATTACTGCCACAAGACCGTGAAGCATGGTGGAGGCAATGTATGGTCTGGGGGTGTTTTTCTGCTAACGGTCTAGGTCCAATACATTGAATCGATGGAATAATGGACCGTTTTATGTAAAAAACATCCTGAAAGATGTCATGTTACCTCATCCTGAAAGATGTTATGTTAAGACAACCACTTATCGTTGATGGATTGACCTATCGGTGATGGATTGGCCGCCTCTCTCTCTAACCTAATCTCTGGATCTCAACCCTATCGAGAACCTGTGGGAGATCCTTAACCGCAGAATTAATCGTGAAGGTGTTCGTAATAAGGATCAACTGTTTGAACAAATCCAAAAGGCGATTCCACAAAAATTCATTGATCACCTGATCGAACCTATGCCTTGAAGATGCAAGGCTGTGATCGACAACAAAGGATTCGCCACGAAATATTGATAGCGAAATACAGCTTGGTCAATATTTTGTGGAGTTGCACTTGTTTTGTCCAGAAAGAAATCAACTTTTTTCAATACTTTTGATTAATTTATTAATTTTTGTGTTCAAATAATGAACTTTGTGATGAATAAAACTTGAAGAACGTTGTCTCTAAACAGTTACATAGTTATTTCTCTAAATTTTATATAAAGAAGCATCATTTGGTTGCATTTGTTTTGTCCGATACTGTACATTCCTGACGAGAATAACAGCGCAATGTGTTTAAATGATTTTTAACACTAAGATCAGCATGCATTCCTAAATAAATCAGATTTATTTTCCTAAGTAAGATTAAATCAGATACGTTTGCTTTTAATGCAGGCAAAAAGGTTCTTTGGATTATTCTTGCTCTTAGCTAGGTTGAGTTTAAAAAAAATGGATTGCGATGAAAGTCCTTGGGTTATTTTTACTAAAAGGATGCATAGAATGAACTTTTCACAACCTTTATAGAAGATACTGTAGACTTTGCGAGCTCTGTTTAGACAAGTAATTGTTAAATATAATTTTCTCTTTTCTAAATAATTTTTGAACTATTAAAATAGTTTTAGTCAAATCAATCATTTGATAATACCTGAACCAGAAGGCAGTGACCTTGTGAACATTTAATTCAGTAAGAGCCATTATAAGTTTAAAATTGGCGCCAACTTCATCATTAAGTTTTTTCTTTTCTAGGTTCAGCTTATTAAAGTTGACTTGTTTAGATGGGGTAAGGTCAGATCAAATAAAAATTTTCTTGCTCTTTGAGTTTGGTAAGTTACTTACCAAAACAACTACTTTATTACCAACCTCTACAGTCTCAAATTCAACTATAATAGGACCTGGAAAATAATTGTTGTTAGATATGCAAAAGTTTGGTTTGTGTTGAGCATCCGGTTAATTGGTTTAACGTTTACAGATGAATTTATTGTTACAAGTATACTACTTATTATTATTGTGTCAACCTTTAAACGCTTTTCTTGAGTGTTTTTTTTTTTCTGAAATTTTGATAGCAACAGCAACTATTTTAATATCTCTGTCAGCTTGTATACGATAATTATTTACAATTGTATTCATAAAAGTTTAGTTCGCAGCTGTTCCAGGTTGTGTATAGATAAAATAAGTTAGTAGTGTTTATTTGATTCGAAAAGAATTTATTTTTTCTGAGATTCTCTAGCTGTTCTTGCAAACTAGAGTTTTTGTTCTTAGCCATTTGGATTTTATTTGTAATTGGATGTTTCAAAAGCAAGAAACTCATAGCGAAGTTCTTTGTTTTTTCTCCAATTATAGATAACGAAAATGTTTTTAGTTGTAAAGGTGTTAAAATTTACAGTTGATACAACTTCTAACTAATAATACCTAGTGTAACTGTTGTAATTTTAAACTATCTACTGATCTAGTCACCGCTAAGCGGATTAATTAGACTAACTTTTAAATTATTCAGACAATATATATATATATATATATATATATATATATATATATATATATATATATAAATATGTATATATATATATATATATATATATATATATATATATATATATATATATATATATATATATATATATATATATATATATATATATATATATATATATATATATATATATTGTCTGAATAATTTAAAAGTTAGTCTAATTAATCCGCTTAGCGGTGACTAGATCAGTAGATAGTTTAAAATTACAACAGTTACACTAGGTATTATTAGTTAGAAGTTGTATCAACTGTAAATTTTAACACCTTTACAACTAAAAACATTTTCGTTGTCTATAATTGGAGAAAAAACAAAGAACTTCGCTATGAGTTTCTTGCTTTTGAAACATCCAATTACAATATATATATATATATATATATATATATATATATATATATATATATATATATATATATATATATATATATATATATATATATATATATATATATATATATATATATAAATGACAGAAATGGCAGAGGAGGCGGAGTGTCCATCTAGACGAAAGACGACAGGATGACGTCAGAAGTCAGGATTAACCCGTTAACAGTCCATGCCGTAATATTACGCAAACTAAAAGTGGTTCATAAATTTCCATGCCGTAATATTACGGTTTCATGCATCTGTTTATATTTTCTTCTTGTTCATCAGTAATTATACGTCTACTTGTCACAAAATTTATTACTACATAATTGAAAAGCTTTTGTTTCAATAATTTACTTTTACACGTGTTTACTTAAATTTTAAATATGATAAATAAGGAAGTTCTTTTAGTGCAAAAATAACTACCAAAATGTAAATACTTACTCACTAAAGGATAAAAAATTATACATTTGATGAATCGATCATGAAAAGATATATTTGATGAATGATTATTGAAAACGTTAATATAAGATATTTAACGTTAATATAAGATATAATGCTCGTTAAACGTTAATATAAGATATAATGCTCAAAGAAGGTGTGCGGTATGTTACAAACTAGGGATGTACCGAAGCCAACATATTGCCGAAGCCGAAGCTTCGGCCGCAGTCGAAGCTTTTGCACTTACATAGGTAAAATTCGCTCTGCCGAAGCCGAAGCTTTTGCACTTACATAACTTTTACACTTACATTTTAACATTCTACACTAAGTAATTTATGTACGGTATATTGCAAAATATATGTACTGCAATTATGAGTATTTTAGCGCTCAAGGTGTTTTACTATAACAAATCATAAAGGTTTTTTTTTTTAATTATACAATCTCATAAGATTTTAGAATATAGCTATGCCTTGTTTAAACAAGTTTAATGTTATAAGGAAAATAATTACTAGCTAATTAGTAATTTTATATTTATTTATTTTTTTTATTTTTTGTCAAGCAACCATTTACATTTAAAGGTAATTTCCGATAAAATATTTAAAAATATTAAAAAGTACATTTCATTATTTATAATAGTTGCAAGACTGGAGAAACTGAAGAAGATAAAATCTTATCTTCAGTAACCTTTGATAATAAAAATTGAAAATAAAAGTGTATTGTTAGAAAAAATCGTGTAAAGAATCTTGATTGGCAATAAGTTCGTTTAAGAATCCTTCAATAAAAAGGTTTTTTAAATCTTTCGGTAGATCGTGTGTTGCATCGGTTTAATGTTTCATGGAAAATATTTTCGAAAATCTTTGGCGTTTTTTTTTGACTGATGTTGAAACATGATTTGTTTAATTTTGAAAATATTTAGTTCATAAATATCAAGTGCCCTCATGCTTTTTAGAAGAGGTTTAGCATTTGTGAAGCGATTTTGAAAATGAATAATGCATGCTGCATGATTCTGTTGTTTAAGGAGACAGTCGAATTCAGATTTATTTGTGCTAACCCAGTAATTATTAATTAGTAGTTGAATTAGGATGTCAATTATAAAACTAATTTGACTTCTTGTCAACTTAATCAAGTCTAAACTTTAAAATTATACTATAAACAATGTTTTAGTTTACATTTCGTTTGTACTTAAAAATATGATAAAATTTCTATTTATAAAATTACTAATTACAAATGAGGTTATTTTTATCATACTTATTAGTTTATTGCGTTTAAAATAATTATTTGTTGTTAGAAATCAGGCAAATTATAATTTAAAAACGTAATCTGTTCTCCATGCTCAGGCAACAGACTGTTTATTTTGGGTTAAAATATGTTTTTCCGTTGTGCTGAACAGAGGTTCACTCTTAACGGAGGTGCGCACAATATTTTCATTGAGAACCTTACCTAATCCCACTTATTAGTGTCTTTATTGAAACTGATGTAATTGTAAACACCCCAACACTAATTCGTTATTTAACCGGACATTTATTTTTTCGTAATGTTGATAGGCTAAAGTAGAAGTTGATTTCCTCCATGTTGAATCAAAACTATAAATCAATTTAAAATTTAAACCTTAATTTTAAATTTTTAATTAAGTAAGGAAAAAAAAATTCTCTCATTCAACTTATAAATAATAAAGAATAAACATTTATAATTGATAAATAATTATATTATGCGTGGAAAATTAAAAATATTAAATGCAACCAGACCTGTAACTACAGGAAGACACGGCCTGTATATAGTTTGTGTCTGCTTGCAGTAATCTTTCTATAATATAAATATAATATAATTTTGTCTACAGGCAATTCTGGTGTGTAAATAAAATTGTAAATAAATTTCTAGTAACAGGCCTGAATGCAATAAAATAATTAATTTGAAAGTTAACATCAACTTTTAATAAAATTTGTAATAAATTAAAAAAGTAACAATTTATTTATATATTTTTTACTCGTACCATTTACCTTTTAAATTTTGAGTTTTTCCTCTAGGATTTTTAGTATTATACTTTTTTTCCCCTCGATCAGTGTTTTCAGATTTTAGTGAAGCATTCTCATTCGTACACATTTGTGTTTTCACATTTCTGTGAAGCATTCTCATTTGTAAACATTTGGTCTAAAAAGCTCTATATGCTCATGTATACACACATATATATATAATTTTATTTGACCATCACTATCAGAGTCTTTAACAAAATCAACTTCTTTTGCTTGTTGTAAATGATCATTTATTTGTAAAAATATGTATTTTAAATTATATATAAGGGTACTACAGCTTTCATTTAGAGTATCGATTCTCTAAATATTAGTGGTAGTACCCTTGATATAAAATTTCTTTAAGCATACTATGTTTCTTTAAAAATTTTTATTTGAAACGGGGCTTGAGCACCATTGATTTTTTCAGACAAACATTATCTTTGTATTAATTAAAATGACTTTTAAAATCTTCTAAGTTCATCAACAGTTTTGATTCCAATTGATTTGTCCCAAGCATAGTCAAGAAACGGTATGATCTCTGATGTGTCTACATTCTTACCTTTCGTAGCGCTTTAAAAGTGTTTTAGCATGCATACTAATATTTCAGCATGCTGCTATTGATTTTCTGTAGGTTATCTGCTTCTGTAATTATAAAGCCATGAATTATTCATGTTTTTGAATGGTGATAAGAAATAATTTTTCAAACGTACGTTTCAAGTGCAAAAAAAACTAAATACAAATTATTTTAAAAATAATTCAGTAGATACAATAACGAGATAAAATTATACATAAAACTTGAATAAAATATAAAAAACACTCATTAATTTTAATAAGCAAGCAAACAAAAAAAATTAACAAAAAAGTTTCGGCACATCACATTTTATACTAAGTATGCTGCGGCATACGTTTTATATGACGTTTTAAATGACGTATGCTGCGACATACGTCATATTTTGTAGTAAAAAAACTTTTTTCATTTTGTTTGTAAACAAACACGATGATTTAAAAAATACGAGACATTGGGCGACCACTTTACAAAAAGAAGCTGGACTTATAGCGACCGTATTCTAAAAGTTACGCGAGACTGTTGAAGGGTTAAATAACTAAATTCAAACTCTATAGAACAAGTGTGGAAAATAATAAAGTACGAAAGTGAATCATTCTTGCTAGGTTGCATTTACATGACTGGTCTCTACACTCATGCGTTATCAAAAAACCGGCGTCTAACCTGGAGTAAGGTAGATTACGAGTTGTTATCTCTGCATATAAAAGTTTTCAATTGGACAGAATTTTATCATGGTTTTTCTACAGAGCAAAGCTACAACAATTTTGTTAAAAAATATAATGAATCAGTTACGCTTCACATTCCGACAACAACGACGCCTTTTGTTGCACTGGATCATACTAGACGTTATTGCTGCAGACGACAAGAAGCACAAACTTTTGGTAAAATAGCGTCTGGTAGCGTCTGGTAGACGTACTCATCTGGCACTTCGCGTGGGAAATTTGGCTGCATCCAAAAATGAGGCTAAAGTAATGGTCGGTAATATTAACTTACGAGGAGAAACTTGTTAGAGAATCAAAAACTAATCTAAAACTTTTTCATGCACACATGCGAAATAAGCAACACGTTCAAGATTGTATCAGGTGCCTCAGAATGCCAGACGGATGTACTACAACTGAAAACACGTCGTATGCAAAATGTTAAACAACTTTTTTCAGTCAGTATTCAATGTCGAACCTGAAGGTCCTATATCACAGTTTGACAAGCAAACAGAATTCAAATGTACTCTACTTGAAAGTGACAAAATAGTCAAAGAGGTTGAAACACGGCTAAAAGATCTGGTTGAATCTCTTTTTAAAGAGATTCAACCAGATCTCTTTAAAAAGAGATTCAACCAGATCTCTTTAAAAAGAGATTCAACCAGATCTCTTTAAAAAGAGATTCTCCAGTTGCAATTGATTTCTTGAAAATAGGCCCTCCAACGGCGCCTATTTTCAAGAAATCAATTGCAACTGGAGAAGTCCCGGATCAATAGAGAAAATCAAATATAACGCCAGTTTTTAAAAAAGAAAGCTAAATTGATACTTGCAAAATCCAAGAAGGAATTATTCACGATCGAGTTATGTCTCATTGCGTTGTTAATAAATTGCTTTCAAAAACTCAGCATGACTTTCTACACAAACGAGGAGGCACAACCAATTTCCTGGAAGCACGTGACATCCTGACACAGACCGTTCACCTGGGTTATGCTGCCGACGTCATTTATACAGACTTCGCCAAATAATTTGATAAAGTTCCTCATCAACGCTTGCTAGACAAACTGAGGGTACTTGGTATATGTGATGCATTGTTGAATTGGATCTGCATTTCAGATCGCAAACAACGTATAGTCATGAAAAGACATACCTCAAATTGGGTATCTGTATCAAGTGAAGTTTCACAAGGTTTGGTTTTAGGACCATTATTACTTGCCCTTTTTATCAACGATCTTCCAAATAACATTGCGCACCACATCAAATTGTATGCATATAATAGCAAAATCATTGGCATCATCAAATCTGAAAATGACTGTTGAAATTTACAAGATGATATAAACAAAGCCGTGGAGTGGTCCAGAATTTGTCGCATGCCTTTCAACGTGGCAAAATGCAAAGTAATGCACATAGGCCGTGGAACCAAAAGGTCAACACAACCATATTTTATGTGTAGCGATGACGGATCACGAATAGAACTTGCAATTACCAAGAACAAAAGAGACCTTTGTGTCATGGTCTCAGATGACTTAAAACTTGAAAATTAAGTTGAGACAACAGACAACAGCCTCAACATCCAATCAAGTACTTGGTAGGCTGAAAAAAGCATTCCGCAGTCGAGGTATTGTTGTTTGGAGAACATTGTATATAGCTTATATTCGCCCGAATTTCGAGTTCGCGATACAAGCCATATGGTCGTCGTTTCTGAAACGCGACATTGAAACACTAGACTAGAAAAAATGCAGAAGCGTGCGACAAAAACAGTTGCACTATTAAAGCATTTACCATACGCCCAAAGATTGCAATTATTACAATTAACGACTCTTGAAGACTACAGAGCACGGGGCAACCTAATTCAGCAATTAAAAATTACTCGCAACATTGACGAGATCTTTTTTTATGTGTCACAGACGCAACACTTAGCTAGACTCGAAGTCATCATCAGTGTCTTGATAAACAAAGAGCAAATCATTTTGTTAAAAGAGAACATTTTTTAACAAATCGAATTGTACGTCACTAGAACGCTCTCCCGCAAAAAACTATTGATGCGCAAAGTGTCAACTGCTTTAAAAATTTTTTTAATCTAACAATAGCTGCTTTGTATGCAGCACAAGACTGTCAGAACATAGGAGTCTTGTGCTGCCCCTCGTCATCGATCATTTTATTTTCACTTTTGCTTTAATTTTTTGTTGTAATTTTATGATCGATTACTGAATAAACTAATTTAAACTATATCCTTAATTTCCGGATCCGTAAAATACGGGTCTTTACCAAACCTACCATTTCTATACATATTTATTCCACATCGATTATTTATTCCTTATTTACTTCAAGACTTTTTGGTAAAGCAATTTATTTTGATAAAAGACTTTACGTGCAAAAAAACTTAATATGCACATACGTAGAGCTTATAAGAGACTTATAATTAAGTTTTTTTTATTGCTGAATGTATTTCATTGATAGCTCTGTGGTTAAGTGCGTTGTCATCAGTGTTGTTTTAGGGGGTTTAAAACCTCCCCTTTGCGCAATAAATTTTAACATTTTTTCAATCTCTCTTATATATTTACAGCAAAAAAATAATAATATAGCAAAAAAGATTTCTAAAATTTGAAAAAAATTTTAGATTTTTTTAAATTATAGATATATTATACGCGATCACTCCATGTAATGCCTACGAACTTATCACATGTTAAAGAACTTATCACATGTTACAGACGTTTTTAACTAACGCAATGCAAATGGAACCAAGAAGATTTTAGACCACTAAAACATAGTGATAAAAAAAATTTCATTCTTATAATTATGATTTAAAACAAAAACAAAAAATAGCGTTTAATAGCCTCTGCTATTAAACGCTTAATTAAAACCGAAAAACCTTTGCGCGTTGACGTCAGTTTGAAGCAAAATAAACTTTTATACGTCAAGTTTCCTTTTGCATTTATTTAACATTTTTTGATTAATTTTAATTATGTTGCATACAATTTTACAAAGAGATGTTACCATTATACGATAATACAGATTTATCATTTCACGGATAAGTTTGTATATATAAGTTTGTATTTATTACAACAGTAATAAACAGGGCCGACGACACCGGGGGAGGCAGGGAGGTACTTTAGAAAAAAGTGCCCCACCCCCCGCCCACGTTTTTTCTAAAGGGACTTTTTTTTTTTTAAGAAAATTCTAGATATAGAAGACTTTTTTTAAGAATTGACAATTTCCCCGCGTTTGTCATCATATCTTAAAGGTAAGGCTCAGAAATACAACAGGATGAGGGCATTTACCATGGTTAAGATTTATGATCAATACAATGAAAATCAAGAATTGATAATTGAGATAATTGAGCAAGCGTGCATTTCACACTTTAATACACATAAAATGAGGTATATATACAGCTGTATACTGCTATTGGAAAGGTACTGTTTTGATACCTCATTAGTTTATTATGTCCATCAAAAGAATGAAACCAATTTGGACATTCTAATATGTAGTTACCCTTGGCTTTTTTCTTTTTGAAGCAAGGTATTCTGCTTTTAAGTGTTGCTGGATCTTTTGCGAACATAGCTGCATGAACAAAAGCTCTTGGCATATATAAATTGTGAAATTGTCTCAATTTTTGATGTATAGCTCGGTATCTAAGTAGTGTACCAGGGCTTTCTAGCTCTATTTTAATAGCATTTTAAACATCCTGAATTGAAACATTTTTAATTATAAAATATATTTCAAAATGTCGAAAACGCCTATCAAAAGTTCTCTTAATCCATATAATCATATTCTTAATCATATAGCAAAAAGTTAATTTTCATGAAGTCTACAATTTCTTTCCTTGAAAGATTTTGTTTTAAACAACACTTGGAAAGAAGACATTAATGTTAAGGTGAGCTTTCGAAACCTTAATATTTATGTCTTCTTTCCAACTGTTGGTTTGAATTTGAATATTTCATACAGAATTTGGAAATAATAAAAGTAAACCCATATGGCATTGGCAAAGATGGGCCATGAAGAATTTTTTTTTTATCACAACGATGGGCCACCATACGAAAGAAAGTTTTTTCTAGTTAGGTTTTTTTTTTTTCTTTTGCTTCCACTGTAGCACAGTAGAAGTTAGTTTTTTTCTTTATAAGACAACTTTTTTTTCAGACCATCCGCAGCTTATTAGTATATTATTACCTGAGTACATTAATAACATAAGTATAAATCATGACACATACACAACAAATTTTTCCTCCCACTGTTGTTTATTTATGCATTATTATAGATTAAATCATGCCACGATCTTACCTAAGTTGGTCAAACAACCAAAATTAACTTCATCTTTCCAAAGGTCTGTTCCCCTATTTCTTTCACTTGGTGAAAAAATTGAAACCGTTAATAATGAAATTGTAAGAAAATAATTATTACTTATTGAATGTTTCATTAAATTTTGAAATTAGATATTTATTTTAAAATTTTGAAATTGAATATTTCTTAATGTCGCATTATACAAGAGATTTTAGTCGCTCGCTATTTTAATGTTTTAGTTGATTCAATTCAAGACATTGCTCACATTGACCAACTGAGTATAGTTATACAGAGAGATGCAAGCGATAATGTCATGCGGTATATTTACCACATTCTTTGAACTTAGTTAGACAAACTTCCGTACAATGCTGCTTATTTACAGTTAATTTTTTTTCTATTGGGCAACTATTGTATACGTATTTTCAAATTCGAAGCATTGCTGAGATGTCTTAAAACAACACATCGGGAACAAAAAAGTACTCAAATTAGTATCAAAAACGCGTTGGGAGGCTCACGCCAATACCACATAAGTAGCTCTCAGTTCTTTAAAAAGTAATTATGACAAGGTTGACTGAGATTGCTGAAGATCCCTCTCAAAAAGTGAAACCAGGCACGAAGCTAAATGTATTGCAAATAAAATGGGAACTTTTGATTTTTTTCTTCAATACTTGTATTGTGGAGCAATATTTTAAATAATTTTTGATTGACAAGCAAAGCTTTTCAGTCAGAACTAATTGATCTCAAAACTTGCGCTTTAGTGTTCTCATCGTTAGAAAGTATGTTAGATAAAATGAGAGACAATTTTGATGAATTTGAAAACAAAGCAAAATTAATCATGCCAGGTATTGATTATGCAAATGTTACAACGTGAATTAGCACAAAAAGAAGATCTTCTAAAGAACTTTAAGCCCCGTTACCTGCTCAAAATAATTTTATTATCAACGGGTTCATATTTATTATTTATAGGCTTTACTCTAACAATTTAAAAGGTTTTCATACAGAATTATGGCACTATCACAGCACCGTAAAATTAAAATTTGTCAGGGTTAGGGTTAGGGTAAAGAGAACCCTAGTTTCTAAAAACTTCAGTTCTCTTATTCTGAACCTTACAAAACTTTTGTTTATGACAGCCTTGCTTTTGTTTTTCAAACGTTGATATTATCTTCGCATTTTTTTTAACACTCATCAAATGGTACGGCGGAGCTTTTGTTTTTAAAAATAAAACAGGTTAAAAGTAAGTATATATGAAGTACTATGCTTCAGGAGAAATCAAACATGCTAAACTGAACCAGATATTCTTTACAAGATCGATTTTGATGAAAAAAAAATTTTGAATAAACAATTTTATCGATAAAAGATTTGGGGAAAAAAAATATTTATGGGTTAATTGTATAACATTCCTAATTTTGTAAATTGTGATACCCTTTATAAGTTGTTTTTGCATATGTCCTAATTATAAACTTAAAGAAAGATATAATAATAACAATTATTTGCATTAAAAAAATACATTAAAATACAAACGGGTGAGACAGATATTCAAAAGATTACGCTTATGTAACACCTGAATAAAGGCAATTTAATACAATACACAACTTTGTTGTAAGTCGTAAGTTTGTATTTTTCTTTTTTGTATATGAATAATGAAGATGAATCAACAATGTGAGCAGGCAATGAATTCCATAATTTTACAATTTTTTCACCGAAAAAAAATCTACGTGTATCGTTAGTACATTTATTGCGTGAAACTAATTTTTTCGCATGACTTCTAGTGGGGTAATGAGAATTTGAAAATGTAAAGAAATCGGAAAAAGGAAGGTCGACAAGATTGTTTATAATTTTGTTGGTCATAAAAAGATCGAATTTGACTCTGCAGTGTTCAAGAGAATTGATTTTTAAAACAGATAGTCTCGATGCGTAATCAGTGTAAGAAATATGGCATCTTTTACATGTAATTCTGCTGAAGTACCTTTGGACGTTTTCGATGCAACGTATATCTTTAAGTAGGTAAGGACTCCACACTGGGGTGCAAGATTCTAAGATTAGACGCACAGAGACCTTGTAGGCTTTAAAGAGGAGATTTGAATCATTACTGATAAAGGTTTTGAAAAGTAAATATAGACGGTCGTAACCTTTTTTGGCAATACGAGAACAGTATTTGGAATATTTTGTGTCAGAAGATACGGTGTTACCAATATATTCAATACAGTTAACAGTCGTTATCGGGGTGTCCAGGCAAAAAGAATACGAATGAACAGTCAAAGACTTACTTCCAAAACATAAGTGGAAACATTTTTTAAATGCTGTTTTTTGTTGCCAGTAAGCTGTCTATTCAAAGCACTTTTTTAATGATATTTTAAGGTCAGCATTGTTATTTTCGTCTCTTGTTTGGTACAATTTGCTATCGTCAGCAAACAGCTTTATTCGACAATCATCTTCAATACAAGAAACTACATCATTAATAAATAATAGGAATAAAGTCGGAGCCAACACAGTTCTTTGGGGAATTCCACTCTTCACAGGTACGTAGTTTGAGTAAGAATTATCAATGCAAACACATTGGGATCGGTCAGTTAAAAAGTTGGTAATCCAATTTAGAAGTTCGTACTTAATGCCGTAACAATTCAGTTTGTACATTAACTTAGAATGCGATACAGAGTCGAATGCCTTTTCAAAGTCAATATAGATAATATCAACTTCCTTTTTCTTGTTAACAGCTGAGGTCTATTCATTAAGAGAAGCTAACATCTGTGTACATGTAGATCTACGCTTTAAGAACCCAAATTGGTGAATAGAGATAATGGTATTAAGTTAAAAGTACTTTTTTAAACTATTATCAATAATTGACTCCATAACTTTGCAACTAATACAAGTTATTGAAATAGGTCTGTAGTTCGTAGATAAGGAGGGTTTACCTTTTTTGAAAATCGGACATACATATGCGGTTTTCTAAATATTCGGAATTACACCGGTTAACATTGACAACTCGTAAGGGAGAGAGAACGGGATGGCAATAATATTAGCAATCGATTTCAGGAAAAAGGCAGGATACCCATCTGGTGATTTTGATGACTTTGGGGGAAGTTTTTGAAGGGCTGATAGAACAGAATCATAAGAAAATAGGACATTATTCAAAGAATTATTGTGGGATGGTAGGTCTAGCACAAGTTTAGTACCGTTGTCAAAGACAAACACTGAATCAAAAAAATAGTTCAGAACGCTCGATTTTTCACAGTCATTAGTACAAAGGGAACAATCGGGTCTTACAAGTTGCGCAACAGAATTTAAACAGTTAAATTTTGAATTGGCGTAAGAATAAAATTGAGTTAAATTGGAATTGTCTACTATGTATTTTTCTCGAGCAGTACAGTTTTTTGTGATTTCAGCATTGTATAAACGTGAACGATTCTTGTAGTTGATAAGAACAGAAAGGTTATGAGTTCTTTTATAAAGTCTGTACAGAGTACGTTTTTTGGACGCTAATTTACAAATAGCAAGGGGTTGAACGAGCTTTTTTTTATTGCATAATGAAGGAACGTGAGTAGCAATAGATACACTCAGGACTTTACATATAGCTTGCCAAAATGATTCAACATCTGGGTTTTGTTTGGCCAACATATACCAGTTTACGTTAAGTGAGTCGTTATTATTCGAAATATAGTCAGCTTTACAGAAATTGTGAATACTAGATAGTTCACGACTTTTGGAATTCATCAAATTACAATTAAATAGTATGGTGGAATGGTCGCAAGTGCTGGTGAAAGGGGCAGGTGTTTCCACATTGTAAACAATTTTTTTATTATTTGTTAAGATGAGGTTTAACAAATTATTAAGTCGAGTATTGTCAGTTACGAGTTGGGTTAGAGCATTTACAAAACAAGTTTCTACGAAAAAATCATGGCACGCATCACCAAAACTGATAGGAATCGACCAGTCTATACGTGGCAAATTAAAATCACCGGTTATTATACATGTAGAATCACACGTTAACAGAAAATTGGAAATCAACTTGCTCATGGATTTGGTTTTAACAATGTTAGAAGAAGCACAAGGTGGGTGGTAAATACACAAAAATCTTATCTTGACGTAGTTTGAAGGAGCACTTACGTCGACACAGATAAATTCAGTGTTTTGAAGATCGTCGGGAATTTTCGGATGAATTTGGACTGAATGAATATCATTGTGCACCAATATAAGTGAGCCACCACCTTTACCGTCACGGTCATGTTGAAAAACTTTGTAGCAATTTCCATTTAACAACAACGAGTCTGGAGTTAAGATGTTTAGCCAAGTCTCTGTGATGAGGATGATATCATGGTTGCCATATTGGAGAAGGTTGTGTAGGCTTTCTAGCTTATTGTTCAGAGATCATACATTAAAATATGCACAATTTAACGTTCTGACAGTGGTTTTCATAATGGGAGAAGATTGTAGTGGTCAATCATTCGATAACTTTTTATGCATGGTTTTTCCTTTTGGTGATGCAAATACGTAACGTTTCTCGTTTGATGATTCTTCAACGTTGATACAGCAAATTTGTTTAGTGCGGCGGTGAACGACATAACAAAAAGGATTGTCGAGGAGACTTGTTCCATTAAGTTCGTCGTTATGTGCTTTTAACGTTTTGCGTTGCTCTTTGAACTCCGTTTGTTGTGCCGGGGTTAGGTCTTCACGAACAAAAAGACATTTAAACTCATTGACTGTTGGGATAGCACGATTCAAGAACCTCGTTTCGTCCATCTTCACTGTCGAAGGTAACTTTTAATAAAATCGGGGCAGGCCGAATTTATTAAAAGTTACCTTCGGGTTATATCATTTTTAGTTTCGGATTTGTCAAGGCCAACAACGATGACATTTGATGCACGTTCGTTTCTGTCCTTGGCGTCGGCAGCCACCATTTGTATAACTTGGTGGCATTCTTTGGATGATTTTTTTAAGACGGAAGCGAAAGTCTTCGTGGGATCCTTTGTTTTATTCATTAAATCAACACTAAGCTTGGTCGATGTTATATCCAATTTGGTTAGGTCAGAGTTCAGCTTGGCAATTATAGAGTCTTTTGACGCTAAGTTGTTCTCAAGTTTCTGTATTCGAATTTGTAAGCTAGATACCTGTTCGTTTAAATTTGCTTCAAGTGCGAGAAACTTTTTTTCAATATCTTGCAGTTGTTTAGGCGAGACCATTTTCAAAATTGCGTTTCAATCAAATATATATATATATATATATATATATATATATATATATATATATATATATATATATATATATATATACATATATATATATATATATATATATATATATATATATACATATATATATATACATATATATATATATATATATATATATATATATATATATATATATATATATATATATATATATACATATATATATATACATTATATATAAATATATATATATATATATATATATATATATATATATATATACATTATATATAAATATATATATATATATATATATATATATATATATATATATATATATATATATATATATATATATATACTATCTTATTACATAGGGACTTATTAACACAATAATAAGTCTTTGAAAATTTATAATACATTATATATATATATATATATATATATATATATATATATATATATATATATATATATATATATATATATATATATATATATATATATATATTATCTTATTACATAGGGACTTATTAACACAATAATAAGTCTTTGAAAATTTATAATACATTATATATATATATATATATATATATATATATATATATATATATATATATATATATATATATATATATATATATATATATATATATATATTGAGATTTTAAAAACTTTTTATTGTTGAAAAAGGAGCTCTAAATAATGTAAAAAAATATATATATTTATAACGGTGTGCATAATTGTGTCCCAAAAAAAATGATACCACACAATTTTTTCCCATTATCTAAGAACCAAATTAGACCTTTTCAATAAGAATTTTCATCCTTAGGTATTTGAATTTAATTTGTAACTGGCAAGACCGCAAATAAGAATTTTCATCCTTAGGTATTTGAATTTAATTTGTAACTGGCTGTTTAAAAAGTAAGAAACTCATAACAAAGTTTTTGCTCAACATACAGCAAAGATTAGTTCTTGGTCCTTTACTTTTTGTAATTTTCATCAATGATCTAACACAGGGTAATAACAACATAATAGTATAACAAAATAATACATAACATAATAATATAACATAATAATATAACATATAAAAATAACAGGTTTAAATAACAAAGCTTTATTGTTTTAATGACATTTCTTGTAGTACTTGATAATTTATTTATTTAATTTATAACACATACAATACAGCTAAGTACTAATATTTTGTTTTATTTATGTAATATTTCAGTCTGAATAGTTCAGACCGTCATCAGACGTAAAATTAAATACAATAAAAATCTCCCAAAAAAAACGTATTTAAAAAACCGTTATAGAAGACATTACAAAGATGAGCTGACGTAACGTAAACAACTATTTTGAAATTTCTATGATTTATTTTATGATTAAAGCTTAATTATATACATATGACACACAAGTAATAGCAAAAAAAATAAAATTGATAAAATTTGCATAATAATTACCTTCAAGATGACTTAGATTATCTCTTCGAATGGTCGAAGATATAGCTTATAAGCTTTAATAGTGATAAATGCAAGATAATGCACATAGGTCACGATAAATCAAAAAAATAAATACACACTAAAGTACAATACTGAAGAACTAGGAACTTCTAGAAAAAATCTAAAAGAGATATTGTTAGAACGAGACTTAGGTGTATATGTTTTGAATGATTTAAAATGGAAAAATCATATTGAGTTTATAGTTAACAAAGTTAATAGTAAGTTGGGGTTAACAAAACACGCATTCAACTATATTGACAAAAACACTATGAAACTATTATACATATCACTTGTGCGACCTCACTTAGAGTATGTATTTTAAATGTGGAACCTATACTACGCTAAAGATATTAACTGTATAGAAAGAGTTAAAAAATGAGCAACTAAAATTTGTTTCCCAAAACGTATTAATTACGAATAAAGGCTAATAAATACAAAACTTTCAAAACTGGTTGATAGAAGATTGCGACGTGATCGAATTCATATGTTTAGATTTCAAGACAATATAGATAAAATAAATTGGCATAACGAACCTGAAAGAATAACTAATACTACGAGAGAACATGATCAGAAATTAAGAAGACAATATTTAAACTCACTTTCTAGGCATAATTTTTTCACCAACCGCGTTGTAGAATCTTAAATCAAGATGTTATTAATGCAACCTCTGTAAATGATTTTAAAAACAAACTAAAACGCTTTAATGAAAAACGGTTTTTAAAGTCTAACACCTACTGTTGTTAGACTCGTTTTTCTTGGTAAAAAAAGAAAACAACATTTGATATATATTTATATAGGCAACTGAATATATTTATAGTTGTGAAGCTGTTAAAATTGACATGTTGAAACAACTTTTAACTAATAGTACCTTGTGTAACTGTTTTAATTTTAAAGTAATTTTAAATTTTAATTTTGAATTTTAAACTTATCTCCTTAACAATCAGGTCACTACTTAGCAGATCAGGCTACTTTTTATATCAGTTATTCAAATAATATATATATATATATATATATATATATATATATATATATATATATATATATATATATATATATATATATATATATATATATATATATATATATATATATATATAATATATATATATATATATATATATATATATATATATATATATATATATATATATTGAAAGTACTATAACAAAGAACGAGGGGAAATCAATAGTTGGTTGACTTGTAAGTTGTTCAAAACATAGTCATCCAATAAGTTGATTGAATTGATGATAACTGTGGTTGAAATACGATATTGAATTAAACTCAGTCAAAATACATATAACATCATTTTCTGGTACAACATCAAAACATCGAAATCATGTATACAAAATCTGGCTCTGTTTGATATTAAAAAGTTCTGTTTTTTTTTATAATTTTTCTTTTAATTTTTTAACTATTGTTTTCTTCTACAATTTATTTTTAATATCAGCACATTCGTCAACATCTTTGATATTTTACTTCATCATCATCATTTTGCTTCTCTAAATTTTTTAGATTATGTTTTAATTTTTTTTACTCAAAAGGTAGTAGTAGTAAAACTTTTTTGTTTTAATAGATTTCAAAATAAAAAAACATAAAAATTGTATATAGTCAAATAGACTTGCAATAGAATACTCAGCGTACAATCAAGAGGTTAAATATTCAAATTCAGTTTACACCTTTTTAAATAATGTTTCTCTGTATGGAAGTTTAAAAAGTTTTTTTAGTTAAGAGTTAAGATAAAGTTTCAAATAAAACTAAAATGTTTAAAGAGCTTCCCCAATTGTCATGGCCCCTTTGGAACTTTAGCAGATGAATTTATTAAAAAAAATAAATAAAAAAAAACTTGAGATATTAGAATGAAACAAAAATGACCTTGTGGGTTTCCATCTTTATCACCCATGCCGCTGATCATAATATTTCCATCTGCAAGACAATGTGTTGTATGTAAGTAGCATAATTTCGCCTTTTTTAACATTTCATCATTCTGAATAACCTAATTTTATAGAAAATATTAGAACTATCATTGTTAAAGAAATAGTCAAAAAAAGTAAAGTTTACTATTCATATATAATTTCAATTTTTAAAGGAAATATGCATGGTCACAGCAAGGTTGTATAGCAAAAGCAAAAAAAAACTTTCAATTTAAGCAATATTTTTGTAATAGTGACGTAACAGTTCATATTTAAAAAATATTAAATAAAAATAATTTAAAATGCATGTTTAATCGTTTTTTTAAAAAAGAAAGAATATAATTAATAGAAGAAACTAAAATATGGCAATGGTATTCCATAAAATGATTAATGAAAATTTATAGAAGTAGACAACAGAATCAGAAGAATGAAAACAGCAAGTGTTGTAAAAGGAGGTAACAACAGATTCCAATTTGGAAATAGCTTGTATACAACTTTTCAATAAGAGAATTCCGTGATTTCTTTAAAAAATCAGTATTGAAATATATCTCGTAAAAATGTTTACAAGAGAAAACATCTTGTTAATGAACATGTTGCTTTATAAACAGCCATAAAAAAAGAAATATACCTCGCCTAACTTCTTTCATCTAAAACCTATTTGTTATTGTGGTTTACAAGTCATCAGTAAAATAAAATTATCAAAATTTGTACTGTTTGTCACTGAATATGCTGTTAGGCTTAAGACAAGATATTAAAGTTTTCTTACTTAAAGGCTTACTAACATGTAAAATTTAATAATAAATGAAGCCCTTAAAAGTTTAAAATAAAACAAATTTGGCAGCTATTATTAACTATTCAGAAATTTTTATACAAACCCCAAGAAATTAGGAATTGCAACATGTATATTGGTCTGAGTATAAACACGGCAATACTTTAAAGTTTTATTTAGGCGTTTGTTAAGAATAAGCCATTGCTTCTAATTTTTTTATTGTTTATATATCAGAAGTTTATACTGGTCGCATTTCAGACAAAGCATGAACTAGAGATTGAGGTTTTTTTTTATTATCTCTTTTTTCTGTAGTTATGGCAGACAGAGGGTTTAATTTGTATAATGAATACACTGCTCGACATTTATTTTTTAGTGTACCACCTGCTCGGCGAAGAACATCAAAAATGACACCTTTTGAAGTTAAGAAAACAAGTTCAATTAGAACTTGCTTTTTCTCGCAATCAGTCTAAAATATTTATCAAAAATAATGCGCTAACAAAATTGTCCGTTAAATGAAAAAAAAAATAGTTTGTGTATGAAGAACTACCAACAGCCATCTGACCTAGTACTTAATAGTAATACGGTGAAGTACGCTTTACCTCATTCAATGTGAGCTTATCTAACTCCAATAAAGCCATGGGATGATATTTTAAATTTGATAAAATATTTGCAAAGCTATTTTTAGAGAAAAATCTGTGTTTTTAAATTATTTATTCTAGATTTAAAAAAAAAATTAAAAATTGCTACACAGATATCTTAATAACTAATTTATTTATCGCTTATTTCCAATTTGAATCGATTTTATCTACTTTTTTTTTATGTAAAAACGCACTGAAAAACATTTCTCGCCTTTTAAAATTAATTTCGAGTATCGTTTTGTAAATTTAAGCACAAGATAAGGATGAATTGTTGCAGTCTTTTGCTTCCTTACCTGCCCTCTTTATTCTGGATTTTAAAAATACCATTTTTAATCAGTTTCAAATGTTAGACTATAACTAATGGCTAATATTGCATAACATTAAATACATTTAAAATTGTTATTTTGTTATTCAGGTGTTTTTTTAACTTCTGTAGAACTCACTTGCATAAAGAGAGTTAAGACCAAATTCTCCCTTTAGTTGGTCCCCTTTTTCTTCTCTTATTGTTACTGGGAGAACCTGACTCAGTCTCAAAACAGTTATTTATAAGTTGTTTTAAAAGCTCTACTTCTTAAGTAAACAATTTGTTACGCACATCAACAAAACCAAATGCCGTTACCTAAATGGGGGCTTTTCAAAAACGTGTAGGCTTTATCTAGATGTGTACTGTTTTCAATACATATGTGGTTGCTAATCTCTTAGGAGTAGGAAGTAAAGTTTTGCATTTAGTTGCTTTTTTATATTTTATCAATAAGTTTAGCAAGAAAAAAAACAATAAAATAACGCATGTTCTGTACCTTGCGTTTTTGTGTTGAGCTTTGTATATAATTGCAATTTAATACATACTGATCTGTCTTGTCAAGAATGGTATACTCACCGTCATACTTATATAAATTTTTACGATGAACTAGTTTGTTTCTGTATATTGAATGCTTCAGTTGCTTGTGACCTTGGTTGCTGATTTTATAGGGCATTTATCATGTTAAAGTATATTTAAAATTTTAAATTTTGAAAAAGTTAGGGTACTAATACAAAAACACTTTCTAAAACCCTTTTCTTTGAATAGAAATAGCAACGCTTCTCTCTAGCTAAATTAGCAGCATATTAAAAATTTTTATATTTAAAAAAAACAACACTTGTTCATAAGTTTGTACTCGCAAAAAACAACTTTATTTGTTTCCAGAAATTTCATTTTTGAGTAATTTTTGAATTCTTTTTTTCAAAAAAAATCAAAAGTTATTAAGAATTCAATTTTTCTTAAATAACATTATTAAAAACTTTTTATTGCATATTAATAATCAAAATAAAATTTTGCACAAAATAGTTTAAACAGTTTTTTTTTTTTTTTTTTTCCATTGTTTCATTTGGTTTGCACTCATTTTTATTTCTCACCCCCTCCCCTTCATCCACGCCCAAAAAAATATGAAAAGTAAATAAGTTGCAACATTTTGTTAAAATTTACATGATTTAAATAATATACTTAAAGTATGCTTAACGTGTTTTTGTAGACATTCAAAAAAAAGTTATATTTTTTTTAGAAATTTACTTGGTCAAATTGTTTGACCAAATGACAAAAAAAAAAGGAGAATTGTGACCAATATTATGTTTTAAGATAAAAATAAAAAAAAATTTTGGAAGAAATAGAACATATAAAATGTATTTAAAACAAGTTTAACAAAAGAGTTTAGTATTATGGAAAGTTATAAAGGCTAGGGAATAGGGTAGAGCGATTTTTAAAATTTTCGAAATTTGATTAGCCTGAGCTGCGAATCGATGTCTTTTGGTGAAAAAAGAGCCTTACTTTTTTTATATATATATAAATGAGTTTAAGAGGTTCCTTTTTGGATTCTAAATTTATGACGGATCCTAATATTGTTGAATTTTTTTTTTTCTAAACTATATTAACCTGGTACTCAAAAGAAGCAGAATAATACAATTATTTTGAATATAATATTTGTTTTAATTTAAAACTGAAGAGAAAAAAATAATGTCGTTTTTTTCATTAAAAAACCCCCGTCTTCATTAAAAAGTGGGTTTAAAGGTATCTTATTTTTGCAAATATTTTTTTCATTTAAATTTTTTTTCTAATAAAATTATTATTGATAAAACAAGCATTTTTTTCTGCTTTTTTTGAGTCCAAGGTTGATATAGTTTAGAAAAAAAAAATTCAAAAATATTAGGATCCGTCAAGGATTTAGAATCCAAAGAGGAACCTCAAGATCTTATCAAAACCAAAAAATATTTTTTTACTTTCATCTTATAATTAATAGACATCGATTCGTGTCTCAGGAATATTGATTTTTAAACTTTTTTTTTTTTTGCTATGAAAATCGCTCCACCCTACTAGGGATGCCAACTCCAATTTAAAACACCCCCTGCCTTGGTTGAGTAAAGGCTAGAGATGGTGTCAAAATAAAAATACTTATCTTGGGCAGATGTTTAATGCATCTGGCTAATGTCATGTAGAAGACCTCCTTGGCAAAGACTCAAGGCGTAAACTGATTCTATCTGTTGACCAGCTTTGCAGCCCCCATGGATTTTGCTTGTGTCTCTGTTTTTATGACTAGACAACTCATTCTAATATCTCCTAATGAGGGTACAGCTCTAAAACTCAGTTTTATGGTTTTGAGACCGGCTGTTAGTTAGGTTTCCTAAACTCTGTGGTAGCTCTCAGAGGGGCTAATTCCATCAACAGCTAAAAAATATCAAAGTATTAACATTGCAATGTTGCGCATGGATGGTGTCCATGTTTGTAATTTTGGTATGCATTGTCAAGGCCACATTTGGAGCCTTTGTTACAACTTAGGGTCTATTAATAATAATTAGGCAATTACTTGGGCTATTAAACAGTGTAATGATTACTATCTATGCTTTAAGTTATTTTCTTTAACAAATTTAAAAATGAATAAAGTGCCGAATACTATAAAACACAAAAAATCATCGTCCTCACCAAGTTTTATAAATCTATCATTCACTAATATTTATGGTCTTCGAAGTAACTTTTCTTCTGTTGAGTTTTATCTCATGCAAAGTTCACCAGGCCTACGTGTTCTTTGTGAAACTAATTTGAGTTCAGCTGTCTCATCTTGTGATCTTAGTGTTGATGGTTAACTTCCTTTAATTTGTAAAGACTCCAATAGTCACATGCTTTGTCTGGGCATTTACATTAGTAAGAATTCACCCATTTGTCTGGAAACTAGGTGCGAATCTACAGACTATTCTTTTGTGTTCGGTTTTTATCCGCGGTGCTCTGTGATAAGACCGTAAGGACTTCTTGGGGGCACCTAATTAAAATAAAAAATGTGCTATCGTTTAGCACCACTTCACTCTATCAAGACTGCACTCTTTTTGATGTTATTTCTGATCAAATTGATAAAGCCCTTTCTCATTATCCATCAGCTAGAATCGTTGTTGTTGGTGACTTTAATGCCGATAACACAGAATGGCTTCGCTCAAGTGTCAGTGACTCTGGAGGCATTAAAACTCGCAACTTTTGTCTTTCTTAATCCCTAACTCAAATAATCAACTTTCCAACTCGCTTTCCAGGCAACCAGAATCATTTACCCTCTCTACTCGACTTATGTCTTGCTTCTGATCCTAGTGAGCGCTCAGTTTCTCCACATTCACCCTTAGGTGCTTCTGATCACAGTTTGATATCTCTAAAACTATCATTTTTTTCTTCTTCATTGTCTAAATCCGCCTATCATCGTGACTCTTACAACTACCTTAAAGCTGATTAGGACTCTTTCCGTGAGTTTCTTCGTGATGGTTCTTCGGTAAAAATCTTTCGTCTTCCAAATGTTCTTCTTACATAACTTCGTGGATTCAGGCTGGCATGTAATCTTTTATTTTCTTTCGACAATTCTAGGTCAGGCCTCACTCTTCTCCATGGTTTTCTTTATATTTTTCTGCTGCAAACGAAAACCGTTACTTTCTATCATCGTTGCATATCTATCATCAAAACAATTCTCCAGAAAACAGACGTCTGATTATTACTGCTAGAAACCATTGTAAAAAGGTTTTGCCTAACTCCGAAGCCCGCTATTTCCAGGTCATAAAATCTTGTGTTTAATCACAAAAATCAGGCTCTTCTAACTTCTGGAGAATCTTTAATAGTATCAATATTAAGGGCAAGTCCGTTATTCCACCACTCTTGTACTTTTCACCGATATCATCTCTTGATTTGACTAGTTGCGTTCTACCTGATTTAGCCGTCAAACAGGTTGATCTATTGTTTGACATTCGTATCACTCCAGCTTCTGGAGACTCTTCTACAGCTTGTGGCCCGGAAAACATTCCTGTTATAGTCTTCCAGATGTGTTTTCCGGAGCTGTCGTCTATACTTTAAAAACTGTTCAACAAGTTCTTATCAGAGTCTTGTTTTCAGGCCTACTGGAAAGCGGCATCTGTTATCCCTATTTTTAAAATTCTGGAGAGCAATTGATTTATCTAACTACCGTCTCATTAGTCTTCTTCCTATTATAAGCAAGGTTTTTGAATCTGTAATTAACAAATACTTATTCTCTCATCATGAATCTAATAACTTTCTGATCATCAATAAGGATTTTAATCTTCTCGTTCTACAGCTGGTATACGAACAGTAATAATCAATAGGTTTTACTGTGCATTAGATAAAGATGGAGAGTTTAATGCAATTGCTTTCGACGTTTCTAAAGCTTTTGATAAAGTTTAGCATGCTGATCTTTTCCATAAGCTTTCTTATTACAGTGTATCTGGTAACATCTTTAGGATTATTGAATCCTTTCTTTTCAATCATAGTATAAAAGTTTTCCTTGATGGACAGTACTCTTCTTCTTTTTCTGTAACTTCAGAGGTTCTTTAAGGTTCAATCGTAGGCCCAATACTCTTTTTAATTTACATTTAAGAGATTGCAGATATTTTCGCATCTAAGGTGGCATTGTTTGCTGATAATACTGCCATTTATTCTTGTCAGATAAGAAGCCAACACTCGCTGATTGCTTGGGGGAAGGGGGCAATTGTGCTTGAAAAGGATCTCACATTTCTAACAGCATGAGGCTCACAGTGGCTGGTGAACTTTAATTCAGAAAAAATTCAACTTTTTTCAGCCAATCGTTATTGATTTAAGATCTTCCTATATTTATGATCGATTTAGATCTTCTTATATTTATGAAATGTATTATGAATACTACGGTAATGAACTCGATGAGTCGTCTACCCTTCATATTCTAGGATTAACTTCTACTTACGATATTTCTTGGAAACCATATATCAAATCATTGCCAAATCAGCATCCGCTAAGGTTGCATCTCTTTATCGAGCTCGACACTTTTTTACTCCGGATTCTATTCTCTTTTTCTATAAATCTTTAATCTGTCCTTGTATGGAATACGGTTGCCATATCTTGAGGAGATCTTTGAATGATGTTCTTTCTATTCTAGGCAAGGTGCAAAAACGTATTGCTAACATAGTTGTACCTGCTCATGCAGCCAACCATTATCACAATTTTGTAATGTTGTTTCTCGTTCTATTTTCTACAAATATTGTAATAGGAACTGCTTTATTGAGCCACCGTCTCTCGTGCCATCTAATAAAATTCATTGTTGTGTTACTCATTATTTAATTAATTTTCATCCTTTTACTGAGACTGTTCCTAAGTGCTCCAAAAACTCTTTTTCATCTATTTTTTTTTATCAAACGTCAGTTCTTTGCAATTCTCTTCCTTCATCTTTCTTTTCTATTCATATAACTTGCAATCGTTTAAGTCCTCTGTCAATCGTTATCTTGCACTATGATCTTCATCTTTTCTCTTCCCCTAACTTCTAATTCTAATATTGGTTGCTTGCAGCCTCGTTGGAAGCGAAATGTTAAAAAAATAATAATAACTTAAAAGTAAATATTTTGTGGGAATTGAAGAACACCCAACAAGCATACAAGAGGTGTGCTGAGTACTCACTTGTATGCCTGTCTCACAACCTAATGCAGATAGGTCATATCTGCTCTTTAGTTTATATATGAGCGGTCTGCATTTTTAATTCACACATGATATTTTAGATAATCTTTTATTTTTTTGATTTTTTTTACCGATCCTGTAGATAAAATTTTATTTTATTTTTTGGAGCGGAAATTGGAGCCAAACATTTTAATGGAGTCGAAGCCACTTTTTAGACCTCAGCTCTATTTGCCCTATGTTTGTACGAGTCTTATATTTTTGAACTTATAAGAACTTGAATCTTGATCTTGGTCTTCGCTTGAGTTTTTGATTTCATGATTTTGGTACTGATCTTAAATTTTTAAGTTTTGGTCTTGGGACAAAAATGTTTTGGTCTTAGTCTTGGTTTTTACCGTCTTGACTACATTTCTGGTTTTTGAAAGAGAACAACTTTTTCATGTGCTACATATAATGTGTATAAGTTTTATTTATATTATTATTGAAGAATAATAAATGGTTTAATATATAAGGTCAAAACTAGTTGTAAACAACTTACATGCTTCAGAATAGGTGCTCTAGGATTTGTTGCTACATCAAACGCATATACTCGCCCAGAATTTACTGATGGCAAAATTAACAAATTTCGTTTGTAATTTGGATTATTGTAACAGCTGTAAATTTGAAAAGCAAAATATGAATACTAAAAAACAATTTTTTTTTACAGAACAAGTTTATTTGTTGTAAAAAATATTAAAAGAATATTTTAGGAAAATATTCAAGCATCAAAGTAAGAATTTAAAAAACAACAACGTAAATCCATACCTACTACAAGAATTCCAACCACTATGATGAAGCTCATCTTCACTATCCGGAAGAAAAGTTCTGTGAATAATCTATTAAAAAAGTTAATCTGCAACTAAACCTAGATTAAATGTAAATAAAATTTGTTTTATGTGTCTTTTGTACAAGTAAATCAAAGCAATTCGGCATTCTGTGTAATAAGAGAAAACACTTATACTTTAGATAATATTGTCAGATTTTTGAGAACTTTTCAACTTTCTATGTAATAAAAATAATAATAGTAATATATATATATATATAAGTCTTTTTAGATAAAATGACAAATAATTAAAAAACAAACAAACAAAACCAACAAATTATACAATATTGTTTACATTACGAATCAACTTGAATTAAATAATCTTACTCATTAAAATTACTTTTAATTTAAATTAAAACTAATATTGTTAAAAGGTAAATTGTAATTGTTAAAAGTTTATAACTCAAATTGGTTACAATCATGTGATACTTGGTTGTAGACCTGCGTTTCTATTCATTTTAACTGTATTAACACTATATAAACAGATGTTAATGGAAATGCTTGCCAGAATCATGCTAAAGAGATTTGGTTAAACCATAGCTTTCTACATAAACTACTGCAAACTTTCAAATAAAACATTATCTAAGGCCTTAGTGGCAACAATGTTTACTCCTTTTTTTAAAGCTTGTGAAATTTATACCTCTAATGAAAATATTGTAGGGTAAGACGGCGCAAATGAGACAGCGGTGCAAAATGAGACAGATTGCATTTATAAGATCCTAATTACGCAATTTGATCTTTTAATGATTTTTAAAAATTTAGCTCTTAAATTATTTAGTGTTAATAAAAATATAATGAGTCACTTTGAAATTAAGAAGATGAGGAGAATGACAAACATTTCATCTCTTGGCTTTATGGCAATTACAAACTTTGATTTGTTGCTGTCTTATTTTTTTTTTGAGTTTTTTTTATCTTAAGGAGTGGAAAAAAATGTTATATCTAAAGTTAGTGTTTTTTTATCATCTTTAGGCATTGCTCTATCATTTCCATAAACTGATATTTTATTTCTATGACAAAATTGCCTAGAAATTACACAATTTCGATGCCAACAAATTGCGGGGCTAAACGAGACGTTTTGATTTTTTTGTTTTGCTGATATCATGTTTATTTAGAAGCTCAAATATGGTTAGAAACTATGAGAAAAATTAAATGTGGCAATTTTTCTGACCAGAGCATGTTATGTTAAAATTAAAAAAAATTTCATTGAGAAAAGCAGCATTGACATTTAACGTAAATAGATGCTTTACGCAGAAGGATTTAAAAAATATTAAAGAGTTTACACTATTTATTATTTAAAAAAGTATTGCCAGATGATACTGAAAGTCAATTAGTTACTACGTAAAAGAAATGGATTGTCTATAAGTGACATTAAACATATACCTTAATAATTTAACAACACCTAATCAATACGACTTTTTATCCAAAAGATCTACGTGCACAAATCTTCTAGAGTCAACTAATGACTGGAATTAAGCTTTAGACAGCAATTTAATTACTGACGTGGTGTACATTGATTTTTAAGTATTGTACCTCATCCAAAACTTTTAAAGAAACTTGCAATGTATGGCATAATAGATGAACTGCTTCATTGGATATCAGCATTTCTTTCTAACAGATATCAAAGGATTCTGGTTAAAAATTCAGTATCTAATCCAACCAGCATACTAAGTGGAATTCCACAGGGTAGCGTTTTGGGTCCAACGTTATTCTAGTTATATATTAATGATCTACCCTCTATATTAAAAGATTATAATTTCTCTCTAATGTTATATGCAGACGATATTAAGCTATATAGCTCATTTAAGGATGCTGATTACAGTCACGATCTTGCTGTAGCCATTTATAAAGTTTATCACTGGTCAAAAAAATGACAGTTAAACGTAGCCAATAATATATGCTTTACTCATAGAATAGCACCTACTTCATTTTGTAAAGATATAAATTACAACAATCAATTAGGATAAAAAAATATCTTGGTGTGACCATGGATTCTTCCTTAAATTATAATAATCATATTTCAAATATCGTCTGCGCATCAAACATTCCAGTATATCTAATCCTTAAGTGTTTTAAAAATCGTGATCCTTAAATAAGACCGATCTTAGAATATTGCTCTACGGTTTGGTTGCCAAATCGCACTGAAATGAACAACACAGTTCAAAGAGTACAAAGACGTTTTACCAAGAGAATTTCTAACCTAAATAACGTTTCATATTCAAATAAACTTAGAATTCTTGGTTTGGAACTACTAGAAACTCGTCACCTTAAGCAAGACATGATCACATTTTACAAAATTCTGAACAATTTAGTTTGCCTAAATAAATCAATTTTCTTTTTATTTAACAACTATATTATTTTACACTCGAGGACATAATTTCAAATTACGCAAACTAAAATGTAAACTCGATGTTCGTAAATAGGCTTTCTCACTCAGGGTTGTTAATATTTGGAATTACTTGCCGTCTGACGTCATGAACGCCAGAAATATAAAGAGCTTCATAATTAAAATTAACTTTATCGACTTTTAAAAATACAGTTCGGCTGACTGGTTTTTGTTTTAAAACTATGGTCTTATATATAATTGTAATATATATTTTAAATTATCTAGCATATGTATTATGTGATTGTAGGGCACGTTGTCAGAGTCCTTCATATTTTATGGACCTTCGTGTCCTTTAGAATATGTATAACTGTTCTAATAAATTTTAATCTAATCTTATCTAAACAAGTTGTCTTCCAGTATGTTGTAAAGTACAAAATAGGTTTTCCGTTAAACATTGTGGTGTTGCAGGAAGAGATTTTGTAAATGGATTTTTAAAGAAACATCCAGACTTTTCAATCAGAAAGCCTTGAGGGCTGTCTATAAATCGTGTTTATGGTTTAAACAGCATTTCTGTGAACATTTATTTCAATAATATAGAAGTTGTTATGAAAAAGTACAAGCTTAAACCTCATCATATTTTAACCTTTAATGAATCAGGCATTACAACTGTTCATAAATCATTTGTTAGCCGTAACAATAAAAGGAAAATGGTATAGTTATAACATTAAAAGGAAAACATTATGTTTCTTCTCTAACTATTGTTGAACGAGGTATAGCGACAACTGTTGTTTCAAACCGTCTAAAACTTTTTATAATATTAGGTACGGGGAAATGGCGATTTACGGAACCGATTTTTTTGCTAAAATTTTGGTTCTCGTTTTTTAACTCTTTTTTAGGCAGTGTGAGTAAAGCTGTCATAGATCCACTAACAGATAGTAAGTTCAATTTTTTTATTCATAGTAATAATTATTATTAAATAATAGTATTAATAACTATTTTCAAATCCAAAAAATAATGATTAATTTAAAACCTTCATTGTTTTTTATGTAACATATAAAAAAAGATTATTGTTTCAGATTAAAATTTTTGGTATTCGATAGCAACAGTTTTAATATTTTAAAGTACTAAGAAGTTTTTTGTTAAGATTAAATTAATGAAGTATGTAATATACTTATTTATATGTGGTTTATAATAGCCTATTAAACTATTGAGTTGATTGTCAACTGTTAGTATCAATTGACAAATTTATTAAGACATCAGATATAGATAAGTATATTACATACTTCATTAGTTTAATAATAACAAAAAACGTCTTAGTGTTATTAAAATATAATAAAGGATAACATTATTATTATCTTTTATCATATTTGGATTTTTATTTGTGGACTAGTATTTAAATCATTATACAAGCATGTCTAATATTTCTTATTTAGATCGTTACACAAGCATGTCTAATATTTCTTGTTTAGATCATTATACAAGCATGTCTAATATTTCTTGTTTAGATCATTATACAAGCTTGTCTAATATTTATTGTTTAGATCATTATACAAGCATGTCTAATATTTCTTGTTTAGATCATTATAAAAGCATGTCTAATATTTCTTGTTTAGATCATTATACAAGCATGTCTAACATTTCTTGTTTAGATCATTACACAAGCATGTCTAATATTTCTTGTTTAGATCATTATACAAGCATGTCTAATATTTCTTGTTTAAATCCTACCCGGTATTTTGTAGATTTTATAAATTTTGGTTATTTTTCACATAAATTTTGGTTATTCATTAAAAAAACATTTCCGTAATCACAAAAAGAAAATAGTATACAATAAGTAAATGTTAATAAACACAATATCTTTCTATATATATAAACGCTTAAAAAACTTAAGTTATAAGATTTTCTGTGTTTATTGTTTTCATAAGTTTTTAAATATTCCTAATGTTTGCTTGTTACTTATAAATATATTATTTTTATATTTCAATAGTTATATTTTTATTATTTATTTTCATTTTGTTAGTATAGTTGTTGCACCTTAAGCAGAACAGCTTTAACGATTGTTACATTTGTAACTTACTTTTGAAAACTTCAAATTATTTTGTGTACACTTTTTTGTTATTTTTAGTCAAATGTATATGTAGTCAAATAATGGTATGTTTATCAGTTTTTACTTTTTAATATGTTTATGCATATCTTGGCAATTACAGTATTCATTTTTAATTATAACTTTAATAACCTTTAGTTTCATCTTCAGCGGCAACTATGATTAGTAAGTTAAAAAACTATTACTTGCAATCATGTACACACTTTTCTTATCAATTTCTAATTTTTATAAAAACTTTTTTATCTTTAATTTCATGTGCACAACCTTCTGCTGGTAAATTTATGATTTAGAAATGTTTCTGAATGATTATTGAGTTTATGTTTTTATTTATATACTATATTTATTGCATTAGTAGTGTGTTATCCCTCAAAGTGCAGTAGAATGAAGTTATTACTCTCATTTACATTTTTTAAGCTATCATTGATTAATACGTTGTTCATTTATTCAGCTTATTAGTTTTACAGTTAATTGTTTTATATAAAATTTTATATAATACTATTTAGTACTAATCTATTTACGAATGAATGTCATTTTAAGCTAACGTATCAAGAGTATCTTTTACATAGGTTACATCATCCTGAACTCACAAGCAATAGCTCGTTTAAGCGATGGGTCGAGTTAGAAGGAAAGAACATTGATTTTTTTAAATGGCTCTATCATTCTCCTAACAAGGGTGCTGGGAGCCGCAGAAAAAGGGGAGATTGCTGGGGTCGTGGCAGCAGCAGGAGAAGATGGAATTGTTTCAGCCTTGTGGCCCATGGTGATTATTACAATTATTAGGCACCACCATTTCTTTTCTTTAAAAAGAATATATTTTATATCAGCAAGTTTGTTTGCCGTTTTTTCCCAATTTTTACAATTATTAACATTTGCATTATGTTTTTTTTCAAATTTTTACGCTAAAAATATAAAAGCAAAACATTGTAATAGTTCCAATAAAATACTTTTTAAATTTTCAAAAGTTGTAGTAACTTGTAAAGTTTAAACTATGGATAGATTTAGACTTTTCAATAGAATTAGGGTTTTTTTTAGGACTCTGTAGCCCACGTTAAATGCAGTGTTAAATTTATGTCTAATATTTCAAATGTTGATAAATGTGAAGAGTATTTTGCATACTTATTTACTATTCTTTTTTTAGTTTATTTAAACTGTTATATTGACTTTATTAATAGTTATTTGATTTTATATTAGTTTACCTTATGTTTACAGTTCCTCAAAATTATATTTGCATTATTGAGGTTGAAATACTAATTTCTTGTAATCATTACTTGTTTATTGAATGATTACTTGTTTATTGAAGATTTTAAAACTATTGGAGATTTTTTAGGTTTATATAATTTAGTCATTTTTTTACATCATTTAGAATGTTATTTATTTTGACAAATTATTATATAATATTTGTTAATTAAATATTTATTTTTTTGTTTAGGCAAATTTAATTGATACTATAATATATTAACTCTTTATATATACTTTTTACAGGCATTATGGTTTCAAAAGTTGTGTTTTCGGATGCAGTGAAAAAAGATTTAGCTCTGAACTTCACGCTTGTAATTATGGTACAGCAAGTTGTGTAGCTTGCAAAATATTTTTGATAGACCACTCTGGCTTACCTTCACGTGATGTCTATTGTTAAAAATGATTTATTTAGTTTCATTATTGGAATTTTAAATAATATCATTTACTAAAAGAAAAGACATAAGTTTATTATATTTTGTATTTTGAAACTTTTTGAAATATAAGTTTTAAAATTAGTTTTATCTTTAGCTTATTTTTAGGGTGGGTACTCCAACTTACATCTTGTAATGTGGTAAGATTTGTAAAGTTATGTCTCTCTTTTTAAATAAACACAATTTAATAACATTTTAAAAATTTTTATTGACATTTTTTTCAAGTTTGAATAAGAAGAGGGGTTGTTGGGCGTGGCATACGCTCCTCTCCTAACTAACATAGTAAAGTAATCTTGAATACTTATTTCTTTTTCACAACAAACTCAATTTAAAACCTTTTTTTATATATCTTTTTTTTTTTTAGGTTGGATAAGACACGGCAGAGGGGCGTTGGATGTGGCACATGTTCTGTCCCTATTGTCAATTTATACACCAGTTTATATGCTGTAAAGTAAGAAAATATAATTTAAACTTTTTAACACAAAATATAATCAGTGTTTTTTAGGTTAAAATATTTATTATAATGTAACATTTCACTACGAGGATTTTAAAGCCTAACAAAGACATCCATCCTATAATCTAAAATAGACCACTAATAATTGGATTACACTAATACTTTTTGTGTACAAAAAGTTGTTCTAATTTGCTTCCATTCCATACAATTTTTAAAAACATTTTATAAATTGTTTTAAAAATTCATTTTGTTGTTTCACTCGATAAAATTGCCTAAACAATGAAATAAAAACAAGTTTCAAATTAGGTAAAAAAAAAAAGTTGGATAAAATACTGTTAGGGTAACTAGGGTAACCTTTAAACACAAATATATTTAGTGCTGTAAAGAAATAAGGAATACTTTTAAAATAATGAAACAGAAACTTATATAAATTTGAACTATAAAAATAACAAAATAAGTGTTAATGTATAAACGTCAAATTAAGTAAACAACTTTAATGTTTTCAGCGATGATTTTTTGTTTGATTTTGCTGTAGAAAGTTTGCAGCGGTTTTTCATAAAATTATTGGACAGTATATAATGATGTTGTTCCATATCCAAAGAGTAATGCTCCAATATAAGCATGAAGGTGTTGCACAGGGATGTTCGGCAAACTTTATCTTTATTAGAGTTAAAGAGTACAAATAAGAAGAAAAACTATTGAATAATCAAAAGAAACTTTTGACTCGCCTCTGTAAGAATTAAGATATTATTCAAACTTCTCAAAAATAAAAATTTTTCTGATCAAAATTTTATTTTCGTGAAGCAAACCATTATTTTGAGACTCGTATCGAGCAATAGAAATTGTCAAAAACCTTAGTTGAATATTCATCAAGTAAAAATGTTATATGAAAACAAAAGTGACATTGAATATTTGACTATTAGAAAAATTGAATATTTTGAAAATGTCACTCCCCTCCTACGTGACACCAACTTACTCCAGCCCTGGAGTGCCATCCTCAATTGAAGAATGACAAAGTTGCCTCACTAACCTACTCAAAAATGTACAAAATTGCCTTACTAACCTACTCAAAAATTGTGATATCCTAAAAGAAGCTGCCGACAAAGGTCACCCAAGGGATTTCATAGTTACGGACTTTACGATTACATTCGACAAAGTTCTGCAAAATCCGTACGGGGTAACTAACACCTTGCACAAATGGATTGAGAATTGGTTAACCCCTTACAAAAAAAACTAGCGAAATTCCAGCGAAAGTTCGCTGGAAATTAAAAGATCACTGGAGATCACTGGGTTTTCCCTGGATTTCCATGGAAACAAAAGGCTTCGCTGGAAGTTCGCTGGAAATCAAAAGAAAAACTTCCAGTGATCTTAAAGTTCGCTGGAAGTTTACTGGGTTTCTTGC
>NC_061165.1:28198871-28246371 GCF_022113875.1 Hydra vulgaris
TATATATATATATATATATATATATATATATATATATATTATATATATATATATATATATATATATATATATATATATATATATATATATATATATATATATATAATATATATATATATATATATATATATATATATAAATATTTATATATATATATATATATATATATATATATATATATATATATATATATATATATATATATATATATATATATATTATATATATATATATATGTATATATATATATATATATATATAAATATATATATATATATATATATATATATAGTATATATATATATATATATACATATATATATATATATATATATATATTTGTATATATATATATATATATATATATATATATATATATGTATATATATATATATATATGTATATATATATATATATATATATATATATATATATATATATTTATATATATATATATGTATATATATATATATATATATATATATATATATATATATATATATATAGAGAGAGAGAGAGAGAGAGAGAGAGAGAGAGAGAGAGAGGGAGGGAGACATACATAGATGCAAGCTTTCACTTTCAATCTTGAAAGTAAGAAATTACATAAATATGTTTTTCGTTCCGCCCGGAAATTTTTTAACAATTCCGATAAATCCGGTTACGGAATTCAAATCTTTCAATCCAATACACCCCAACTTTATACACGTGGAATTTATCAAGGGGCTTGGCGATGAGGGACAATCGTCTTCTACTCGCCCATGCTATCTATATCTTGTTAATAACATTCGTATTGTATATATTTACACAGCAAAAGTAAAAATATTAAAGATTAGTTTTAATAAAAAGGATTTCATTTAAAAAATAATTACTTGACCTGATACTAGAAATTCTTCTAAAAATAAACTTGTTAAAGTCTAATTAGGATGCCTAAATTGTGAAAAATGTTTTCAGGAGATGAGTTACACAACCTTGTTCATGGGCAAGATTAAAAAAAAAAAGTTAACTGTGTTAGTTACAAATAAAAGAAAATTTTATTTTGAATGTTAATAAAAATCAAAACATAAAACTAGGTTTAACATTTTAAACAAGAACCTTTTATGTGTTGATCAGGGGCATCTCTTCTTTTATAATGCTAATATTTTAAATAAGTTAAATACTCTTTGTACTTGCTTAAATCTGCAGGTGCTGAAAAAGTTTTACAAAAGTTTTCAAATATTATGTAAGCTTTATATTAGTTCATTTTTTAAATAAACTAATAAAAGACACATAATATTTTCAATTCCTTAAAATCTTGAACCTCAGTTTTTTTTTATTTGTCGGTAATGATTTAAAGTTGTCACAATAAAATATAGAAAGATTTCAATTTTATCGTTAAGAATAGAGGCCCCTGATTTACACATAATAGGTTCTATAGGGGATTCTCATCTCTTTGTTAAGCTTAACGGAGCGTTAGTCAAAAAGTTCATTTCAATATTTCTAAACAAAAAAAATAACGAAAACTTTGTTTAAACTTTTTTGAATAAAACTAACATTAAAATATAACATTAATGTTTAAAATGTTATATTTTAAAAACCAATTCATAACAACTTAATCAAGTTACTCATTATTTTTTTGATACTTTTTTGGTTCATTTTTGTAGCAACGGTTTTTTCTAGGATCATCCTTTGAAAATTTGTTTCTTTTATTTTATAGTTTTGTAGTCTTTTAAATTTACATATTTTTTTTTCATTTTGAGCTCTTTTTTATTGTATCTTCTTCAATTGTAACTCATATGCTTCCTTAAAAGTAAGTACAAAAAATTGGTCCGTATTTTTAGCTTTTTGCTCTTTGCAAAATTTGCGTCTGAGTATGGCAAAATTATATCTCTATTTCCCGGATAAGATGGATAAAACTGTTAAATAAACTACATGTTGATCAATAGGCTGTCAGAGTCAGACGTAATTCTAAAATTGTCTTGAAACTTATTAGTAAATGCAGCTATATTTTTTCTGCTCCCATTCCTTGACACATCCTAGTCGAGGAATCGGATCTTAGTCAAAAATTAAGAAGGCATCTTTCAGTTACTCCAGGTGAAACATTTTCTGTTTAACATATATCCTTAATATGCTTTTGTTTAAGTGATTCTTTTACCTCTCTGAAAATTATAACAATGTAAATCAGATCATGAAGAAAGCCTTGACAGATTGCCTTTTGTGTTGCCATGTGGCATGAAGCTTCCAAACATTATTTATGATTTGCAGTCTTACCCAAGTGCTCATCCTTGTACCTGGTGTAACATCTGGTTACATTCAAACTGATTATTCAGGCTTCTAAGTAGCATTTTAAATTTATTGTTCAAGCTTCCGTTGGAAAGGTTCTTCAGACAACAATTGCTTCCTCATTAAAGAATTTAAGGATTTCTACTATAAGCTACCGAACACGAGTGTCACTCAAAGCGCATACTCTCTTTCTTCATGTGACACAGTATATTGGTTGCCACAACTTTTCACTAGGCATTTATTTAGAACAAGAAACAGAATCACTCCATCATGACTTCAACCATTACTGGTAGCAGTTCAAAAAGTAAATAGTAATCCCCACTGGCTAATGGTTTAAAAGGAAGGTTCAATAATTATCCGGACTACCATAAAAATCTTCTAAACTGTTTAGTTGATTACAACAGTAAGAATTCCTTTAAACTTTGCTGTAGAGAATACTGTATTATAACATATGACATACGGTAGTGGTGTAGTGGTAGAGCGCTCACTTTATAAGCAAGAGGTTCCTAGTTCTATCCCCACCACGTCCCTACTAGTAACGTGCTCAACTTGTTTTTCCACGAAGCGGCTTTGTTTGTCAAGGTTTGCAGTTTTGGAGTTATAGAGTAAAGAGAGGGTTTTAACCACAATTAAGGAGCCTCCTTGTATAAAAAAAAATAAAAAGGAAGAAATTACCCTTTAAAATAATATCTTTAAAACTTTATTTGATAAGTGTAAGCCTTTTTTTTAAGTTGCTTGATCTGTAAAGCTAAAAGCTGATTTTTTTAAAATTTTCTTAAGAAATTGGATGTTTTTTTGTTTGTTGTTTCTAAGTTGTAAGGACACTGCTTATTTATTATAAGTTGAAAGTAAACTGCTTATTTATTATAAGTTGCAAGGACTCTGTTTATTTATTATAAATTGTAAGTACACTGCTTATTTATTATAAGTTGTAAGGACACTGCTTATTTATAAGTGAATTATGTGAGAACAAGTTTCAAATGTTTTCAATAGAAAATTTAACTCATTTGTTCAGAATAATAAAATCGAAAATTTTAAACCAATTGTTCTTTCACGGACGATGATAATACTTTTGTATACTTGTACTATCATACCCCTATAGGTTTTTTCTTGAAAAAAAAAAAAGCTTCAAAATAAAAATCATTTCGTGACACAATGTGGTTGTTATCTTGTTTGAAGCTATTTTTTAGGCACTTAGAGTTGTATATTTTCTCTAAACTTTGTATGACACAAGTGAAATCACTAAAAGATCTAAATCTTTTGCTGCTTCAACTTTTTGTTGTTGCCATTTTTAATTAACTACTCCTTTAGCTGAGTGACTCAAATTTTTATGGTTTGATATTATTCAAGATAAATATGTAAATATATTTAGAAGAATCAATGAAAAAACATATTTCATCTACTATATTAACATCATTAACAACAACTAAACATAAATATAATAAAAACTAAATCGATAAGCATCATGAAGTTTATTTTGAAATAACTTTGTCATATATGGTTTAAAAAACAAATCCTTCAATGCATTTTTTTGTTGAAAATACCAGTTCTTTTACAATGTAAATAGGCTGATTATTACTAGTATTCATTTTTGCAATATAGTGGTAAACTTCTTTCAGTTGTTGCAAATAAAATTAAGACTGAGAAACAACTTGCTTTGCTAAAATTGAAATTTGATCTCCTTAAGTTTTTGTTTTTAATTTTTAAGTATTTGTTTTCTTTTTCCTAATGTATTTATATTGTATTTCCAAAAGACTTCTTACCAGCAATGCAACAATCTTACAGTAATACTTTACAACAATATATTTTACATAAACCACTTCTAACTTTACTAACCTTGCTAACCAATACTAATCCTAAACTTAACTACAAATTTTATAAAAGAGTTTTGAATTTCGACGTCAAATTTTTATAGCACACCATTTGGCAACAATTTAGGTAGTGATTTTTGTGGAAAAAAACAATTTCAGAATGATCTTTTTTAGAATACAAAAGCTAAAGTAGATCACGGCAAATATGTAAAACTGAATTTTTAGAATAACAAGTTGCAGTATTAGAACTATTAAAATTATAACGAGAAAAGTTTTTATGGTTATAATTTGGATTTATACCTTGAATTTTATACTCCTAAAGAACTAATTTTTAACTAATATAATATTGTAATCAACTTTATCATTAATGAATTTATTTATTAAATTTAAATTTATTTTATCAAAAAGTAGTTATTTAGCGCGTTTTAATTTTAATGATTCTTAGTGACAAACCGTAATGATCTTCTTCAAGTTTTTTTGTATTTTATTAATTTTTATTTTTTATTACTTTTACTTAATAACAAAATTTTCATTTTTAATTATTTATTTATTGATATATTTGTATATATGTTGGCGTTACAAATGTCAACGTTCTAAAAGTCTAAGTCAACGGCATGACATTTAAAGCTTAAAAATGATTTTAATTTTGAAAATAATTCTTTATAAACTTTTTTATTAGCTATGCGCTAATTGATAGTCTAACATAAAATACTTGAAGTAATAATTGAATCTAACCTAAAATGCGTGTTTTTTATCTTAGATCCATTTCTGATTGCAAATTGATTGTAACAACTAACGAACGCAATAAGATGAAAAAGTTTAATTAATTCTAACAATCACAAAAAAATAATCTTATAAAATTTAACTCTTAGAGTTAAACTCATTTTTTTATATATATACTTTTGTTTCACATTTCGTTTTTAGTTTTTTTCTTTTTTTTTCTTTTTATTTACAACCTCGCAACCAAACCATTCATCTGATTTTTTATACTCGCTTGGGCATTTTTGACAAAAATAACCAAAAAAAGCTGCATTTGTTCCATCATCACACGTTTTACAAAATGATTGCGAATCACTTTTCCTTCTACTTTCTGCTACTTCTTGCAAAAGATCATAGAAATCATTATTATTGCAACAGGAGTTTGTTTTATCTGTAGAAGTCTGAAATTCAAATTAAATAAAAAATTTAATAAAGACAAAACTATAACTGCTCTTTAATAAAACATATTAAAGCTATTAAGTTTATTTAATTTAAATGTTTACTTCATATTTTACTTTTTTAAAGATTTTTGTTATATTATTGATTATAAAATTTGTTAGTAATAATTATTAATCGTTAGCAGTCGTTAATAATCATTAGTAATCATTAGCAGTCGTTATTAATCGTTAGTATTACTTATAACTATGTAGTTGTTTGTAATAAAGGGTTTTAAACTATATTTATTTTTGTTTAATTTTAAAAGTTATAACCTAACATAGAATTTGGTTAGGCTACTTTTTGCACACCTTTTTTTAATAAACTTTTAAAAATATTTAGCAACTGCGAAATTATAGGTTTTTTAGTATTTTAACAAAATTTTGAAAATTCAAAAATATCTGCTTATTCAATTCTCGCTGTAAAAATTATTTGATATAATTTTAAAATTAAAATAATTTTACATAGTAATCATTTTAATGTACAATTTATTTTATTTATGTCTAGAGTGTAAACTTTTTTTATATGTACTAATTTATATTCCAAGTAGGAAAAAGACGTCGAACCGTTTTAGTGATTTGGTTGTATTTTTGTCGCGACGCGAGGTAACTAAATTCCAACGATGCGTCGTTGGAACTTAGTTACCTCGCGAGAACGTCGCGACGTTGCAATATTTGGATAAAGGTGTTATTGTAACGTTTGTTCCAGGTATGCGATAGGATTTTACTATTTTTTCTGATAGATTTTTTGAATTTTATTATTTCAATCATTTTTTAACCAAAACAATAAAAAATGTTTGTTTCAAATTTTTAAACTATGATCTGAAACCTCACAACGTTAGTGCAAAAAAATAGCCTTTAATGCTTTTATGACTTCTATGGTTGAGTTTTGGATGTTGTGTTGAGTGGTAAAAAAATTAGTTCAATTAATATTAGGTTGTCAAGAATATGATGAGCTGTGTAGCTAACTATAAATAGAGCAACTTTCCTTATCTCAGCATTGAGCTTTGCGACAGGACTTACATAACCAGTTACAATTCCATCCAGGATTTATTTTGGGACTTTTAACTTAGCCAACCTTATTACCAGCTGCTAGGTCTGCCAAAGGAACTTCGCCAAATTTTTCTTCTGCACATTGTTCATATTTTAGATGAAAGGTTTTTGTCATGTTTGCTGTTGATAAAATGAACTAAATTCAACAGTATTACAATTATTCTCAATTTTTACCTTCAAAGCGTTGTGAGCAAGTGAGTCTGCTTCCATATTGCTGTCATTTCTTCAGACAACAAGCTTTCCTTAACAAAAAGATTTTTTTATATAACATTTTTCCGAGGATCTAGCCACCATTCTTAAGCCTTAAAATTCATTATGTTGACTTCTTTTTCAAAGTCTAAAGCTTTCTGCTTAACAAGAATGTTTACAAATTAGTACATTTTTTCATGTGCATTAATAAACCATTTATATACAGCTTTGTTACGTAATAATGCTTTCCAAAAATTAACTTTTGTCTCTTTGCTCAAAGTGACTAGACTCTTAATGATTATGTCTTCTTTATGGTTAATTCAAGTTAAAGTTTTTTGAGGAACACTAAACTTTTTGGCTTTATTCTTTTTATTTTGACTTTTTTTGAAATCTCTAAAAGCACGATATTTATGTTTCAATGTCAGCACTGTATTCTTTTGCGTAGACGCCATTATGAAGTTTTCACTGCGCTAAGTTTAAATGTGTACGATTTTTTTATATATTTTGATAACGTTAGTTTTTTACTTATATAATACATATATTTTGATTACATTCAATAAAGTTTTTTTTCAAAATGTAATGTAATGGCAGAAATGGCAGGAAAAAAAAACTTTATATAACTGACGGGGTATTTGTCAAGGGGAGCAAAAATATTTTTTGAATAAATCACGGAAATAGTTTATTTAAACTTCTCATAGTATATGTTAATATGGTTATATATATTGCGAGACCTATATGGTTATATATATTAGTTCTCTTAGTATGTGTTAATATGGTTTGTAATATAAAAAAGTTTACAACAGGAGAATATTCACTGACTCAAAGTGGTAGCCGTTATTATCAATAATACGGATTTCTATAAAAATGAAGCACTACTACAAAAATTAAGGCACTGACCAATTCTCTTTTTAAGACACTTGATTTGAAAAAGAGAATTTTCCAGTATGTAATGCACCCATGCCAGGATTGGTGAAATTCACAATTTTATCAGCAATTTTATTGAAAAGGTAAAATCACTAGAAAAAGTAAATAAAATACTTATGGCTATCTGCATCAATACTTTACCATCATAATCAAGTTACAACAATCACCAGTGTTCTATTTTAACCTTGCTCACCTGAAATTTCTGCATTGATCGAAGGAGTTAAAATAAATAATAAATTACAACGGCTGTGTTGTGATCCGCTGCATTGATGTCACTTAGACTCTTCACATTAATTGCCATACTTCACATTAATGGCCACACACTCTATTGCAATTTAAAAAGCAAAGGAAACATTAAAAAATGAATAAAAGTCTAAACTTCAAACACCAACATTTAGTTCTCCAAACAAACAATAATTACAGTCTCAACTAAACAGTTCTAATTTAATTTATATGTATTTTAAATGCATGTATACTAACCCTAACTCTTTCCCAGTGGGCAGCGGACCAAAAAAAGACGTCATTTAAAGGTTCAAAAGACGTCAAAACGTTCAAAAGACGTTCAAAAGACGTTCAAAAGACGTCCAAAACTTTTATAAGACGTTTAATAGACGTCTTTTTTACGTCCGTGCCCACTGGGTTAAACAGAGTTAAGCACTCTGATCAACAATTATGCGTCGAACTTGAAAAGCTACACAACATATTTATAAGTTAAAAATGGTTTCGCGATGATTTAATTAGCTCAACGGATATCATTTATGCAATTCAAATAGAAATTATCAGTATTTTTGAGGCGGAATAGCAATCTACGTCACTAAAAATCTTATTTTTTCTCAAGTTGAAAGCATATCTTTTAAAATTAACTTAAAAACTATTTCTACTAAACAGATGTGGTGCATAGTTTTTTTTTTTTTTTTTTAAAGTTGATTAAGGTGTTTCCAGAAGTCCTTACGATCTTATCACAAAGCATCGCGAAAGAGCATTTAATAGGAAGTTCTCGCCTCCTTCCCAACCGATGTTGCAAAACTTGCCAAAGATGTGGGGTTTAAACCACGGATCTTACGTTTCTGAAGCAAGCGCGCTACCACTGCGCTATGGCTGCTTAAACGCTACCACTGCACCACGGCTGCTTAGTTGATTTCAACAATGACTCGATCATTCTACAGACCTCCACAAAACTTCAACAACAACCCCAATTTTTAAGATTCTGCAATTAATAATGAAATACTGAAATCAATTATAGCCTTGATATTTTTTAAATAAGAAGTACCAAGGCCTTCTTACTGCATGAGACTTTAATTTCCCTTATATTAAATATGAAGTTTAAAAGCTATTTTTTAAATGGTGCTCCTGATGGAAGTGCAGGCGCTGCAAACCCATCTGGTTGGATGACTGAAGTTCAATTTTTGCAGTTTTCTCATCATTTTGTCAAATATGCTAGAAGTACAAAAGAACAACCTGTTTTGTTGCTATTAGACAATCATGACTCTCATCTCTCAGTAAAGGCTTTAAATTATTTTAAAGAAAATGGGGTATCGGTTTGTTCATTTCCTCCTCATTGCAGCCAGAAACTTCAACCTCTAGATCGAAGTGTATTTGGACCTTTTAAAAAATACACAAACACAGCTTGCGATGCGTGGATGACAACGCACCCTGGTTCCACAATGTCTATTTACAGTATACCAGGTATTGTGGGTAATTCATTTCCATTAGCATGTACCCCTAATAATATCAAGGCTGGTTTAACAAAAACAGGAATTTACCCACTAAATGTTAACATTTTTGGTGAACACTATTCTATGCTAGCCTATACCACAGATAGACCACCCCCGAAACAAGACTGTGCTGGGGAAAGTACAGCGCTAAATATAAGTAATGTAATGGATGTTGACTTTACAATATCTGAGAATGACATGTTAAATGCTGGTTGCTCAAAAGATATAGAACCACGTCAAGGTATTTCATATTCAAGCAGTAATAATGTACACAGTGCATCTACAGAGTCAACTGTAGCTCTATCGCCTCAAGGTTTAAGACCATTCAAAAAAAGTGAACCAAGAAAAACCAAGAAAAAGAGTTAGGGCTTATAAAAGAAGTAGAACCACATCAATTTTAACAGATTCACCAAACATGAATATTTTAAAAATAGAGAAAAAATCAGCTAAAAAGAAAAAGTTAGCAATTGATGAGAGAAAACAAGCAAAAAAGTTAAATGAAGATAATATTAAGATGAGTAAAAGATCAAATAGTAAAGGAAGTTTACACTTAATGGAGAAAAGTTTGAATTGTCCAAATAGCTCTGTTGAAGAAGAGTGTTTTTGTTTGGTTTTGGAAACATTCCATTTTGTTGGAATGTTTCTAAAAGTAAACCAGAGGAAGTTTAGGTTCAATGCACCCAATGTCACCTTTGGGCTCACGAGTCGTGCATAATCGGAAAATTTTTGTTTTTCATTTGCAATAATTGCTGCTAGCCGATTTGAAACTCCATTAGTTAAAAATATTCATGTAATAAAACAATATAAGTTTTAATTCTTATTGTATAACCATAAATTGGGAACACTGTTTTGTTTTGTCACTGTATTTTTAATTATATTTACTTTCTATTGCTTAAAATGTTACAATGACATGATCCAAAAGTTTGATGATATTGATAAAAGTATATTTCAGCTATGACTCCTTAAAAAAAAAAGGGGCGGGGGGTTAACATATTATTGGAATGCACTTAAATAGAACCTTTAAGCTTTTATTATTGCGAGTCAACTTACACCTTGAGTATAAGCAACTTACCCCAGGGTGGGGTAAGTTGGCGCAATTTTTTTTTTTTTTTGACGGCCCAGAAAGGCCATAAAAATATTTTTTTGTAAATGAATGCAACTTTTATAAGTTACCCAAATTCATACTCTTCAAAACTACACTTTTATATTTTCAAAAAAATGTTCCGTTAGGACTACAGAGCTCATAGAGTAAAAACCGAGTAAACTAGCCCCGGTCTCCCCTATCATATATATTAAATAAGCAATATTATAAAATAAAGAAAGTTGAAAATGCTTGATCAAACGAACAAAAAATATTTGTCTTGATTGTGGTTTGATATTTTAATAATCACGGAAGATTTTATTTAAGTTATATAATTTTGCAATAGTAATGTTTGGTCGCATACATTGGGTCAACGTTGGGTTTAGTTCGTAAAAACAAACAACTTTTTACGATGTATTTACATACATTGGATCAACGTTGATTTATATGCACTGAATTAACTTCGAAATATATACATTGGACTAACGTTGGGTTTAGATAGTAAAAACAATCAACTTTTTGCGATGTTTTTACATATATTGGACCAATGTAAATTTGCCAGATGTTTTTAGTTCCGTCGTTAATAATTTTAACATTAACCAAATTACATTGGATCGACGTTGGTTTTGCATTGAAAAAAGAGCCAACGTTTACGATGGTTTTACATACGTTGGCCCAATGTAAGTGTGCTAGCTGGGTGAGGTTGCAAAGACACAGAAATACTATATATATATATATATATATATATATATATATATATATATATATATATATATATATATATATATATATATATATATATATATATATATAATATATATATATATAATATATATATATATATCTATATAATCTTCTATATAATATTGCCGGACTTAATAGTTTTAATAGTCGTGTCCTTTGGAGCGTATTTGACACGAAACCCTTGGCAGCCATTGCAACCGAGGAATTGGCAAGATAGAGTCGCAGCATTATAAGAAAACGTGAACGAATATCTAACGTCCGTAAACTTTAAACTAAGTAATGTTAAACCATATGTTAAAACATACTGAAACTTTATCATGTTTTACAGTTTGATTTTTATCATGTTTGATTTTCATTTGAAAATTACATTGCGTCAAGCTCTCCTTAACTTTGATCTATTACATTTTTTTTCTCAAAAAAGTCACTACATTATTATAAAATCTACGCCATATAATATGCCGGTGTAGTTCGAGTGGATAAGGCGTCGAACTTCTGAACAAGGAACTAGAGATTCGACTCCTACCAATTGCAGCTATTTTTTTTAATTTTTTTTTATTATTTTAAAATACAAAATACTTCCGAAGTTTTTTGAAGATTATATACAAACATATGTAACTTAACGATATTATGCACTCATAAAAGAAAACATTTTAGGAAAGCTAAAACTTCGTAAAATATTAAAAAAAGCACATCTGTGAAGCTGTGCACAAAAATATTAATAAGACAATGTAGAGATATGCAGTTTCGGAGCTGAGCAAACGCCATGGAGAAAAGCTTGGTAAAACGACCGTAACCTACTCTATTATGAGAATGTGAATAATTTAATATCAGTGACAGTGCCGTGTTTGTGCAGCGCATCAAAAGAAAAGTTTAACCTACCATATGTGCCAGTTTTGTGAATTGCCTTTTTATAAGGGAAACTATTTTTTTAAATACCATACTTTAGAAAAGTATTAGTAAGTGATTTTTAACAAAAGTTTAAAAAACAATAAGACATTATAAATGTAAATTTATCAAATAAGTTTTATTTTTTGAACTAAATATGCAGATAGTTTATTAAACAGTTTTATTAAAAAATATAAAACAATAATATCTAAAATATAGTTTATATTAAATACAATATCAAATATCATAAATGAAATATAATAAATAAAACATAACAAGTAAATATACAATATATAAAATATACATATAAGTTTAAAAACCAATAATATTTCTAAAACAAAAACATTATTTATAATTGCCATTATGTTTTTGGTTGTGGTTTTTCAAATAAAAATAATAAAAATAGGTACTAATACCCGATCCGCTAATAAACTGCAGTCCGCGCATTGGGTGCTAATACCCGACCCGCTTAATAAGTGTTAAAGAATACATTACTAGCTACCTTTTTAAACAGACATAGGTAAGTTGAATAAAAACAGTAATAAGTTATAGTGCAAACAAAGTAAAAACGAATTTTATTTAAAAAATCTTTAAAATTTTGTTTTTAACTTTTTGAAAAATTCACGTGTTCAAATCTTTTTTAAATTTTAAAATGTTTTAACAAATAAAATAAGGTTAAACAAATCATGTGGCTTATTATATGGATGTATTAAATTTCTATTTACCAATCATGTCATTGATTGCTGTTTTAAAATATCTAGTAAATGGTAAAACCATTTTGACTAGACATTTAAACTTTGACATAAAAAACAAAATTAAGTTCTTATGTCTTTAAGTCAACAAAAATAACTCTTGTAAGCAAAATCAGCTGTAATACAATTTTGAAAATGCAAACACAAAAGAAAGTTCTAAAATTATTGAGAAAAGAAAAGGTGGAAGACTTCGACTAAAATGTTCAAGGCCAAAGCCAAGGTCAACAGCTTCAAGGCCAAGACCAAAGCTAAGGACTAACAACTATGACAAGAAGTCATTTAAAATAAAATGCGAAGGTACTTAAGACACAATGTGATTATTTTTTAGGTAAGTATTGTAATTCAGTGTTGTAATTGTTAGATAGGTGAAAATTAGTGTTGATTGGGAGGGGTCATTAAGTTCGGGGGGGGGGGGGGGAGGGTAGAACTTGAATTTTTCTTTTTAGAATTTTTTCTTTCAAATTTTCAAAAAGACTTAATTTTTATTCATTCATTTTTTAAAAACTGCTTTCTGCAATACCTTTGAGTTTTTAGGCTGAAAAAAAGACGTCATTTTATTTACAACGTTGACACTTAATTAAATTTTTATGTTTCTTACGGAACATGGCGCTCCAAGTCAGTTGTTCGTTTGTTAGCAACGGACCAAGGTTGGCGTGAGTACAGTACTGGCTAAATTATTACGACAATTAAGAAAAATATCAAAATTAGTCTTCACTTGACTTTGATTGTCAATAAAGTTCAATATAGTAAAAAAGTTTTATACTTTATATCATTTCTGCGACATGCCTATGGGACTTTAGTGCCTACATATTAGATTTTTTATTTAAAAAATCTAAAAAATGCGTTAATAATATTCTTAGATATAGATATTAATTTTTTTTATTTATTTGCAATTAGTCAGGTATTATTTTGCAAGCAGTCAGGACACCAAAAATTACTATTTTTGAGGTCTTAAAACTAGACCATCAACTTCATGTACAAAATTATTATTGTCTTTATTGCTTAACTGTTTTATTTACTCACTTTAGAAGGAATGGGAAAAAAGTGACTTATCTCCACGCAAAAAGGGTCAGATTAGGGTTCTCTTGGAGAATACAGAGCTTGTTCAATAACTGGTACTCCAAACGTAAAGAAAAATGCGGAAGAAAGCAGATAACTCCGCAACAAGATGATCGACCTTTGGCGAGACTTTCTAAATCTAACCGCAAGGTAACATCACGCAGATTGATGGCTGAAATAAACACTTTAGGTGTTCAAATGAGTAGCAGTACTTTGCAAAGAAATTTAATCAAAGCTGGCTTAAGGGAAAATTGACCAAGAAAGAAACTGAAATTAAACACTGGAATGATAAAGAAAGGGTTAATATGGGGCAAATAATTTGTCACGTGGGAAGCGAAGGACTGGAAAATGGATTTGTCTAAATGTTTAATTACTTCTATACTGTTCAGAAAAATAATTTTTAAATTTAAAGAGCGACAAAAAATTAAATCAAACTTAGTTTAAATAACGAGATAAATGTAATAACTGTAAACTTACAACAGTAGTCTGTGTAATACACTGCGTATGTGTGTTTAAGGTATGTTTTTCTTATGAATCAATACTGGAAATATTAGATAACAGTGGATATTATGTAAGAAGAAGACAACAAGAAGAATTTATTCCGCAGTGTCTGGTGCAAAAGGTTAGACATTTAACTAAAGTCATGGTTTGGCTGTCAAGTAGTTCTGATATGAACCCAATTGAAGGGATATCGCCCAATCTGAAAGACAGACTAAACGAGGTTTCTAACAAACGTAACCTAATCAAACCCATTGATCATAAATTGTCTTGCAACCCCGATGTTGCACAGTTAATTTCCAAATACTATGCAAGCATGCCGAATCGAATTTTAGGGCGGGTGGTGCAACCACATACTGAAAACATATGCATAATTAGTAAACTGTACAGAGTAAATGTATATTTGCTAAATTTGGGCATATATATTGAGCATGAGCAACAAAAACCAGTTTTAAGTGTAAAAAATTTTTTTTTGTCAATTATTATAATAATTTGGCGAGTACTGCAGGTGTCAAGTGTGTGTGTGTTGAAGGAAGGGGATGGGGGTGCCATATAGTTAATTGTTATTTAGAACAGCATGCATTTATCATAATGCATAAAAATTTGGATTTTCTCCTTGTAATAATTGAATAAAAATAAAAAAATCATTGTTATGCAGAAAGCAGCAATTTCTCGTCTTTGATACGTGCGGTGTCGGTGTAGTGGTAAAACACTCGCTTCATCAGTGAGGGTTCCGAGTTCGACCCCCACCACGTCCCTGGTAGTACCGCGCTCAACTTTCGTCAAGGTTCGTGTTTCGGAGTTATAGAGTTGAGAGAGGGTTATAACCACTATTAAGTAGCCTCCTCGTCTGTAGTGGCCTTCTCGGCCTTGAAGAAGTGAATAAAAAAATAAATAATAAAAAAAAAATGTACGTTTTTGCATAAACCCAAAGCTGACATAAGCAAAATGCGCCGAGTTAAAAAATAGAAGTGAAGTTTTAACTTAAAAATTCAAAAATTATACAGTTTTGAGAGCTTAATTTGAATGCAGTTGCTTCAGATTTTTTTGTCAAACATTGTAAGAAATATATTTATAACAAGGCTTATGCAACAATGAACAAACACTTATGAAATATTTAAAGTAACTATTGCAAAAAGCTGGGCATTTTAAAGGTTTTTATTTTAAATGTTTTGACCTTCATTTTTTATGAGCATTTTAAGTTTAAAAAAATTATAAATAAAAGAAAGTTTCAATTACTTCTTTTATATTTCGGCATAAACTAAATTAATAATAAATTATGGAGTATGATGCCAAGAAGCAAAAATTTACTTAACCTGAACAGAAAAGTATTGCTGATCCAGGTAAAAAAGATGAAGTACAAAGATAATAAAAAAAACCCCGCAAATCAACAAAGCAGTTAGGAATATAAACAAAAGAAAGTCTACGTACCCGTATATTGGCTATATATACTCATCTGTTCGTGAATTTTTCACAGAGATAAAAAATTTGAGTTGTGATTGTAATGAATTCGAAAATGGAATAAAACTTGTTGTATGCTGTTTATTGCTGTTATTTTCTATTGTTGCCATTCCTGGTAAAAACAGAGAGACATTGAAAAACTATTGAAAGGCAATTGCAAAAAGAATCTATGCAGTGTTTACTACTGAAATAAGTAGTTTTATATAGATAAATTGATGTATTTTTTGAATGTATAGCTTTGTTTTTTCCGGAGGGTTGGAGGGAGTTAATTGCAAGAGAGTATGGATGTTTGGAAAAAATTTCTTTGTTTTGGGGTAGCAATTCAATGAAATTGAGGAGATTTTCCCAAAGTTAGAGATTTACTTCCCTAACCCTACACTTAGGTAGGAGAGAGTATTTGCGTAATATCTAATTCAATTTCATTTAATCAAAAAAAAAAAAACTTAATTTTCACAAAAATGGCGGGTAAATGTCAATATCTAGATACTACAGAAGTTAATTAAAATGATTATTTTCGTGTACGATCGGTTTTCCGTGTAATTGCAAGCGTTATATATTTTTTTCCTTTCATAAAATGCAAAATAAAGATCATCAAGACAGCTTTCTTGCTTCAATCATTGTAGTTTTAAAACAAAAAAGACCTTGACAAAAAGAAAATAAAATTTTTTCATGACCACTCATTCTCTTATATAACATCAAAGTAACGCGAGAGAATAATACCGTTAGAGTTTCAGTTTGCATTAATGCTATTTTATAAATTTTTGAAAGTGGAAAATCAAGAGTCAAAAAAATAAGAGTATCTTATGGAAGAATAAAAGAATAAATTTTATGCTAAGACCGGTAAGTAAACAGAAAAAAAAGCTTTTTTTTTTTATTTATTTTGTCAATAAAATACATAATGCGCAAATGTATTTTAACAAAGTTTCTTTCTCAAAAATAACCTATATTGAAAAATTTTATATAAGCTTGAAAGTTAATAGTTTGGTTTAGTTAAGCATGTCAAAAATGAAGGAGAAATTAGCAATTTAATTTATATCCATTAAGACGAGTTGATAAAATAAAGTTGATAAAATAATTTCTTTAACATTCTCAACTCAATTTATATTCATCTATAAATTTCAACATTCCTACATCGATTCTACAATATTTTTACATCGATAAATGTAAATATTTGGATATTTTTTTCATAAAAACACATAGTTAAAAACAATGAAATGAAATGTAGGTTTTTTTTGAATTTAATACAAAATTAATATTATTAAATGTATTATTTTATCTTACCTGACGTTTGTATTTAAGGTCATCAAGAATATTGCTCTTCCAACATAATTCGATTTCAGCTTTAAGGTACATTACATTGGTGGGATACAGTTTCGTTAAATTTGTTTGGCTTTGCAATTGAATTGACCATACTGAGTTTTCAACAACAGGGAGAAATTCACCAATTACATTTCCATGCGTTAAAACGCAAACATCTTTTATATGATCTCTACATCCATTCATTTTATATGGATTATTTATTGAAGCAATACAATCTTCTTTACGGTATGACATATAGTTAATGACAGTGCTTTGGAGAAAATAATTTTTGTTATGTAAAGTTACTTGTGATAGCTTCATTAATATTTTGTAAGAAAAGGAAACATCAATAGCCTCAGGTGGAATGTATAACTGGAATTTTTTTAAAAAAACGGGACCTTCTTGTTCTTTAGATATCCAGCCGTGTTTAATCATCCAGTTTTTATTAGGAATTTTGAAATATGTTGAACCAAATGTCCCGTCAATTCTGTAACTATATAAATCATTAGATGACAATATTCCTTGTTCTAAATCTCCTTCTAAACTTAAAGGAATTAAAACTATTTTTTTAATTTTTTCAGCATTACTGCACATATCAGGTTTTGAATCATACGTAATAAGTTTTAAAACAGATTCATCGGGATTGTCTAGTATTTCGTTGCAAACTTGCGGTTGTATACCGTGATTTCTGTATGTATATATATTGCACACATGTGTGTATATTCTTAATTTTTGCTCTCGTAATAAATATACACCTTTTATATCTAAAAGTTGTTTTTGAAAATCAGGGTCTAAATCAGTTGTTTTAGTTTTAACATCAATTATGTTTTGCGCACTTTTTTTAGCAATCATAGCTCTTGCACTTCTTGCAAAGGCTTCCATTATTTCTAATTGCTTTTCAGCAACTACTTCATACTGACCCATCAAAACTTTGGTTGACATAGTTACATCGTTTATTAAATCATCCCCTTGTACTTGCAGAGCTGCGCCAAAAATTGATGAAGAATCCCTAATATTCTGAGAAAAAGTATACATAAGAATGTCAATATATACCGAAGCACTAACTATTAATTCATTGTTGATAGCAGGGGTAAAGTCTCTGTAAAGCTCTAAAAATGTGGCGCTATCTTCTGGAGTTATTGCTTTATCTAAATTTACTTTTTGTAAAATACCAGAAATACTAGAAAAAACATTTTTATTTTTTTCCATATTTCTTTTTGCTTGCCCAAGTTTTTCAATTAAAATTGGAATATAGGCTTGAGTTTGAAAAGAAATACCTAACTTAGCACCAAGGTTTGCTATATTAGTTGTTGATTCAACAATATCATTTATTGATCCATCAGTATTTGCTAGCCATTTAATTGGATTAAAACTTCCAGCTATTTGAACTGCTAACTTTGTAGTTTCTTGTACGATATTATTAATTTGTACTAAATTACCTACAGCGGACATAGCCATAAATGAACTACCTAATCCATTTAATTTATCACTGATTATTCTATCAGCTTTTCCCCATTCATCAAGTGCATAAGCAATGTCGTGTTTTGCAATTTCACCATCAAAATTTGCTAACTCATCAAAATACTTTCCAATGCTTTCTCTTGATGAACGAACATTGCTTAGTAAGTCATCAAAACTTGTTTTAAGAAAATCATACTTAAGATATTCCTGAACATCGCATTTTGCAGGCAACGTTATGGAAGTAGTTGATTTAATACTCTCCTTTAAAATACGAGTTGCTTCTAAAATAACGCTGTGCAAAGAGCAAAGATTCGGATCAAACTTATAATTAGATTTGCAATTCATGTTAAACCAGCGTCCGCACGTTTCGATCTTATCAGAGGCATCTTTTAGTGATTTAATTACATAATTGTTCGATCCTTTAAACTTAAGTTTGTTAACTATTTGATTTAATTCTTTTTTAAAGCACATGCTACATTGAATTTGTTGGTGTTTACAGTCGTGAATAATATCATATTCACATTGATGTGAATCCATTTTTTTGACGCAGTCTTGATTTTTATACAAGACGGAATAGGCGGCTAATTCTTTTCGAGAACTTTCTACAACTTTTCCTTTTAAGCTAGTGACATCAAATAAGTCTTGAAAAAGTTTTGTGCAAACTTTTTCTGCTTCAACATCATTTCTATAACACCGAGGTAACCCTGAATGTTTGATATTTACTCTACCATTTTCAACTGAATATGGTATGTATAGCCCGCAATGAACGGCAGCTGGTGGTTTATACTGACCATTTTCAAAACAACTCACTGCGTCTTTAGAAAGTGAACATCTGTGCAATAGTTCCTCATTTCCTTTGCAGACTATGTTATTACTAAAGTCAAAATATTTAATCTCCGTGAAAAGAGATGCGTTAACAGTCATAGCGATCGTGTTTTTTTTCTGTAACATATTACATACAACTTTTGAATTCTCTGTAGTCCATCCAATACTACAAAAGGGTTTGCCATTGTATCGAACAATACCAAATTCGTTTGAAGCTAGATAAAAACGTTAGCTTTTAATAATAAACAATTAGTACGTCAATGACAAACATACCGATAAAAGGTAATTAACAAATTAAAATGTTTTAAGCCAGATCTTCTTGATCAGTTTTAAATATAACATTATATAAAGTATAGTGTTGTAATATTGACATAGTTTTAAGTTAGCTAGAAGTTAAACGAAGCATATATATATATATATATATATATATATATATATACATATATATATATATATATATATATATATATATATATATATATATATATATATATATATATATATATATACATATATATATATATATATATATATATATATATATATATATATATATATATACATATATATATATATATATATACATATATATGTATATATATATATATATATATATATATATATATATATATATATATATATATAATATATATATATATATATATGTAAGTGTATATATATATGTAAGTGTATATATGTAAATATTAAGGATAGTATCTTTATATTATTATGTATAATAATGTATATTTTAAAGAGTGCTTAATAGATAAACTAGAGCTATATAGTATATATTACTGTTATCCGTAGTATCAGGAATTAGCTAAATGCTAATATTTATAATATTATTTGCTTCTCAGAGTTTCATGTGTTATTGCAATCTTTAGGCAAGTAGTAAAAAATTAATTCTACTACGATATGTTTAGAGAAAGTTACGGTTTTATTTGAGCTTTAGATCGTTATGGGACAGAAGTTATTTTGTAGTTAAGGTTAATGTTATTATCAATTTGTTTTTTGTTAGTTAATAAATTTCAAATTATTGTTGTATGATTTGTTTAAAAAAAATTTATAGGATTTAATAATAATGTGTATTATTTTTATTTAATATAAATTGATAAATAAAATGAAAAATATTAATAAAAAAATGAAATAACTAAAAAAAAAATAATAATAATTTAAAAAGTGGTAAAATAATATAAACTATGTTACGAAATATATTACTAGAGCTGTGTATGTGAATAATTTATTAGTTAGCCAAGAGATTAGTGTTTATGTTAGTTGTTAATTAAGTTTGTAGCGAGCTTTGTAATTTTTTAATAAAAATTTATTCTCGTGGCAGCATTTTGATATAATTTCGGATCGTTTATTTAGAAGTTCATTAGGTTTAGGATAGGAAATAATTGCAAATTTTTTATATAGACATAGTGGGCACCTTTTGGAAATATTTGAGTAGGGGGATACAGTTTTTAGAATAGACCATGTGCATATATAGGGTCAGAAGTCAATAAAAAAAATACTATAATAATTTATCTGGTTCCTTTTGACATATGTATTAAAAAAATATAATTTTTTTTTATGGGTACTCCTATGGTTGTATACATATTTTAATGCTTATGCCTGATGCAAATTACTATTATGAAACATTAAACATTTTATTTAAAAACAGTCTTAATCAGAACTTTTAACTGATTGACTTTTTAATCAGAAGAATTAATTTATTTGTTTACATATTGGCCTTAAGGCCTCTAATTCGACCGAAATGTCCCGGTGTTGAAAATGGTTCAGTTCGCCGCTATTTCAATACATCAATGAGTTTTTTCTGATCTGACGTAAAAAATAGCCGAAAAATATCTAAATCTGCAAAATTTATTTTATCAACATTTTTAAAAGTTATAGAAAATATTATGTACAATAGATTATATTAATTTATATATAGACATTTTAAATAAGTATGTTATCTATTTTTAACAAAAAAATTTTATATAAAAATCAGTTTTGTTTTAAAAGAAATAGTTCAACTGAGCATGCAACATCCAGTTTGACTGTGAAATCTCTAACTTATTCAAAAATTCAAAATTTGCATTATGAATTCTTTATATTATTCAAAAGCATTCAATATAGTAAAACATAACATTTCGATTCATAAACTTAAGTTTTATGGAGTGAACTGCGTAATTATAAAATGGTCTAAGTTATTTAAAACCGAAAACAATTCTTTTTTTTTAACAACCCTTATCAAAAAATGTTTAAGATATTTCATTTAGTGTTCCATAAAAATTAATTTTGGGGTCACATCTTTTTTTAATACACATTAATGATTTGCATTAATTTTTGAATCTATAACGTGTTAATTTTGCGAATAATTCTTATTTATTTTTATCTAATATTAGCATTATATACTTCTATAAGTAAAAAACTTAAAAGCTTCAGTAATAAACTAAATTGAAAAAAAAAAAGAATATTCTTTCATTCGATATATAAAAAAAATGTTATATACTAGTTATACATTATTGGAGCTGGGGAGCTTGACCTAATATTTTTATTGACTAAATTGAAATAAAAAGATTGCGTTACAAAATTTTTAGGTCTATTCCTTAATACATCACATCGAAGCAAAAGATTGACTATGGTATGATTGACAAAAGATTGACTTGGCACATAGGTTTTAAAAAATATTAAAATTCTTAATAAGGCCAGAATCTATATAACTAAAAAAGGTTCATCCCAACTTTATTATGCATTATTCATAGCTATACGAATTATGCAAATAATGCTTGACAAGCATTTAAAAAAGTAAGTTACAATCTCTCTATCGCAGTCAGAAACATACAATACGAGTAATTAGTTTTGCTGATCGTTTTTCTCAATCTGTACAGTTTTTTTCAGAAGTGAGAATACAAAATATTTACTTACTCAATATTTTTAATATTTCATGCTTTTTAATTACATGTAGCTATAATCTTTCTCCTGCCGTTTGTAATGATCTATTTACCTCGAAACCTACCAATAAATACTGTCTGAAAAATACCAAATCTTCTTTATAAACACTTTTTCTAAAAAATTTTAACCAACTTTGCATTAACTATTTTGTATTCCGTTTTTCGAAAATAATTGTTTCGCCTAATTTTGATTTCCCTACTTCTTTGACTTGATATTATTTACATCATAAACAATTTTACAATATTTTACTTTTTTTGAATTTCTCTTATTTCAAATTCTACAAATATTTAAAATTAAAATTCATTCAAAAATTAATTATTGCTTATTTTCATTATTTGCTTGGTCTACCAGTTTTAATTCGTTCTTTTTTTTTAAACAGAGGTGATTGTATTTTTTAAGATGTGGTTGTAATCATCCTATAATATTTTTTGTACATGTTGAAAGTTTTATTACCTAGATTTAATGTCTTTTTTTTTTCCTGAAACACGTTGCTGTGAAATTAGATGAATCTTTCCAAGAATCTTATTAGGTTGTTAATGAAAAGAAATGCTTAACATCTCGTTATTTTAATAAGGGCTTCAGTTTCTTCTTCTTTTGTTAAAGATGCAAGAACTTGCTCTATTATAGTTTGTAATTTTCTAAAGATTTTTATTTTTAAATTGTATTTTTATGGCTGATAAATACTTTTGGCATTTATGAAAATTTAATTCCATATAAAGTTTTTTTTCAATTTTATAATGTATAATTTTAAATTTTTTAGCCTTGCTTTCTTTATCTAAAGATGTAGATGTAAACCTGTGTTTCATTGTTTTCTGCCAAAAATAATAAATGCTGGATCTTCTTGACTATACTCATGGGTTTTTACTTCTTAATAATGGGTATGCAATATTTTCTGTTATCTCTTAACGAGGATAAGGCTCCAAAACTCAGTTTAATGCGGCTGATATAATAAGTTGATAAAAAACCAAGAAATTTTAGAAATAAAGTGATAGCTGAAGTTGTGGGGAAAGTTAGATTTCGTTCTCATAACAAAAAACTCAATAGAGAGAAAGTTTGATATATCAATCTTTCTCTCTATTGAGTTTTCTGCTATGAGAACGAAATCTAACTTTCCCCACAATTTCTTAGTTGCCAATCAGATACCATCTGTTTTTATATTATCCAATATATTTGCAAATTTAATTTGAGCCCATTTACATTATAAAAAGTTTTTATATAATTTAATTAATGTATACATTAATTAAATTATAAAAAAACTTTTTATAATGTAAATGGGCTCAAATTAAATTTGCAAATATATTGGATAATATAAAAACAGTTGGTACCTGATTGGCAACTAAGGATATAATACTTATAAATGCATATTAAATTACATATAATAAATGCATATTAAATTACAAAGAGAAGTTGCTATGCAACAACAATAAAAGCTTAAGTGCGTTTATCAAAAGTTGGTAGAGAAAATATCTCAAACAGTACTTGTAATCTTTACTTTTTAAATAAAAATGTAGAACCTGAAATTGTTTTCATTATATCAAAAAATTCAGAAACCTTTGATTGTGATACTAATGGCTGTGAAGTGTTGAAACTGAGGGGTTTGACCAATACCATTTGTAGGAAAATGTTAGAGTCATAATCTGTAATACCACAAGTATCAATAATGGAAGGAAAAACGGACTTAATGTACTGATCTAACAGAAATTCAGAGAAAAACGTTTTTCTATACCTCATTATATAGGATGTCACTATCATTTAGTGGGTTGAGTTTTTAGGCATTCAGTTGACCAGATTCTTGCCGGGAAGGCAATATCTTCCAATATATCATATGATTTTGTGCAAGAAGTTGGTGATAACTCTGCAAATTTAAGAAAAGACTGTTAACAAATTTAACAGTTAAAAAGATTAAATGGCGCAACGATATACAGTTTTAATCTGAATTGGAAAATAGTAACTCAAGTAATTCAATGTGGAATTCTAGAGCAATATATGTTGCACTTGCTTTTCTATTACTTACAGATGTGTTACTTACACATAACTTATCTTTTTGTTAAGTTCCACAAAACTTATTTATTGGGCCACTCCTTTTCATAATTTTTTTTTTTACTTTTTTTTTAAGATGGATTTTAAGAGCATTTAATAGGAAGTTCACGCCTCCTTCCCAACCAATGTAGCAAAACTTGCACAGAGATGGAATTTGAATCACGGATTTAACACGAAACTTTGTTTATAATAATAATTTAAATAAAGACTACAAACTGTCAAGTATTATATTTGCAGATAATACTAACTTATATTTATCTAATAGTGATATCTCTGATTTCTTTAAAACAAGAACTTAAACAGGTATCAAGTTGGTTCAAGTGTAATAAATTAACTCTCAATACTAATAAAACAAAGTGAACCTTATTCCATTCGATTGCAAAAAAGCGATTTTTGACATTAAACTTACCTTAAATTGCAATAAAAAGGGGTTCAGAAACAAAACATTTAGGTATTTTTTTGTTGATTAAAACGTCACTTGGAATCATCATATAGATTACATAAGCACTAGAATCTTTAAAAATATAGAAGTTTTATATAAAGCACGAATTTATCTCAGTAAAAAAAAATTTAATTAACTTATATAATTATACACAGTTATTTAACTTATGCTTATGTTGCCTAGGGTAGTGCAGAAAAAAGTTAGATCGTCTTATCGCCGTCAGAAACATACAATCCGTTTAATCTGCTTTGCAAATCACTTTTCCGATACAAAAAGTTATTTTAAATTTGAAATTTTTATTGTTATTGAAAGTAGCATTTTAAATATATCCGAGCTAAATGTGTAAAATATTTATGCTTTGTATACATGTGGAAAAATGACTTCACAATCTATCTTCAAAAACATTTTTACTCCGAAAACTATTAACAAATACAATTTGAGAAATACTGATTTATTAAATGAACCTTTTCATCAAACGAACTTAAATCAATTTTTTATTGCCTATCGGGCACCATAACTTTGGAATAAAATTGTTTTGCTGAATTTTCGATTTTGAACCATTAGTTTTCGCCTTTTCAAAAATAAATTAAAAGCTCTAATTTATACATTAGATGACGTATTATGTTAATATTAATAAAATGAGTTAATAATTTATTTTTTTACTTACCATTAATTTTTTTACTTACCTTTACTTATCAATTTTTTTATTTCCTGCGGGCATTTGTTTTTAAAAGTTACTTTCTAAATGTCTTTTTAACGTTTTTTAAACGTCTTTTAAACAATCTTTGCGTAAGAATGTTTAAAAGATGTTTTGGTACGTATAAATTTATATAAACTATTTGAGAATAGATTCGCGTATCTCTCTTATATATATATATATATATATATATATATATATATAATATATATATATATATATATATATATATATATATATATATATATATATATATATATATATATATATATATATATATATATATATATATATATATATATATATATATATATATACTTAAGAAATTTATAGAAGTTTTATATTATTTTTGTTATCTTTGTTAAAAGCTTTTTTGAAGTTATAACTTTTGAACTTTAAAGTTCCGACAACAAGATCCTTTGATCTTCTTTCAGGTTTCTTTTTTTATATTTGTTATATCTTTTATCAAAAATTTCCAAAACTTTATCATTCTTATTTTTGTCAATATATAACTGTAACACGACCAACAAATGTATAAAATAAAAAAAAATCAAAACGTTGACTGCGCAATAAATTTGCGAAATGATTTATGGAAGTTGGTTTGACGTTTGGTTTAGTTACTAATATTATGAAAAGATAATTATGAAAAAATGAACAATGGATTATAGAAACATAAAAAAGCACTAACAATTTTGAGAAAACTTTGGAAAAAGGACAATACAGCAATTCAATCAAAAAGAAAAAACACTTGTGTCGAAAGCGAAATTAAAATGATGCAAAATATAAAGTGTGAAAGTGCTAAAAAATCGATTTAAAGTTTGTTTTATCAAACAAGTGATTCTTCTTTATTATATTATTCAATCACCATTTCTAAATTGTGTTTTATATTATATTATAGTCATAAATAATAATTCATTCAAATTTTACTACGTTGCAATATTCCTAAAGCAATCTTTTTAAATCCTCGGTTTGGTTTTTGAAATGAAACCATAAATGATTGGTTGTTTTTGAAATGAAATCATAAATGATTGGTTATTTTTAAAATGAAATCATAAATGATTGATTATTTTAGTGTTTTTATACCTTAACTCATTTTACAGAACCATGGGCTGATCCAATAATGTATATATTTTAGATAACCATGGGCTGGTCCAATAATTTTTTTATTATGTTTTAATTGTACTAATACTTCGAGTTAATTAATAACTTATTATATTTTTACACTAATATAAGGTTGTGACGACTTTTTTAAGTTATGTTTTGTCAAATGTTAATTGATTATTTTGTAACAGGTAATAATTTTTATTTTAATTTTACAATTATATTTAAAAACAAAACCAAAATTAAGTAAACAAAATTTGTCGTAATGACATAAAAAAAAATTTGTCATTATGACAAAAAAAAAATTATGTCTTTTCACTATCTAAATAAAAAAAAAAGATAGAGTTGAAAATTTGAAGAAATTTGCTCATAATCTCCGGAAAATTAATTTTTTTTTTTTTTTTTTTATCGATTTATTCAACCAAATATTGAAAAATTACAAGTTTACAATTTTAAAAAATTAGGTTGGGTGTCATATAGTCAAAAACTAGTCAATGGAGTGGCACCTACATAAAATAAACAAACAATAACAATAAAAAAAGTAGACAACAATAATTATAAATAAAAGCATGTATAAATTAAATTAATTTAAAAATAATAATAACGATAAAGCTATAATAAATCAAATAATAAGGAAAAAAATATGAAAGCGCTCAATAGAGCTTTCATATTTTTTTTTTTTTTTTGCTAATTTTTATTATTTGCAATTAGTAATAACAGCAAACAAAAATAAATAAAAACAAACTTTACGCGTACGAAAAGGCAAAGCACCAAAACTCCAAAATGAAAATACAAACACAAAAACTTCTGCAAAATTAAACTAAATTAAATGTAATAACAATCTTTAGTTATTACCGGCGAAAAAAAGTGACAAGTCGATTCCCTCAAGGATCAGTACTTTGACCACTGCTATTTGTGCTTTTTGTCAATGACTATCCAGATGGCATTAGCAATTATATTAAGTTATACGCCGATGATAGCAAGATTATAGGAATTATAAATAATATTCAATCATCATCTAATTATGAAACTCTGCAAACGGACATAATTGGCTTATTCACTTCAACATCGAGAAGTGAAAGGTAATGCATGTTGATTGCCGTAAAAATAAATCAACACATACCTATACCATGACTGACATCAACGGTAACCGACGTAATCTCCAACATGCATTGAGCGCAACCTTATACTAATATCCGACAACCTCAAAGTGAAAGTACAAGTTGATGTAGCAGCTTCGGCCGGAAATCGAATGCTTGGTCGCCTCAAAAAGACATTTCGATACTGTAACCTCCAGCTTTGGAAGAAATTATACTAGCTATACGTTCGACTACATCTAAAATTTTTTGTACAGGCCTGGTCGCCACATCTTATTTCGGAAATCTTCCTTCTCGAACGTGTGCAAAAACGTGCAACAAAAACTATATCGTCGAATAAACATTTTAATTACGAAAAAAAACTACAATTACTAGATCTAACCACGCTGAAAGAATGCAGAATTTACCGTGACCTTATACTGCAATATAAAATTGCTCACCAATTACAAGAAGTTAAATTTTACATACCACAGGTACAACCTTTTTTCTTAAATTCACGATATAATCTGAGAAGAAACAGCCGATGTTTAAAACCACAACTAATCATAAGAAACGTCAGCACTTCTTTACAAACCGTGTTACTAACCGATGGAACAAGTTAGCTCAGAATTTAGTTGATGCACCCATTGTGCACATTTTTAAAAAACACGTTTAAAATGCTGCTTTGGCTGCAACAATGTCCATTGTCAGCATAGGAAAGCCTAGTGCTCTTCCCTTTATCAATTCTAAACTTTTATGTGGAAGTTGTATTGTTTACTGTAATAAATAAAATTATATTAATTTAAAAGAAAAGTGTAGAAAAATTAGTAAAACGGAAAAACAGTTAACAACAATAAAAATAATTAGCATTAACAGCCCAAATAACTACAAACTTTACGCAAACAAAAAGGCAAAACACAAACTACGAAATGAAAGCAAAACTACAAAACGAAATGCAAACACAAAAACTTCTACAAAAAAAAAAAAATATGGCGAAAAAAATGGTTTAGAAAAGTTGGTAGCGATCAAGGAGGTTTAATAAACCTCCTTGGTCGCTATCAAGGAGTTTTAATAAACCTTCTTGGTCGCTACCAAGGAGTTTTAATAAACCTCCTTGGTCGCTACCAAGGAGTTTTAATAAACCTCCTTGGTAGCAACGTACAAACCGATGTTTGAATTTTCGTTTGTTTGTTGTTTTTTTAGTGTTAATTTTGAATATTTACTTTTTAAGCGTTTCTTTGTTTATAGCATCACTTGTTGTTTTTTTTTTTTTTTTTTTGCTCTTCATTTCCTTTTGATTTTTTTCGAAATTTTTATTTTAACAATTGACAATAAACTCTGTTTTTGATTTTCTTTATCATTATTATTTTTTTAACAACGGTTAAAAAACGACCGCCATTTGTGATGACCTTGCAAAGAGTGGTACTACAATAGTGGTTTCCAGTAACTTATGTAACTTGTAGCTATTTTATTGGACATTGAAAAATGCGTATTTTCTTTTAGGGGAGGGGATAACAATTAAGTTCATTTTTGCTTTACGTAAAAGCAAATAACAGGGTAAGACAATTTTCTGAAAATAAAAAATTATATGAAGAAGTATTTTTGGTTTTTTCACTTTTCATACTTTAAGGTTTCTTTTTCAGATTATTAAAGTTTTAAAAATTATAAAGAAATAAAGTTTAATATTTATAACCATCAAATTTATACATAAAAATTTGACATAATCTTTTTGGAACATAGCAACGCCGTACCTATATCATAGTATTATCAGTTTTTTGCAGATGAGCAATTTTTTATTTACTTTTATTTGTCGTTAAAAAAAAAAGAATACAATGCCGTGTTATATAAATAAAATCTACATGACCGGGACTAAAACAAGACAACATTTGTCTTATCACAGACCATTAATGAAGTTCGTGATAGTTGTCTCGGGGATATCTTTTTCAATCATTTTAAACTGTACCAAACTGTTTAGTACCTTAATCATCACTTAAACAACCATATTTAGGGTAGAACTTTTCTCTGCTGATATCAGTTAAAATACCCTTTCAGATTTTATTCCCTATTACGTTTTTCCCACTCAAAGATGAATGAGTAATTATCTCTTCGTTTACAACAAAGCTGATAAGAGTTAAAATAAGGTTCTTTTTTATCACCAGAAAAGAAATGCTCGATAAAACTTTAAACAAAGATTGGAAGTAATCGCTCTCAACCTTTGTATAAAATTTTAAATACACTAATTTGAATAAATATATCAAAATAATTTTATACAAGTTTATTAGTTGTAGTAGAAAAACGCTGCTACAGGTTTCCCTCTATAGCCTACAGGTTATGGCAGCCTTAACTATTTCATACTGTAATTTTATTTATATCAATATGTAAAAATTTACATAGACATATAGTATGAAATTATTAGTTTGTACTTTGTTGATTTTCCTTTTTTTTTTTTTTTTTTTTAGTTATAATCTTAATACTTATGTGGATTATTTGAAATTTCTGCATCAAGCTGAGCATTGAACAGATGACGCGCATACAACTTCTGACGGCAATGCATTCCAATATTTCACTATTTTTAATTTATTTTTGCTCACATTTTTTAACAAAATTTCTAATCATTCTCTATTTTGATGTTTTCTAGTTTTTATTTTATTTTATACCCTAACACAAAGGACATTGGGCTCACTCCAAAAGACAATGTCTATTTTGTTAATAATTTTATACGCCTGTATCAGATCTCCCCTAATGCAACTGGTCTCTAAGGAAGTTAAGCTCAGTATACTCAAACGATCTTTGTATGACATATGACGGTGCGAAGGTACTAAACAGGTAGCTCCTCTTTGTACTTTATAATTTTATCAATATCTATTCTTGACAATGGATTTCTGGCTAAATTTAAAATTCTATACACAGACAAAGACTGTGTATAGAATTTTAAGTAGTTACAGAGTCATGCGACTAAAAGTACAACAAGGTTTTACACCATTCGGATATGATGTAGATATTAATTTAAAGTTTTTGTGAAGCTAATCGGTGGTCTAAACGAGCCAGCAATTTTGTATCAATCAGCATACATTTTACACGAATGGTTAACAATGGTCAATCAACTCCAAAAAATACACTTGTCAAACCCGCTTTTTTACCTTTTTTAAGATATATATATACATATATATCTTTCTTGTTTGATTTTCTCTTTGACTGTTTTTTTTTTTAACTTTTTTTTAATAAATACTAACAAATGAATTTAAATCTACATAACGTTTGGAATCTTTTTAATATATAAATATTTTTGAATATATACTTCGCTTTGTATTGAATATGTATACGTATATGTTCTGATTTGTAAAAAAAAATTCAAACTTTTTAATTTACGCATTGTATACATTTTTATTTTTTTATTTCGAGATTTTATTATTATTATTATTTTTTTTTCTTTCTAATTTTTACTTTTTTTAATTTTTAATTTATTTTAAACTTTTTAATTTTTTTCAATCTTTTTACTTTATTTCAAACTCTTTAAATTTTTTTATTTTTATTTTATTTTTGTTTGAATGTTTGTTTATTTTTTCAAAATTTTTAATTTAACTCTTTTTTATATTATTGGAATTTTAGAAATTTTATATTTCTCTATTTCACAAAAGGGCTTGATGATAAGACTTTATGTCTTCTACTTGCCCCTGTCAGCTTGTAATTATATATATATTTATTCGAATTTAAAGATAACATTGTAAAATGTGTAAAACGACAAAAATAAACTAAATATATACCCAGTGGGAAAAAAGACATATTTAAAAGAATAAAAGGCGTCTTTTTTATGACTTGTTATGTCTTTTTATAATCAGCCAAAATAAAGACGTGGAAAGACGTCTTTTAAAAAAACGTTTTCAAAATAGAGGTCGAAAAGACGTCAATCGGTTGTTAATAAAGAAATCATTATTTGCTTAAGAAAATTAAAAATAATTATTTTCAAATAAACCGTACGAAAATGGGTTTTAACTATGGTTGTTAACCGGAGGATTTCGCGCAATTCCGGAAAAACAACATTCTTTTGTAAGGAGATTGAGAACGAGGAATTACATTTTTTCGTACCGAATATTACAAAACATTTAAAATCGCCGGTGTTCATTTCGCAAAAGCTACTTCCGAAATTTAGCATTTCACAAGTTGACATACGCAACAAAACTATTTTGCAACGTACGAAAGTAGCGGTTTCGGAAATCGCACTTGCGAAACAAATATTTTCGCCAAACGACGTTTCGAAGTCTATAAAGAAAATTTGTTTGCCAGACTGATTTTAATTGTAAAAATTAAATCCCAATCTTTAAATCCCAAAATGTTTATAATGAATTATTATTTTCAGTATAAAAACATATTAAATTTTTATGGTTTTACTTTTAGAAATATTGATAAAAAACAAAATTTCTTTCGAAACGAAAGTATTTTGCATCACAACTTACGAAAGAGTTCTTAACGGAAATAAACTTACGAAACGTGCCATAATAAATATATATAACGATTTTTTTTGAACTCATTACGTATAGTAAAAATAAGAATGATGGGTAGGAATATACATGTTTTTTTTTAAAGCATATGAAATTTTTGAAACAGGTTCGAATATGCTTAAGCAAATAGTAAAAAGAGGCTCAAAAATATGCTTAAGCATATTTCTGATAAAATATACCTATTTCAATAATTTCTAAAAGTGTGCACGTTACTAAAGATTAATGGGTATAAGAAAAATAAAAAGTTGACTTATGCTCTGTATTTTTGTTTTGGTTTTAATGCAGCTGAATTTATGTTGTTATAAACTTCAGTTTTTGTTGGTTTAAATTTAGAAATATATATATTTAAAATTTTAAATTAAATAAAAATAAAATTTTTTAAATGGTCTATCAAGGCTCAGGAATATGCTTACATATGATTTTTTTTTCCAAATCTGAGCCTATAAGCGTTACGCTCATAAAAAAAAACCGAGTATATTCATTAGAATTCCGTTATCTCGGTCCCTAGATAAGTAGGACTTTGGGGCTATCCATAAATGATGTCAGTAAATATAAAGGGGAAGGGGTACTGAAAAGTTTGACAAGAATTGACAATGGGGAGGGGGTATTGAGACCAACATGATGTCCATTTAAAAAAAAAAAATTTAAATTCCAGATTTGAGGAGATTTTAAAGGTATGTAGAGTCCTGTTTGAATTCGCTTTTTGAAGTATAGATCTTAGAAAATAATGCTTTTTAATTTTAATAAGATTTAAATTTAAATTTAAGATTGTATAGCTCTATCATTTAGATACGTTATAATTCGCCGCAGAAATCCGGGTTCGCATCCCGCTGCCATCGCGACTTTTGTTCATCAAACTTTTTTTACTTAATATAGCATTTTTTGACCTCCATGCTCTATATTACAGATCTCTCGTCACCTTCATAATAGTTACAACCTCTCTTCTGTTAGTTATTCTTTTAAGATTGAGTTCATTGTGCTTAATTCTACGCGCTTCCCTTGCTTTACTAAGTTCTACTTAAATTATGATGAAATGTACCTAAAACAACTTTTTCAAATAACATAAATCATTTTGCTTTAAATATTGTGCTTTTTGTACTAGACATCTGTTCTAGACACTTTGTAATAATTTTTAGCTAACTTTGAGTCTAATACAATCATTTCTGAATATAATTTCCCTGAGGCTCCTACAGCCTGTTGTGTTCCATTAAAAGTAACTAGTTTTCAAGTCCAGTTATGAATTATAAGCAACTAAAGGTTCACCTTACTATTCATTTTCCTGATTTATAGAATCCTATTTGTATACGTATCTCTTTCTGTAAATTCTTTTTTATATAGTTTCTTAATTATATAATAAATAAATATTACTATTCACTTAGTTGAATGAACGTATAGCTCATTCAGTTAAGAATAACATTTAGCCGTGGAGACCGAGGTTCACATCCCGCTGTATCACATATATTTCTTCTCTTTTTACTCTTTCTTGATATCATTTACCTTTAGAGAGATCTCTCGTTCATAATAATAAAGTATGTAATAGTTTATCACACATCCTCTTTATACTTTCTAAATGTATGTATGTATATATATTAGGTATATTTGTATAAACATTTTAACATATTATTTAAACTGTTAACAGTTAATATCTTAAATATAACGTAACATAAAATCTTTTGCGTCTTTTTCGTAACTGCACATTCCGGAATGCTCCTTCCGTAAGGAACTATTTCGTAAGTATTCTTACGAAATGATTTGTTTCGCAAGTTTTCTTTCGCAATGCTTTATTACGGAATTTTATTTATTTATATTTTCGTATAGTGCGTTACGGAATGTGCATTTTTGCATGTGCAACTTCCGCAATAACTATTCTATTACGGTCGATAAAGATGCGAAATTTTCGCAAGTTTTGTTTTTCGGCAAACAACCCTAGTTTTAACCCACAGTCTCGTAATTACGATACCTTTGTTACGTTCTGATGGGCCCATTTTTGTTTACAAAATACTTTTATATAACTTTTATGTGAAACGTTTTTGCATAGGAAGTTTAATTAAAAATTAACTTTTTTCGGTAAGCGGCTTTATTTAATTATTTACATAATAAAGTAATATATTACGTAAAATATACATAATATAAATGCATGTATATATTATAGTATATATATATATATATATATATATATATATATATATATATATATATATATATATATATATATATATATATATATATATATATATATATATATATATATATATATATATATATATATATATATATACCAATATATATATATGATCTAGTTTCAATTAAGTTAGTCGCAGGTTAGTATTTTAAAAAAGTTTCACCATTTATTTTTAGACTAATTTTTTAATGTATTATGCTTGAAGAACGTTTTTTATTAGATGTTAAATTAAAATGTTTATTTTCTGACGAAAAATAAAACCTGTAAACAATTTCTCTCTATATTTACTTTTTCATGTGCTAGTGAAACGAACGATAGTAAAAAAGAAGCATTCAGTAGGCCTGCAACTTTTTTTTTACATATTTCTAAATGATCTGAATAATTTTGTTGTTTTTATTTAGTTAAATGATGAAATTGTTTATACAAAAGATTGGCTCTTCAACTTTTATGTTAAATATGTTATTTCCATAACTGCTGTCTGTCATTAATAAAGCAATTATAAAAACACACATAATGAAAACAGATTTATAAATGTTCGCAAAATTTTTGGTTTGGATACAAAAGACCAAGTGAAAATGATACTGGAAAGGTACACTTATATCTAAACATTATTGCAGCTTTCTAGTCTTCGTTTTTGTTTATGTGTATTTTATCTATGTTGCTAATAATATTACCTGTTTTTATGATTTTATGTTGTTAAGTAAAGCATCATTATGTTTCAGGCTAAAATAGAGCTTTGATTAATACTTTTATCGAGTTTAAATGAATAACAACTCTCAAGGTGTATTAGCTGAATTATCTTTTTGTTTTGATAGTCTTTAGTCAATAACGGATTTTTAAATTGTTATGAGTCTACGACACTTAATTTCAGCAAAATTCAATTAAAAAATCATGTTATAGAAGACAGAAAAATATCAATATCTGTTTTCAATAACTTGGCTTTTATAGCAAATCTGAGAGGTGCAAATGTTTAGCTTGATTTAAGTACTACATATTAAAATATATCGCTGTACAGTCATTTTGATGGTTGTAAATTTCTTTAGTACACCATTTTTATATATTTTTAGACTGGTTACTATTTAACTCCTGTCCCAATCTAACCTAGTGGGTACAAAAAGAAGGGACCGCGCTGGAAACATGAGTAGATTTAAAGGATCAGTCTTTTTTGAATTAATAGTCGGTAAGTATAATGTGCTCCACTCAGCTAATCAGGTTTCGTTTGCTTTTTTTGTATTACATTTAAGCAATAGACTGTTTTTTATGTTCACTCGTTTTTTAGAAGTGGTAAGAAGTGGTCAGCTAGAAGTCGTAACCTGCTCGTATGAAAAGATTTTTCGTCGTGAAATTGTTAATTTTATTCAACAACGCCAAGAAACAGAGCTCGCTCAAGAAACAGAAAAAAAAGAGATATATGAAAAAATATTCTGTTGAACAGTACTATTGTTTTATTTATAAATTATTCTACTATATTTAAACATATAAAAGATGTAGAAAATGCTTCTTCTTTTATATTGACATCTAAAATAGGTTTTTTTCTCATACTTTGTATGAAGAGCTATTATCAATTTCATTTGAAAAAAATACCTTTTCACATAAAAAAAGTAGAAATACTATAGTGTATAGGATACTATTGTATACTATTAAGTATGGCAAAAAAGTCGTTCCAACCCCCTAAAAAAAATACTTTTTTAGATTTGCATATTTGACTAAAAAAAGGCGCCTTAAAGACGCATTTTTTGTCTTTTCATGACTAGATTAAGATAAAATAGTCTTTTTGATGTCGAAAAAAGATGTCTTTTAGATTTGCATAATCGATTAAAAAAAGACGTCTTAAAGACATCGTAAATAAAAATTTTAAAGACGTCTTTTCGACGTCTTTTTTCCCACTGGTTAATGACGAAACCATGTTGATTTTTTGAAACAACTCTATGTTCGACTAAGTAATTGACCATGATTTCAGGTGATGTTTTCTCCATTACTTTACATCCAATTGATGTTAAGCATATGGGCCGGTAATTGCCTGGGTCGAGTCTACTTCTTTTTTCAAACAGTGGTGTTACATTAGCCCTTTTCATACTTCAGGACAACACTACTCTCTAGCAACTTCTAAAAAATTGTGCCTAAAGGTATTGAGAAGATATCAGAATAGTTTTTCAGTATATATGCGCCCACACCATCCACACCAACGATTTTATCAACTGATAAATTGCTTAACTTGTTTTTAGACAGGTTTTGTATTATTTGTGGGTATTTGCAGGTGGTTTCAGTTCGTTTTGTAAAATATGGCAGCTCAGCGTCTTCTTTTTTTTTGAAACCACTTTGATAGTGGTTGTTCAGCCAACTTGCAAATTCTATTGGATTTGTGATTTTTTTCATTGACTACTTTTAAGGCTGTTATTGCAGTTCTAACATTTTTTTTGCTATTAACATACTTGAACACATTTTTGGGTTGTGCGTCAATTTTATTGGTAAATCAAGTTCAAATTCGAGCTTCATATATTTGCATTTTCAATTGAATATTACGCGCTTTGTATTCATTGAACTAGTTGAAGATATTTATATCCACTCGCTTTACATCAAAAAGATTTTCATCATTCATCCACTTTGACAAATCCATTTTGAATTAATCACTAGGACAAAAGTAATGCATGCAGCCTCGTAGTGGTTCAGGGAATTTTAAATTAGTTATCAGTATTGCTTTCATTCAATTCCATCTGCTAGTTAATTTAGTTAAAATATTCGGATATCTTTTCAAAGTTACTTCTGTGATAAAAGCGTTTTTTAATGGGTTTACCTACAACTACAGCGCTTTTAACAACATAATACCATCGAAGAACGTGTTGAAATCTTCAGAGACGTTAAAGGTGCATAGTGAATTATATCGAACTCCCGATATTTTTTTTTGCTATAATTAGATCAAGAATGTTATTCTCTGTGATTTCATCAAGTTGGAAAATGGGGGCAGAAACAAATTGTGTCAGAAACGACTCGGTGAGGATGTCAATAAAATTATTTGTAAGGCTATCTGTGTTGCTGACAGTTGGGAAACTGCTTGAATTCCAGTGAATCCCTGGTAAATTAAAGTCTTTATAAATTAACAAGCAGCTGTATATATTAGACAGAAGTTCAAATGAAATTTTGTCTAATATCAGCTTTATATGATTAAATGCTTTAGTTATATAGAGCTTGAAGTTTAAAAAAATTATATGACAAAGATTATTGGCGAGCCGCCAGGTAAAATTTTGAAAACAAGCCACATAAAAACCTTTTGTTACGATTTTGAATTGTTTAGCAGGAATAAAGTAACTAGGAAATCTTTACTGGTCTAAACACTATCTATTTCAAGTTCTCTCTAATAATTTAATTTATTAGTAAGATTGTTCAACTATATTTTGGTATTTTTATATATATTAAGTTTGCATTATTTAAATAATATTTGAGTGGCATGTTCTGGTTTAATCAATTATCTCTGCACAAAATAAATCTCGCACTGTTTTAAAAACATGTTCTGACGTGCTAATATACTTATAGCTAAAATTCCAAAAAGTTGTTTTGTAACTCTACCTTTAAATGGAACGTGACTTTTTTTGTTTTCCCGTCTAATCAATATATTTTTGTTAATTGATAGTTTTTCAAGTTAGTTGGTTTTACAATATTAAATTTCTTGTCGCTAATTTCAAATTACTTTGTTTAATTTTCATGCAAAATGATATGATGCAAACTTTTTTGCGAACCAAAACATTATATTTTAGAGACCATTATTGTTATGATAAAAATAATAATAAAAAAACTCTCCAATTCTTAATTATCTATTTTAAGGCTTTATTTAAAGTAAATTTTTTATTTTTTAACTGTAAAACATGCGTAGAGCGTTGCTACATCGACTATCTTATAGCCTGACTCGTAACGGAATGCTGCTACATCGACTATCTTATAACCTGACTCGCAACGGAGTGCTGCTAAATCGACTGAGGGTTTGGTTTGGGCGGGCAGTCTATCAAATAATTAAAAAAAAAAATTATTATATTGTATTTTTTTAAGTTTCACTTAATTTCCTTTTATTTATTTTTAATTAATTTTTTCGCTTAAAAGTCCTTAAAATATACCGTTAAATGAATTATTTAACGGAAATAAAACATTACATCATTAACAACCAATAGGACAATGGTTCGCAAAAAAGTTCGCATTTTACCGGTTCGCAGTTCGCGGTTCGCAGTTCGCATTTTACCTAGTACCTTTTTATTAGGTTCGTTTTTTTAGGTTTAAACCTAATAAAAACGTCAAAAGATCGTTTTTAAAACAATTTAAAAACAATTTCCCTGATAGAAACGAAAAAAAGTTTTATAGAGAAGATAAGCAATTCAGCCCTTAACTTCTTTGATATTTCAAAAGCAAAACCCTTTAACTCGTCGTTTTTATCATACATGTTAGAAGCTTTTTTGTTAAAAAATCAGCAATAAAATAAAAAGGCCCAAAACCCGCGTTAAAATCCGCGTTAGCTTTCGGAGATAAAAATACTCAAACTTAAGATAAGAAGTTTGTTAATTAATAGCTTTTATAGGCTATTAATAACTATATAATAGTAATAAGAATATAGGACTAATAAAAAGATAGTTTGAGTAATCAAAACGTTTTTTGGAGTTTTTCATAAATTAGAACTACAAAAGCTATTTTTTAGGAGACAACTAAATTAAGTTTGCACTAGTTAATTTTTTTCAAAAGTAATAGAGATATGTTGCCTTAACCATAAGCTTGCCATAAAAAGTAAAAAAAGTGTAAAGTTATAAACTTGTTTTTTGTTAAAGAAATTTTGGATTAGTTCCAGAGTAAATTATACAACAGGGTTGAACATGGGTTTAATGTGGATTACGTGCGGGATTCATAAGATTCATGTGAGATGAATTTTTACATGTTTACATAACTTAGAGGTTTCTACCTAAATATTTTTATTTTACTCTATAATATCTGTTTTTTTTCTACTTTGGATTGCTTGATTATTAATAGCGCTATTATAGTAGCATTTGTAAAAAAAGAAAAAGATGTAACCTTACAACGATGGGACATATGCTCAGGAATGGCAGCTAGAGCATGTTTAACTACATTCACAGTACGTTTTTAAACCTTGTCTGAAAAAAAAAAGACATCATTTAAAGGACCTGCCTAAACCTAACAGCTTTTTATACAAGTTTATTTAAGAAGGATAAGAGATTTACACATGGTAAATTTTAATCCAAACAAAACTCAGTTGTTTCTGCTAATAATTACCATTTAACTTTGCATGTACCTTACAAGCAGATAATACTTTGCAATGGATTTTATATTAGGTTTCCATTAGTTGCAAATAATAAGATAATCAGTGAGTTGTTATTTATAAAATATGAACATTAAATACCGAAAATACAAGAAAATATCTAACAGAAAAAAATATAAACACTCATCTGGAAAATATCTAACAGAAAAAAATATTAAAACTCATCAATAAAATATCTCACAGAAAAAAAAACTCATGCCAGAAAAATGGTTATTGTCAACAAAACTTGACACAAAAATTGGTATTATAAACTATTACAGGGAAAATGATTAGCCTGTAAAAGCAAAGCTCAAATAATGTACCAGGATGTCTAATTTTGCGTATGAAACAGGTTTTTTTTGTGCATAGTTTTAGCAGTAACTTTTTATTAAATTTTTTTTTGATATAAATAGCATACATTCATGCTAAAATTAGTTACTTTATACAAGAAAATTTTTTTTACCTAAATAAAAATATATACATTGAAGTATTAACAATATAACAATAATTATCAGCAGCAAATAACTGAGTTTAGTATTTAGTTTGATTTACTAGCCATTTCAAGCCCCAAGCTGTTCTAGACAATCAAAAAGTTTTTTGTCAAGATTAGAGTTGTACTGTTAGCAAATAAGGTTTTCAGTTATGTTATACCAAGTAAGATTGGCAGATATATCATTATTATAAAATAGAAAAAATACAGGACCAAAGTTGAAATCTTGTGGCATCCGAAAAGTGCATAGAGTAACATCGAGATGTTTTAGGTAAAAAATCGCCAAACCAACCCATTATAAGTATTAAATTAAAATTTTTTCTTTATTTATATTTGTTTATATGTGATTATGCAAACTAGCCATTCAAATCGTTAAGAAGACGTTTTAGAATAATTTCTAACAATCCTAATGATAATGACAATAAAGTAAAGAAAAGAATAATTAAAAGTTTAATGTTTTATTTTAACAATATAATGTTTCCTATACGCTTATAATGTCAATTTAACATTATTTAGTATAACTTATTTTTTTTTTTGTTTATATTTAATTATCCTCGACTGAGATTTCTCAAGTTTTGGTTAAGCATGAAACTTCATGGTGAGGTTATTAAGATTAGATCTAAGTTATAGATGAGTTTCAAATGTTTACATTCTCGTTTTCAAAAAAACTTCAAGGTGAGGTTATTAAGATCTAAGTTATTTTGATCTATTATAAGAAAAAGTTAAATTTTAAGAAAATTTATTTTTCATTTAGATTGGTTATGTTATATATTTATCTTGAATGTATGTATTAACAGCAATTCTTCAAAATAGTTTTATTTTTCAACATTTTTTCTCACATTTGGATGAACCATAGCAGAATAAAAGTTTAAACTACAGGTAAAAAAATCCCAAACTATGTCTCGTGTGATTTGTAGTTTTAAAGATATAAGTACTTAAAGTTATATGTTTAGATAAAACTATTGTTTTTGCCTCATTAAAGGTGTTTTTTTGATACGTTCTGCTAAGGTGATACAATTAAATGAAAAGTATGTTGTTATATATCGTTTGAAAGCTAATTGAATCACATTTTCAATGACAATAAAACTAATTTTTCAAAAATTGAGAAAATCAGCCATTTAATAAAAAATTTATTACAAAAAACATCAAGTATCAAACTTGACAGAGGCAGAAAAATAAACCGTTTAAAACGTCTTCACTATTTTGTAAAAAATTGATCTTCAATATGTCTTAATTAACTGCAAACTTAGGTTGCTGCCTTTACCGTTCACTAAATATTGCTATTTAACAACAACTGCAACATATATAAAACTTAGCAAAATCTAAAACAAGGGGAGCTATCGGACTCAATTACAATTTCATTCTAGGTATAAGATATAATCTAAAAAAAAACATATTCTTCCATAAGAAGTTATAACTTCCAGTTATAAGTTATAACTCAATTTCCAAAGAAAAGGCAACGAAAAAAGTAGGTTAAAGATTTTAGATAATTTCATTTTAAAACTATGTACCCAGGAAAAATAGTTCTATAGAATTTTCTATAAACTTTTGAAAGATATGGTTTATAGAAACTCTATAGAATTTCAATAGAATGTCTATTAATTTCTATAGAAATTGCTATAAAACTTTTTTTTCAACAAAAAAAAAAGTAGAAAAATATATTTCAATACGATTTTTTCAGAAGTTAACAGAAACTCTATAAAAATTCTATTGAATTCTATAAAATTTCTAAAGGCCATATGTTTCAAAAGTTTATATAAATTTCGATAGAACTTTTCTCTAAGTATGCATCATTAATAACTCTTAAATAATTTGATTAGGAATTGCTCATCTTCTCACTAAATTGGAGACATCAATGAATTTTAGCATATTTCTTTCAATGACTGAACTTTTTTTTAGGGTTTTCTTGTTGATGGTGTTGTTGGTAGCTAATTATACATTTAAATTTCTTTATTAAACAAAAAAAATCTATATTTGATTTCTTTTACATTTTTAGCTTGCGCCTGTCAGATACTTTCAGATACTAAGTTTTATCAAAGAAAGTGTGAACAGCAATAAAGTTAAAATTAAACATTGCGTGGAAATTAATGAAAATTTAAAATATGAAAGAGTGAATTTGTGTTTTAAAAATGCACAAAAGCAGCAGTAGCGCAGTGGTAGAGCACTTGCAAAGATCCGTAGTTAAAACCCAACCTCTGGGCAAAATTTGCAACATCGGTTAGGAAGGTGGCGTAAACTTTCTATTAAATGCTCATCAGCGGTTTTTTATGATAAGACCGTAAGAACTCCTTGGGGCACCTAAACAATATTAAAAAAATTATTTCTGTATTACTGTTTTAACTATTTAATGTTTGAAGTCATTTCTTTTAAAAATTTATATATGCACATTTTCTTTTTTTTTTCCATTAGAAAATATTCCTTATATAAAATATGTAGATTGTCTTTAGAATATCCTAAAAAGTCGATAAAATTGCTATATTCCATCGACTCTATAGATTATCTGTATAGAAATTATTATAGGAATATTTTTTTTACAATTTTGAAAATATGGTTTATAGAAACATCTAAAGAAAAATCTCTAAAGTTAGATAGTAAAAAATTTTTCCAATGTCTACAAGCAGAAACCAATTCACTTTTTTTTTTAAGAAGTAGTCGACTATCAAAATTTAAATAATCAAATTAAATAATCAAAGTCTATCAAAAAATGTTGTATATAAAGCCACTTTAGAATCACCTAATACCAGTCTTACCGAAAAGTCCTACATCGGAATTAGTGAAAACACATTCAAGCTCAGATTTGCAAATCATCTTATATAATTTAATGCAACCAGGTACAGGAATGATACGGAACTTTCCAAGGAAATCTGGAAACTTAAAGACGCGGGTAACATGCCTATAATTAAGTGGAACCTAATTAAAAGATGACAATCTTTTAAACCATCTACAAAAAAGTGTAACCTTTGCATCAATGAAAAGTGTTTTATTATGACTTTTGATAGTCGACTACTACTTAAGAAAAAAAGTGAATTGGTTTCTGCTTGTAGACATTGGAAAAAATTTTTACTATCTACCTTTGATTCCGGCGATTAGCAAATATCGGATCACGTATAATTGACGTCAGATGCCGTTGCAAAGCTAAATTTGTATTTTTTATAACGGTTTTTATTTTTTATTTGAATAATATGGCTGATGATTGCCGAATGGTATGAAACTTTTAGTTCCATCATAAAGTTGTATTTTTTTTCATTTAAATTAATTTAATATAATTTGATCTATTTTTTTTAGAAAAAAAAGATACTGATCACTCTTAAATAGACAAGAGTTGTATTTCCAGCAGTATACAACATTTATCAATATATATATATATATATATATATATATATATATATATATATATATATATATATATATATATATATGTATGTATAATATATATACATATATATATATATATATATATATATATATATATGTATGTATAATATATATATATATATATATATATATATATGTATATATATATATATATATATATATATATATATATGTATGTATAATATATATACATATATATATATATATATATATATATATATATATATATATATATATATATATATATATATATATATATATATATATGTATGTATAATATATATATATATATATATATATATATATATATATATATATATATATATATATATATATATATATATATATATATATATATATATATATATATATATATATATGTATGTATAATATATATACATATATATATATATATATATATATATATATATATATATATATATATATATATATATATATATATATATATATGTATGTATAATATATATACATATATATATATATATATATATATATATATATATATATATATATATATATATATATGTATGTATAATATATATATATATATATATATATATATATATATATATATATATATATGTATGTATAATATATATATATATATATATATATATATATATATATATATATATATATTTATATATATATATATATATATATATATATATATATATATATATATATATATATATATATATATATATATATATATATATATGTATGTATAATATATATACATATATATATATATATATATATATATATATATATATATATATATATATATATATATATATATATATATATATATATGTATGTATAATATATATACATATATATATATATATATATATATATATATATATATATATATATATATACATTTATTTATTTAATAATAATTTTTTCTATTTTAGGAAACGTTTTTGTACTTGCCCCTTTATCCTCTTTTTATGAAAAAATTATATGGGGTCTTGGCTAGAAAGTTAAGTTTCTTTGAAACTTTATTAAAATTAAAAGAAAAATTAAACAAGATTAAAATTGTAGAAACATAAATAACTTAACATATGGATATATAGCTTAGGTGGTAGCCACATATGGTTAACTTGTGACTTTAACACTTACACCACATAAGTATTATAAATCTCACCATATATGTATTATAATCATCTATGCCACACAATAAATTGAAATCACAGAGCAAATAATTTTATTAAAAAAAAATAAAAAAAAATAGAAAAACGTATTATATATAGCTTCGAATTTATTTGGAAACTCTTATAATATATTCTTTAAAAACTCTTTATTTTTTTCTTTTAAAAACACATACGGAAAGCAAATAACATCTGCCTAAATTTTTTGAAGACCTATTTTTTTTTTTTAACTATGAGTATTTTACATTTATTCTTGATTTTAGATTAAATATTGATACAACATTGTTACTTTTAGACAATATTTTAATAACTTGCATTTTCACTTTCCCTACTCGGAAACATCCTTTGGGCACCTATGCAACAAAGTCAAAATTTTTTGAAACTGGTCGAAACTGTAAGATATTTTAAATATAAATACTTTGATATATGTTTTATTTTTTTTGTCGTTGAAAATAACAACAGCTTTGCGCAAGTATGGAAAAAAACAATATTGGCCACCCTTAATATTAAACCGACCCACTGTGAAACGTAGTGTATACGTTGTGTGGTATAAAGAAGCAGAATTAACGAATTCAAATGAAAATTTTACGACATTATCAGAGTAATTAGAATCTTATTTTTCATTTAAAGTTTTTTATTATTATTATATTTTCTTTGCCGTATAATTAAATTTACAATGAGAAAAAACCATTCATGTATAAAAATTGGCCGGAGCAAGAAGAAGACATAAACTGTCTTATCGCCAAGCCCCGTTTACATTAACGTCACAAAGTTACAAGTTAAAAACTAAAAGGTTAAAAATTGAAGTACAATACAATATTAGTTCGATTTATTACTTGTGTCTTAAGACACAAGTAATAAATCGAATAAATGTTATTTGTCTGTTCAAAATTAATAGTATATATATTTTTTATTTTAATAAGAAATAAACAAGATACACAAGACAATAGTAAATGAGTAGTGATGACTTTTTCAGGTTTAATTATTTTAGGTGATTTTAGAAGAAATCTTTAAAATCAAAAGTTTTTTCTAATAGATAACGTTTAGATTCTCTTTTGAATTGTTCTAAGGAGATACCTCGAAGAATTTTATTTTTAATTATATTTTTTAAAAAACCTTTCCATATAAATGGTCCCCGGTATTGAATTTGAAATGAATTGAGTTTTAAATAAGATCTTGGAATAACAAAATTATCAGATGAAAATTTAGTGGGATATTTATGAGATATTTCGGTAAAGTAAGACTGAAATATATTAGGAGATAACGCATGTTTTGTTTTAAACGTAAATAGCATAACTTGGTATATATTAAGTTTGTAAATATTAAGCACATTAAGTTTCTTTAAAAGAGATTTACCATTAACAGTTCTGTTAACGCCAAAAATAATCCTACAAGCATGTTTTTGTTTGCTATAAATTTTTTTGAGCTTCCCATAATTGGTACTTGCCCATGCAAGATTACAATAGGAAAGATAACTATGAATAAATGAGAAATATATAATTTTTAAAGATTCCGTATTAAGAAAAGGTTTAACTTTATATAGCATTGAAATATTTTTGGAGGTTTTATTTTGAATAGATCTAATATGATATTTCCATGATATATTTTCATCTAATATCACTCCTAGAAAGTTAATAGTTGACTCTCTTTTAATAACTTTTTTGTTCATAAAGAGATCAGGTAGTTTTAAAAAAAGGTTATCACCTTTACTAGGTTTGTGGAACAACATAAATTTAGTTTTCCCGACATTTAATGAAAGTTTATTATTCGTAATCCATTCATTTATTTTTAATAACTCTTCATTAAAAATTCTAAACAGATCTTTAATATTTCTGTTAGAGTAAAAAAGATTTGAGTCATCAGCTAACAAAATAACGTTTTGAATTTTAGATGCTAAATACAAATCATTAATGAACAGTATGAATAATAAGGGCCCTAAGATTGATCCCTGGGGAACACCACAAGTTATGATATGTTTTTTTTCTTCATTTTCTGTATATATTATGTATTGTTTCCTGTTTGAAAGGTAACTTTTAAACCATTGTAAGTTATTGTTTAATACTCCATACATTTCAAGTTTTTTTATTAGAATATCATGATTAACAGTGTCAAATGCTTTTGACAAATCAATAAAAACTCCTAATGTATAGCAATCATTATTGAACCCATTGGATACATAATTTATTAGATCGACTACTGCATGGTCCGTTGAATGATTTTTTTTAAACCCAAATTGTTTATTATACAGAATATTGTTCTCAGTTAAATAGTTGTTAAGTCTATCATACATAATTCGTTCTAACAATTTAGAGAAACATGGTAAGACAGAAATAGGTCTATAATTGGACATATTTGTATCATCGTCATTTTTAAAAATAGGTATAATCATAGCAATTTTTAATTTCTCCGGTACAATACCGGATTTTAGAGAAAGATTAAAAATGTGAAACAGTGATGGTTCAATAATATCAAACACAGCTTTAACTACATTTACGCTAATTTTATCAATGCCCGCACATTTATTAATTTTTAGACAGTTGAAAGCATTGCGCATCTCACTTAAGTTTAAATTAGATTCTATCATAGATGTGTTGGGTGTATTTATATAAGATTCGAAGTTGTTTGAGTTGGTTTTTGGAATTTTATCAGCTAATTTTGGTCCAATATCAAGAAAAAATTTGTTGAGCTTGTTAATTATGACTTCTTTATTATAAATTATATCCCCGTCAACTAAAAGTTTTTCTGGCAATTTATTATTTTGACATTTATTTGTACCGATTATCTGCTTAATTACATTCCACGTCTTTTGTGTGTTTCCATGTGTTTTTTCTAGCAATTTTGCATAATAATTTTTTTTAGATTGTTTCTTTATTTTTTCAAACAAGTTTTAATAATTTTTATATTTTGTTTCATTTTTATATGTTTTATGTTTTAAATATTTTTCATAAAGGTTTTGCTTCCTCTTTGATGATTTGAGTAAACCT
>NC_061165.1:28248871-28276371 GCF_022113875.1 Hydra vulgaris
AAGTATACTGAATATATTATAAACAGTAGAAAACTAAGTAGACTTTTAAGAGATTTTTAATAATTTTAGTGCAGGTTCTTTGCCAGATCTTGGAGTTACAGTGGTACATAAATTAAAAAAAAAATGTTGCTCAATATTACACAATGATGTTCTTCCATATCCAATAAATAATAGTCTGATATAATCATAAAAATACTACTTAAAGATTTTCGGCATACATGATCTTTAACTATTTGAAAAACTACAAAACAAAAAAATGTCCATTGGCATGAATTATCAGTTGGAATTTTTAATCCACCACGATCCAAAAATTTAGAAAACTGACCATATTTCTGAAAATAGAACGTTGTTTGATCTAAAAGTTCATAATCAGTTCGTTCTTTATCATTTCATGTAACATAACCAGCAATGTGAATAAGTGACATTTTAACATCATCAGCAATAGAAGATTCTAGATCTTGCAAGTTATCAAGAATTTCGCAGCAGTCTTCAGACAATTTGTAATCACATAACGCACATTGATGACCAGACTTCACATTAAAATTGTCAATATCTACATTTAACTTCAAAAGTAAAGATGCATGTTTGATACGTAATTTTTCAATAACTTGTTGAACACTAAGAAAATATGCACCACCAGAACCTTGACGAAGTATACTATATTCTTTTTCCAGGTGATCTGAAGTAAATTGACCAAGAAGTACATAGTTTTGCGTAGTGTTAAGTAAATATCTACATAAATCTACTAGTCCATAACAAGTTTGATGTATACAAGTTGCAGTATCTTTAGAAAGCCGTTTAATACGCTTACCTTTGGGACCTGCCATTTTAAGTGCCATATCACCAAATTGTAGTATTAAATTTAAACGGTTGTCACAGGATTGTTGATAACAGCCTGCAAAGGATCATTATGCCTTGTATCAGCACCAATGGCTTTGACATTTAAAATTTTCCACCAAATAATAACTTTATTAATAGGGGAGAGTCGGGTAATGGCGAACGCGGGGTAACTCCGAACAAGGTTGTTAAGGCATGTTAGAAAAGGATAGCTGACAATCTTTTTTTTTCTGACAAGAGTGGGTTCCATGCTCAGTTCCAGACGTGCAATAGTGTATTATAAATGCGCAGGTTCTTCACGGTAGATTGCTTTTAAGTTTTTCTCTTAGTTTTATGTAATTTTTATTTGCGAAACATTTATGTATTGGCTATACTATGTATATAAAACCACACTTTTATTTATGTTGTTGCAAAGTATCATAATCATGGAGTTTGTAACACGTATTATATTTAGGGTATGATAATACTACCTCAATATATTCGTTTAATTTCATTTGGTTGTAACGCGGGGAAATAACGAACGATCTTAGTGGGGTAATCGCGAACACTTATTGTCTTCAAAGTATTCTAGCGTATATGATAACACACGGATGATTCTTAAATAAAGTTATTATACATTATTTATTTAGTTTATTATTGTAAAATTTTTATATATATACATATATATATATATATATATATATATATATATATATATATATATATATATATATATATATATATATATATATATATATATATATAAGTATATATATATACACGGTATGTTCGGAATTACCCCACGTACGTAGGGTAATTCCGAACACCGAAGGTTTTGTTTTTAATCGAATTTTTTATTTTTTAATAAGATATATGAAAATTGCTTTTGAGTGATTCTAACCAAATGGATAGACTAAATAATAAGCAAAAAATATCATTAATATATAGTAATAATTGTCTTTAATTCGCATTCCCGCTTAGCTGTTCGTCATTACCCCACTCTCCCCTAAATATAGCAGTGTCGTTAACAGCAATATGTATCATGTCAGGATGTTGCAAAAGAGCAGCATAAGTTTTTTCTGAAAATACTCTTAAAACTGTTAATACACACTGTCGTTCAACAGGTTTAGGAGAAATAGAAGTTTCATTCAGGTCAGATAACTTTATAAAGCTTCTGGATTCTGCATTGTAAAGCTGCTTTAAATGAGTCCATTTTGCAATCCTGGTTACTCCGTTATCGTCAAATATTAATTCCTGAGTTTTTTCAGTTAACCAAAGATTACGAATATTTTTTATAAGGTGTACAAAATCATAAAGTAAATACTTTCCATCTACTGTTAACCATGGTTTTCCCGGAATGAATGTGTACATTTTAAGAAAAGCCTGATTGACACGATTCCCATCACATATAATAGCTTTTACATTTGTACTGACTGAATCAATTATTTGACTAGTTAAATTAATCTGTTCAAAAAAAAAATCAGATCATAATTTTGATATTGGTATCATTTTAATTAACACCTTTGGACCCCCATTTAAACAAACAGCCATAATCCCTAACAATGTTTTCGACAATTCAACTGGGTTATCCTCCGATCTACCAAAAATAGTTCCACCATGGTAAAGCAAACTTTTTTTAACATATGTTTCATCATGTAGTATGATACATAATTTCTGCTTATCCGGAAGAGAGTTAAAAAATTGAATAAATAAACTTGTTTTCATTAATATTAGAAATTTTTGAAGTAATTCGAGTCAGTGTTGAAATAGATGGAAGTTGATAATCATTTCTTAAGCGATTATATAATGCCCTTGGATGTTAAGAAATATACAAAAGAGCGTATAAGTATTTCAGGTGTATAAAGTACACCTGAAATACTTATACGCAGTATAGTAATAAAAATCTCCAACTAATTTTGGTCCCATAACTGAAACATGTTGCATAATTACTTCTTTTTTATTATCAATTTTCAAAGAGCTTAAAAAACGAAGTATCTCATCAAACTTAGACCAGGAGTCAACAGTTAAGATTCGATTTACTGTTAAGCTAGAAATGTGACACTTAATCCCATAATGAAATGTTTCAAAGGTAAGATTTTCATAAATTTTAAGTACAAAAAAAGGTATTCCATTAAAAAATTGCAAAGATTGTATAACAACATAGCCATCAACCATAAACAATATAACTGGATATTGGTGATCACTGCTATCAATAAACTTGTTTTTAATGTCACAAAAAGTAGCTTTATCCCTTTTAAGAAATGTATCTAGCTCATCATCTATTGTACTTCTAATGCCACTTAAAGATCTTTTGGTAGATCTTTCAGTTGGATAACCAGTTGGAATTTGAGATAAAGGTATTCCTAGCCAAACAGAAGGAGGATTTTTTGGTCGACGTTTTCCTCCACGCACTTTAACTGTATCAAAATGTGGAGGTCAGTGTAACTCACAGATAACAGTATACTTGGTAACAACCAAATTAGAGTTTGGAATAGCTTTTATCCATTTTTCACGCTCAACGTTATTACTTGGAAACCGATAGACTGATATTTTATTAACTTCACTAGATATTTTGTTTTTTTCACTTTGATAGTTGGTGTGACAAGCATACACACAACATTTATTTGGCATGATGATTTAATCTAAATTTTATAAATATATTATTTGCTTTAAATCATATCTGCAAATCCATGTTTAAATTATTTAAGTTTATTAACATTGTATTATATTCCATTATTTAAATATTTGTCATAAACGACATGACATTGTATCTGGTCTGAACGTGGAAAAATAATTTTTTCGCCGTAAAAAAGTAGGCCTCCACAAAAAAATCCGGTTGCGCGATGAATAGGCCTGTAGTAGAGAACGCTATGATCTTGATACAAACTATGAGCATCATTAAAAAAGTAAATAAAATGTATCAAACTTAGTGAAAAGGCAGACTTTTACTTGAAAGACAAACAAATTAATAATTATAGCCCAAATAATGCATTCAATGGATCTATTCACATTTTAAAAACCCAGATAATATATCATCTTAAACGTCATTATAAGGCGTCCATAATAACAGGGCCGTACCAAAGGCCGGGCCAGCCGGACCGCGGCCTGAGGCGCCAAAATTGGGAGGGCGCAAAATTCCCTAAATTAATTTATTTATTTTCACATTATGAAACTAATTTGCGTAGCGTCACTTTTATGTTGATTAGAAAATTAATTAAAATTGCGCCTCCTAACGAACTTTAAAATAAAAGCTCATTTACCAAACAGAAGAGCGCCCTTAAACACTAAAAAGTTGTATTTTCTGAACATTATTTATTACAATAAAACGTGCAAAAAAAATATCTGGTGCTGAATTTAAGAACGACAATTAAAAACCAAGAATTATTTATAATATAAACAAATGATTCATTAAGAATGATATAAATTAACTTAACGCACACATTAAAAATTATTCTAAAAAGAAAAAAATATAGAAAAAAAGAACTTCGAATTTAAAAAAAAGAACGCCTAATTTAAGCGGCTTAAATAAAAAAACAAATGATATGAAAGCTAAAGAAAGTAAAGTAAGCAAATAATAATAAAAATAAAGAGGGAGAAGAAAAGAAAAAAGAAAAAAGAAATAATAGAAGAGCGCAATTAAAAAATAAAAAAGTTGTATTTTTTGAACATTATTTTTTACAATGAATCGTGCAAAAAAATTATCTGGTGCTGAATTTAAGAAGAAAAGAAGAGACCGTCTTGAAAGTGACGCAAAACTAAGAAATTGTTTCTAGAAGTGGTTGGTAACATACTCTTCTGTGGAAAAACAAATTATTTCAAAGGATATTTGCAATGAAGTTGATAATGATTCAACAGCTGAAGTTGTTGCTACATCTTTAATTACTGACTTAAATTCATATCATCCATTGAAATTAATTGAAGAGGAGATTTTGATTGGCCAAAGTCATGACGAATTTGGACCAAATGATTCAGAAGCACAAGAAGATAGAAATTCTCAGCTTTCAACACCAATTAAAATGGGCAACAGTGAATTTCCTCCTGAAATCTCAGAAATTTCAGCAACCTCAGGAGAAAACTTTCAACACAGTGATCCAGCTACATGGCCTAAAATGACAGATAAAACAAGGTGCTTTTTGATTCAGCATGGGCCGGAGCAAGAAAGAAGAGAATTTTTCCCAAACACACTTTGTGACTTTGACAACAGAATGCGACACTTCAGCTCAAAATGGTATGAAAAAAATCATCCCAATGGTGAAAAATTTGTTCGCTACTGGCTGCTGTACAGCAACAAAAAAGATTCTTTGTTTTTGCTGTCTGCTATTTTCAACGACAAAAACCAACAATTTTTCAGAAATTTCAAAAGGATTTTGTGACTGGAAAAAACTAAACCCAAGAATTCCATAACACGAAAACAGCAATGAACACCAAAGATGCTTTTCTGATTGGAAAAATCTGGAAAAAAATCTCAAGGAAGGAAAGACCTTGGATTCTGATCTGCAGAGAGTTATCAACGGATAGATGAAAAAGTGGAGAGATATCTTGAAAGTGATTGTTGATGAAATTTTGTTCTGTGCCAAGAACAATCTTGCCCTTCGGGGTTCAACAGAAGTAATTGGAGAGCAAAACAGTGGCATCTTTCTGAACTTAATTGAGCTGATAAGCTATTATTATCCTTTAGTGGCTGAACACGTTGCATCCGTTAAGGCAAAGAAAACCACAACATCCTACTTTTCTCTTCGAATTCAAAATGAGCTGATTGAATTACTTGGGCAGAAAGTAAGGAATGAAATTTTGTCAAATGTCAGAGAAGCTAAATACTACTCTGTTTTGTTTGACTGCACTCCAGATGCCTCCCACAAAGAGCAGATGACCCAAATAATGTCCACATCACTGAGGAAACCTGTACAATTGAGGAAAGCTTTGTGGACTTCATTGAATCTCACAAAAAAACTGGAAAGGGCCTTGCAGCTGAAATCACCGAAAAACTGGAGAAGGATGGCCTGAGCATTTCTGATTGTCGGGGCCAAGGTTACGACAATGGAGCCAATATGTCTGGAAAATATAATGGCGTCCAAGCTCACATCCATTCTCTAAATGAGTTTGCAAGATTTGTTCCATGTGCAGCTCACACTTTAAACCTTGTTGGTGTCCATGCTGCTGAAGTTTCTCCACTCATGATTACATTCTTTGGAAAAGTTCAAGCCATCTTTAACTTTTTCTCAAGTTCTACCTTAAGATGGGAAAAACTGATGAAAACATTATTATTATTATTATTATTAAGGTTTACAAATTGGATTTGTATAGGCATGAAATGCCTGTCAACCTGTCTTATGATTACTATATAAATATACTAGTCATAAATTGTTTTTTCTTCTTTTAGATAATTGTCGAGTTTGTTTTTAAAATTGCTTACGGAAGTAGCATTTACAACGTCATCTGGGAGGGAGTTCCATTTGTTGATTACTCGTAAGGTGAAAAAGTATTGACGAGAAGCTAAACGAGAATAAGGTTTTTCTAGTTTAAATGAATGTCCTCTTGTAATAGAATTTATAATTGTTTTTGGAAAGATCGTTTGACAGTTGTAGTAGTTGTTTAGCCATTTATAGACGTCTATTAAATCAGCCCGGATTAGTCTGTATCTTATGGTTGTCATATTAAGTTTCAATAGTTTCAATATGAAAACATTGACCATCTCACTAAAGGGAAATAGTGGTCTTCCAAAAAAAAAGCAATCACCCCACTACACAAACAAATCAAAGAAGTTCTTCAAGTTTTGGAATCCATAATTCAGACTCCCAAGACAAATACTGTCTCAGTTTGCAGTGCAAAAGAGCTCATCATTCAAATTGATTTCAGTTTTCTGTGTTTGCTGGATTTGTGGTGTCAAATTCTTTTTTTAATTGACTGGGAAAACAAACTGCTTCAGTATAAAAACATTACAATTGACATTGCAGCAAAAAAAAATGAAAGGACTGAAGGCTTCCATTCAGAATCTGAGAGATGGGGTGAACAACATTATCAAAGCTGCTGCAGAAACAGCTATCCAAATTGGAATTGAAGGAGACTTTCCTATGAAGAAAAAGCGCAAAGTGAAGCAGATGGCACTTTATGAAGCTGAAGATGACTTTTTCCGTTTGTCACCAGAAACAGATTTCGGATCCCAGTGCAACCTTGTGTTTGACAGCATTCTCACACAAATTGAGTGGCGGTTTGAAGCTATGTCTGCAGTATCCTCAGATTTTGACTTCCTCAGTGGACATTCTCTCTCCAAAAGTTCAGTGAATGAACTCAAGACTAAAGCCAAAAATTTGTCTAAAATTTACAAGGCAGATTTAGATTCTTCAGATTTCCAGTCAGAAATGGCAAGCTTTAAATATCAACCTGCTGCCATGATGGAAAACTTTGAAAAATCTAGCCCGATGGACATTTTGCAGCTCATTAATAAATACTCATTGACTGATGCTTATCCTAACACGGCAATTGCTATTCGCAACTTTCTCACTTTACAAGTTACAGTTGCCACGTGTGAAAGAAGTTTTAGTAAACTTAAGATCATAAAAAACTATTTGAGATCAAGTATGGGCCAAGAACGTTTGTCTTGTCTGGCAGTAGTTTCAATTGAGCATGAAGTGGCCAACGCACTTGATTTTGATGATGTCATTAGTGACTTTGCCTCCAAAAAAGCCAGAAAAGTGACCTTGAACTGAAGTTTGTGAAACATTGGTGACAAATTGTTCTTTTAACTTGATGCGATAAATTTTGTGATCAATAATTAATTTTTTTTTAATGTTAATATATATATATAATGTGTTTTTTGTATATTTTTTTGGGAGGGGGGCGCAATTTTATTTGCTTGCCCGAAGCGCAAAGTTGGCCTGGTACGGCTCTGCATAACAATATTATTATCATAAAGCTTCAATAATAATGGCTTTGTATCGAAATTGGATCTCCTAGACTTTATTTACATAAATCTCAGAAAAATTGACTGTAAGTGTTAAAAGAAATGATTTTTAGAATTGTTTATCACACAATGGAGTACTATTTTACTCCAATTGGAATCTTTCGTTTTAGGGCTTTCACAAATGTGTTTATGTTGTAAATGCGAATATTAACAGTTTAAAGGGCTTTCATAAATGCTGTTACATTTTACCCCAAAATTGCTAATAGAAAATAATTACTTTATTTTTAGTATTAATTTTTTTTTTTATTGATTTTTCTTAATGAAAAAAAGAACATATGTATTGTAATTTATAAAAACAATGTTATTTACCAATAAACAGATCTAACATATACATATCTTGAAACTTAGCAACTTTAAAAACTAATAAATTACCTTGTCATCAAAAAAATCACAAAGTTTGAGCTCTCGCATCCCTAATGATATCGAATGATATAATTGTTTTGTCAAAACATTTGACAACGTTTATGTATTTATTATAAAAAAAATTTAATAAATACATAAACGTTTAAAAATTAAAAATGAATTTTTAAATAATTTATGAATTACTCAAAAAACGAAAAAATGATATTCTAGATTCTAGAATATCATTTCGTGATCTTTGAATAACTTCCTTGTTTCTTCTAGAATCTAAAAGAAACAAGGAAGCTATTCAAAGATCACGAAAAAGTATTCATATTAATAACAGCTGCAAATATAAAAATACGTACTGAGCGGTTAGAAATGAATGAAAAATTTGATAGCAAAACTATTAAATCAATAACATTGAAATAAAATTAAAAACAACAAATAAAAAAGTTGTCTTTTGCAGCTGTTTGAAATGAAAATCGGAGGGTCAGTGAATACAAGGTGTAGAAACTCTTTGAAGATATAATTGGTTTAAAAATAAAAAATTGAGAGGTCTGGAACTAGAAATACACATAAAGTTCGACCAATAGTTATTAAACTACTAAATTATCAAGAAAAAGTAGACATTTTAAAACAGGTGAAAATTTTAAACGGGAAAAATATTTATATAAATGAAGATTACTGCGTTGAAGCTACAACTATTAAAAAATAGCTTCAAGAACAATTAAAAAGGGAATGAGAAGGTGGAAAATACGCAGTAATATTGTACAATAAACTAACCATTTGCGACTGGACTCCCATAGAAAAGTAAAAATTTTATGTTTTTATTTTATTGTTTTGCCTAAATTCTTATTTTAAAATAGGAAAAAACTTATTATCTCATTTTAATGCTAAAAACAACACATTCATTGATAATGAAATAAATAAAGAAAAAGCTTTTCTAATTAACAAAAACATACTTTAAGAAAACAACCTTGAATCAAATATTAGCTTAAATCAAATATAAGGATAGGAAAGTGATGGAAAATATAAGCTCTTATTATTACAATTCAAACTTTTCAACACTAACTGCTAACATAGAAGATAAAGAACTATCCATTCTGCATCTAAATATCAGGAATATACAAAAATAAATTTGATAAGAAATTTTATTTAGTGTCAAAATAAACTTTCAAGTTATATGCTCAACAGAAACAAAGTGCAGGAATAAAGAAATTGAAAATCTATCTCTAACTTTCAAATTTCAAGTTTCAAAACTCTAACTTTTAAAATAATAGTTATAAAATTATTTATCAAATAAGAGGATCTAAAAAATCAGGAGAAGCATTCTGCATTTTCATACACCATTCTTAATATTTTAAACTTTGTGTGAATTGTGCTAAATAGCAACTAATTACTCAATTAACCATTGAAGTATTAATCGACACCAGCAAAAACGGAGTTTTGTACGTCATATATAGACCGCCTTCAGGTTATATAAAAGCATTTAACAAACACTTATAATATTTATTTACAAAAAATGATAATTGTGGCAAACTAATTTATTTTGTAAAATTAAAGGGTCAGAAATTTTACCAATGTTACATTTCAAAATGGGTACATTTCAACAATTAACAAACCAACACGCATAACAAAAACAGTGCTACATTAATTGATCAAGTCATAATTAACAATTTCTAAAACATAAAAGTTAAGACGGCAATATTCAGGGCCGTACCGTGAAATTTTTTAGGGAAGGGGGGTGTTTTTGAAAAAAAAAGGCAGTTTTAAAAACCCAAACAAATATCTTACTAAATTTACTTATAAAATTTTTGTGAAACATTGCTATATTTTTGTAAACAATGTTTAAATAAACGAATTTATTGTTCTCCAAACATTTTTTCTTTTTTTATACTGTATAGGTGTATAAGCAGGTTCCTTGTTAAAAAATGGGTATTGATTCAAAGATTAATAATACTTTGATAAATGGTTTAAATTTTCATTCAAAAACTAAAATTTCATACGATTTTCTAGATGTAAAGTAAAAAATAATTTTGTTTATAATCAACAATTTTATTGTAGTGGATGTTGATGATGGCTAATAAACCAAGTCTATTTGGATTCATACTGGCTCTCAAAATGTCTACTTTTTCTCATGTTCTTAACCTTGCATTGCTAAAAAGCTGCGTTCACATTCTGCGGACGTTATGGGTAGTGTACATCCGATCTTTAGAAGCTTAAAGAGATTAGGATATTGATTTTCATTGCAGAATTTAATGGCTTTAGCTAGAGTATTAGGCCTGTCTTCAGGTATAATAACAGACTTTTGTATTTTCAAAAACATGAACTCTTGATCTACAGCTTCTGAGTTTGGAAGATCATTTTTATACTTTTCAACTAACTCCTGGAAAGCAGTTATCTTCTCACTGCAAATTATTGAAGGAACCAACATTTAACCTTAGCAGCAATGCAATTAGTCTTTTGGAATCGTATTTTGATTTCTGAAATGATGACGTCGAGAAAAGATATAATCAAGGCCCGTTTATAATATTCATGGGGAATCTCTGCACGTACGTTATTTCTGCAGGCTTGTGTAGGCTGCAGTGATTCTGGGAATCATTGGTTCTACAAATAATTTACTTGCCATACGAGTAGCTTGTTGGTCAGTTGCGTAAGTTTCTTTTTCAACATATTTCCGTGGATGGTTCAAATCGTCGATTGATTCTTGAATGTTACAGTATGCATACACAATATCAGTTGTGCACCCTTGTAACCTTTTTGTTATATACGACAACGGGTGAAGTTAGTGGTACAAAGTTATAATACCAATTATGAATTCGAACTTAGTAAGTGCATTAAGTAGTGATTTGGCCTCTCGTTTTTCTTGTGCGTCCCAATCCATACTAAACTCTATATTGAACTGTTCTATATTAGAGTGTATTCCTAAAATAATCTCTAATGCCTCTGCCATAAATGGTATAGCTAAATAAAAGTGTTCAAATGCGGCATCTCTTTCTGACCATCTTGTTTTGCACATCCCTATTAAAATCATTTTTCTTTCAGTTGATTACAACGGATCTCTCCAACATGTTTTGGCAGGCGCTCTCTTTTCGGAGAGGTCTTGAAATAAATGGATATATTTCTGTTTACCTCCAAAATGTTATCAATGATTGGTATTTTCGATGTTGCAGCAGTTGATAAATTCAAGTTATGTGAGCTACAATGTGTTACAATTGGTTTTGGTGATCCCTTTAAAATATAGCTGGCAACACTTTTTTTTACAGATTGCATGTTTGGTGCACCATCATAACATTGGCCTCTACAAGAACTAAGATCAATTCCACTTTCGCTATAAAATTTCATCAAGCTTTCCCCAATACCTTTGCTTGTTATCCTGTCAAGATTCAAAAAGTCAAGAAATACATCTTTAATCTCTTTTTTTCCGTTTACTTATCTCATGCATACTGATAGAATTTGTTGGTTTGCAGTTGTTACCTCGTCTGCTGAAATTGAATGGTAGTTTGCAGATTTGATTTCATTACTTAGCCGCTCTTGAACAACTTTTCCTTCCAGTTATATCAATTAATTCATTTTGACTCTTGGGGCCAAGGTAGCTGACATCTTTTCGTAATGGTGTTTGTATATATGCATTAAGTTATGGCAAGCTTTCCCGCGGTGCTTTCCCGCGGTGCTCTGTGATAAGACCATAAGGACTTTTGGGAGCAAATAAACTACAAAAAAAAAAGAAAAAAAAATTCTTGCACAATTGCAATAAAGTTTCTAGGATTAATTTTTGGTCTGAGTTTTCCATAAACTGTTCATAAGTTCCACGAAATGGAAGTCCTTGTTTCCCCATCAAATGCACTTTTCTACCTAATGTTTCAACAATGTACGGGTACATTTGTTTTCGGTTTTTTAAAGTGCTATCGCTTTGTAATAGAATGGTTTGTCTTGGATCTTCAAAACAACAGCAAGTACCATTAGCTTGTTCGATAGCTTCTTTATGGTATCTATAACCTATATGTAGTTTTTGGTTTTCTAAAACATTGTACCATTCTTTATATCTACGGTTAACAAAAGCTCTCAAAGATTTTTTTTTTATCCTGCTTAAGAAATAAAATGTAATATATGCAGTAGACTGCCTCTTCACTTTTGCTGTAGACAAATCCATTTTTATAAATATTCTTCTTTACAAGCGCGTTTGCAACCATGTTTTAATATTTTGGGAAATTGAAAATGTATCTTCTGTTTTAAGTTATTTTTAAACATTTTGTATATTTTATGTGGTGATAATTCTTAATTTCCGCGCAAATGTTTGAGAATATCATATTTTTTTCTTATTCTTTAAAATTTCATTCTTTTAAATTTGTTTGATCTACTTCGCATGACAAGCTTTTGTTAACATTAATATCATCTTTAATGACTTCCTCGTTTTCTTCTACTTCGGGTAATGTTTTCGGTTATTTATTTAATGTAATTGGTTACATTTTGAGAACTGTTGATAATGAAAAACACTTGAAACGTAAGTAATTAATAATAAACTTTCAGATCTTAAACTATACCAAAATTAAATAACTCGCGTAAACATTGTCGCGTTCACTAGCGCGGCAACGACTTCTTGTTATTGGTGTTATATTGTCAGCGGTTAATCCCACGCTTTCTCTCTAACTCCTACTCTTCTTCTACGCAAACGTTGTAACTTCTTGAGCACGTTTTACATTATTGTACACTTTATACGAGAATATATTTATATACATATCAAAACAGTATGGTTTGTTAATGAACCACACAAACATTACTATAAAAAGCAAGTAATAGCCAAAGTGCTATCATAAAAAAATGTAACGTATAAAGAATATCTTTATCAAGTTAATATCAAACTAATCAAACTAATTATTATAAATAGAAGATCAAAATAACTTTTTTACTTAAAATATCCAGCTAACGATTTGCATTTCTTTGCAGCATCTTAAAGCTCTTTTTTATCAGCTGCTCGTTTCCTAATTTGTTTAGGCATGTTAACATCGTTTGCTTTTAAAAGTGAATTAGTATTAGTAGAGAATTGTAATTACAGTATAAACTATGGAGAGACTATTTTTCATTTTTCGTTTGCAAAAGATTTCACAATGTAATGACTTGTGATGTCGCCTTATGCCCTAAGTAAAAATTGTTTCATGAGAATGATTCATAAAAATCAATTAATTATCATAAAAATTTTGATTAAATAATTTGACTTCAAAAAAAGTCTAGAAACATTTTTGGCGTCAAATTAATAAATGCACATTGCATAAAGAGGGGGGTCAATCGCAGCCAACGATCTTTTCCCCCACGGTACAGGTCTAATATTTGTCACATTTCAGACCACTTTCCAGTGTTTATAGTTTCACAATCAATAAAACATCAGGAAAAAATAAAATTAAAATACGAATAATTAATAATTGGTTCTTTAATCTTTTATCAATCTTTTACCTACAATAACTTGGGTAACTATTTTAAAAAATAAAAAAATGCAGAGGAAACTTATGATTTGCTTGTAATGATGAAAAAAATTTTTTTGTAAATCGCTATCACGTTTAGAACTAATATGTTTCCAAAAATGTATACAAAATTAAATAAAATATTCTATACTAAATTTTATTCTTCTTACTATCGACATACTTTACAACTTTTTGTTATTATGCTTTAACTGTTTATATATATATAATATTTTTTAATAGATGTTTTGCAAAAAAAGCAATAGTCTTTTGAGTTTGCATTTTTATTTTCTAAAAAAAGGGTAAAAAAGGGGAACACATTGTAGAAACAATATACAGTTATAAAAGCAATAGTTTTTTTCAGTAAGAACTTTTGTTTTCGATTATTATTTTTGAGTGGTGATTATTTTCGAGGATTATTTGCGTACAAATTTATATTATTATTTTAATTCATTTTTTTTTTTTTTTATTTATTTATTTATGTAAAGCAATCATTTACAATAAAGGTAATTTCCGATAAAATATTTAAAAATGTTAAATACAAGTACATTTCATTATTTATAGTAGTTACGAGACCGGAGAACCTGAAGAAGTTAAAATCTTATCATCAATAACCTTGAATAATAAAAATTGAAAACAAAAGTGTGTTGTTAGAAAAAATTATGTAAAGAATATTAATTGGCAATAAATTCGATTGTATTCTTTTTAAATTTTCGAGAAGTATTGGCTTCTTTAAGTTTACAACTCTTGCGTAAAATGCTTTCGTAGCATTGGGCTGCAATAGGAAATGGAAAAGCTCGTAAGTTTTAATGTAGTAGTAGTAGTAGTAGTAGAAAAATTGCTGCAACAGGTTTCCCTGTATAGCCTACATGTTTTGGCAGCCTTATCTACTTCATACACTAATTTTATTCATATTAATATATAACAATTTACAATAAGATATATAGTATGAAGTATAATTTTGTACTTTATTGTTTTCTAAATTTCCTTTTTTTTTTTTTTTAGTTATTATCTCAATACTTATGCGGATTATTTGAAATTTCTGCATCAAGCTGAGCCTTGAAACTGTTAACTGATGAAGCGCATACAACTTCTGACGACAATGCATTCCAATGATTCATTATTCGATTAGTAAAAAATTGGTGCCTTTGCTCGCAATTTTGAACATATGTTCCAGTCATTTTTAGATGATGTCCTCTAGTTTTTATTTTATTTGACTCCCCAAAACGAACGACATGGGGTTCACTCCATGAGACAATGTCTATATTATTAATAATTTTATAGACCTGTATCAGATCTCCGCTAATGCGACGGGTTTCTAAAGACGTTAAGTTTTGTATATTCAGACAATCTTTGTTTAACATATGACGGTACGAAGGTATTAAACGGGTAGCTCCTCTTTGTACTTTCTCAATTTTTTCAATATCTATTCTTGATGATGGATTGTTGGCTGCTACCGTAAATTCTAGATGAGGTTGTATAAAAGCTGTATAGAATTTAGGAATATAGAATTTTAAGTAGTTGTCGACTCATGTGACTGAAAGTACGATACAACATGCCTAATACACGGTTAGCTTTATTGGTTGCAAAAGTTGAATCGTTATGCCAATTTAAGTCTAGCGTAATCATGATGCCAAAATCATGTTCGACTAAAGTCGATTCTATTTTGATACTGTTATTGTTATTAGCTAGCATTGAGTCGACATAAAAGTTGTTGTTTTTTTTACCTATGTGCATGATTTTACATTTATTGAGATTAAGTTTTATTTTCCAGGTTTTACACCAACCGGCTATATTGTAAATATCAGTTTGAAGCATTTGTGAAGCTACACGGGCCAGCAGTTTAGTGTCATCAGCATACATTTTACATGGATAGTTAACAATATCGGATATATCGTTCACAAAAATGATAAAAAGTATTGGACCTAATACGGATTCTTGAGGGACGCCACTAAATACATCAAGCCACAAGGAAACATAATCGCCCATCACGATTCGTTGAAAACGCTGGTGTAAAAACGATTTTATTCAATTCAGGAGATTTCCAGTAAAACCATATACCTCAAGTTTGTAAATTAGTCTCTTGTGGGGAACCAAATTGAATGCTTTACTGAAATCTATAAAAGCTACGTCCATAGATATCTTCTCAGATAATGCTTTTGACATCATATCAATCGACTCCAACAAATTAGTCACACAAGCTTTTTTATTGACAAAACCATGTTGATTTTTTGAAATAAGGCTATGTTCGACTACTAGATTGACCATAGTGTCACGTAATATTTTCTCCATCACTTTACATACAATTGATGTCAAGGATATAGGCCGGTAATTGCTTGGTTCGAGTCTACTTCCGTTTTTAAAAAGTGGTGTTACATTAGCTTTTTTCCATACTTCAGGACAACACCCACTATCTAGCGACTTCTGAAAAATTGCGCTTAAAGGTATTGAGAAGCTGTCGGAACAGTTTTTCAGTACATATGCGCTTACACCATCCAAACCAACGGTTTTGTGAACTGATAAATTGCTCAGTGTTTTTTTAACCAGATTTTTGCGTTATTTTCTAGTATCTGCAGATGGCTTCAGTTAGTTTTATAAAATATGGCAGTTCATCGTCTTCATTTTTGTTGAAAACGCTTTGAAAGTGATTGTTTAGCCGATTTGCAATTTCTATTGGATTTGTGACAGTCTCCATTGATTCCGTTTAAGTCTGTTATTGTAGTTCTAACATTTTGTTTGCTATTAACATAGTTGAACAGGATCTTTGGGTTGTGCTTCAATTTTATCGCTAAATCAAGTTCAAGCTCAAAAAGAGCTTTATATATGCTTCTTCGATTGAATATTACACGCTTTGTATTCGTTGACTAGTTTAAGATTTTTATATCCATTCGCTCTCAATCGAAACCATAGTTTATTTTGAGCTTTTATTTTATTTTTGATGTCATTACTCATCCATTCGCTTCTACGACGAATCTATTTTGAGTCACTGGGGCATAAGTTTTGCATGTAGCCTCGAGGTGGTTCAGGAAAATGTTATAACAGTCATTAGTATTGCGTCCATTGAATTCCATCTGCCATTTGATATTGTTAAAATATTCGGATATCTATAAAGTTACTTTTATGATAAATGCGTTTTTCAATGCGTTTTCCTACAACTGCAGCACTTTTAACAACGTAATCCCATTAAAGGACGTGGTGAGGTTTTTTCAGATACATTAAAGGTGCATGGTGAATAATATCGAGGACCCAATTTTCATTTTCGGCTATAATTAGATCAAGAGCGTTGTTTGTTTCTTCAAGTTGAAAAGTGGGCTTAGTAACAAATTGTATCAAAAACGACTCGGCGAGGATGTCAATAAAATTACTTAAAAGGGTATCTGTAATGCTGAAAGTTGGGATACTGCTTGAATCCCAGTTAATCCCAGGCAAATTAAAGTCTCCACAAATCAACAAGCCGTTGTATATATTAGACAGAAATTCATTTGCTTTAATAATGGACGTTTCAATATTCTCGAGTGGATCTAGCATGTGTGGCCTGTATATGCAACCCAGAAGGATGTGTTCGGAACTGTACGATATTTTGCACCAAATTTGTTCAGTGGAATCTAATAAAACAATTTCGCTTACTTCATTAGGTTTTAATGAAGTATCGGCATAAATAGCCACCTCACCTCATCTACTGAACACGCGATCTTTTCTGAATAACGTATAGTTTTCAATGTTAGTTATCGATGATTCATGCCACCAAGTTTCTGTAACGAAGATTATTTTAGGCTTGTATATCTCAATTAATGCTAGAAACTCTGACATTTTATTGTTAAGGGATGTAACATTGGTATAACAACATGGTATTTTATGGAAAGCTGACTGTTGTATTAGACTAATATTTGAAAATGACTTAAGCTCTAAAGAAGTTTCGTTTATATTTAAATTGTATGGTTTTAAATAATGTACGGAAAGGTTTTTTAAATCTTTCGGTAGATCAAGTATTGTATTGATTTAATGTTTTAGGGAAAATATTTTTGAAAGCTTTTTTTTTTTTGAATGATGTTGAAACAAAAAATGTGTAAATTTGAAAATATTTAATTTATAAATGTTAAGTGCCCTCATGTTTTTTTAAAGAGGTTTAGCATTTGTGAAGCGATTTTGAAAATGAATAATGCGTGCTACATGATTCTGTTGTTTAAGGAGACATTCGAGTTTAGATTTACTACCCTACTACCCTAAACCATATTGTTATAAATAACTATTTATGAATGAAAAATATAGCTGAGTAAGTGCAGATTTATCTAAGATTTGTCTCGTTATATATAGAATGCCAATATTTCTTGAGATTTTATTGCTAATATGTTTAATATGATCTCTCCAGGATAAGTTTTTATCTATTAAAATACCAAGTAATTTATATGTGAATGAGCGCTCAATTTTGATGTTATTTATATATAACGTTGGTAAGGTTTTTGTAATATATTGAAACTTTCGTTTAGAATGGAAAAAGTAAATCTTACTTTTATTAGTGTTTAAAGATGTTAGCGTTAAGCCAGTTTGATATTTGTTCTAGTTCATTATTTGCTACTTAAAATAGAGAAATAATGTTACTGTATAAATAGAATAAAGTGGCGTCGTTTGGAAACATAATAGAATACATAGTGTTTGATGCTTTATATAAATCGTTGACTTAGATTAAGAACAGCAGCGGACCTAAGATGGAGCGTTGTGGAATCCCACGTGGTACTTTACGTTTATTTGTCTTAAAGCCGTCATTTAAAAAAATAAACTGCTTTCGATCAGTTAAGTATCTGGTAAACCATTTATGGTATTCGTGGTTTATTCCACAATATTCTAGTTTTTGTAATAAAATCTGATAGTTAACGGTGTCAAATGCTTTTGACAAGTCTAGGAATATAAACAAAGTGAATTTGTTTTGAGAAGATGCTCCACTGATAACTTCAACAAAATGCATAAGTGCATTTTCCGTAGAGTAATTTGATCAAAAACCATATTGGCCATAATAAAAAAGATTGTTATCATTCAAAAATGCAAATATCCTATTATACATGATACGCTCGAGGATTTTTGAAAACACAGGTAACACCGATATAGGTCAATAAATTGTAACAAGGCTTTGATTTAAAAATGGGTGTAATAATTGCAACATTCAGTTTACCTGGAAAAACACCTGTTTTAGGCGATTTGTTAAAAATAACTCTGACTAGTAAAACATCTTTAATAAGTTCATAGCAGTCTTTGATTATGCTTGCTGAAATAGAATCATAGCCTGTCGGTTTATTTATATATTTTTTGGTTTATTTAGTGTTTTTATTGCGTCATCAAGTTCTTTACTAGTGAGTTTTTTAAATGCTAAATTTTTATCCAACTTCAATAAGTAGTTCAAGAAATGTGCAGGAGTGTGTTTAATTTTACAGGCTAAGTTTGAACCAATATTTACGAAAAACTCATTAAATTTTGTTGCCACCAATTTTACATCAGAGATCTGTGTGCCGTCTACGGTAATCACGCTCGGTAAGACTTTGTTGTGTATTTTTCGTTTTCCAAGAATATCCTTAATAGCAACCCAAGTTTTATTCTAGTTATCTTTTAGTTCTAATAGCTTGTTTTTGAAGTATGTAGTTCTGGCTACTTTTTTAGTACTTTCATTTAGATGTTTCCCAATGGGCACCGGACCTAATAAAAACGTCTTTTGAACGTTCAAAAGGCGTCCAAAACGTTCAAAAGACGTTTAAAAGATGCCCGAAACGTATATAATAGTTTAAAAGACGTCTTTTTTACGTCCGTGCCCACTGGGTTGTGGTCTAAGTAATCATTTCTGTCACGATCTTTCTTTGATCTAATAAAGCGTATATATAGCTTTTGTTTTCGCTTCGAAGACTTTAAAAGGTTTTTAGTGAACCAAGGACTAAGAAATCTTTTAGTTTTAATACGGCTTGTTTTATTAGGAAAATGCTTTTCATACATATTGAAAAATTTATTTAGAAAGAGGTTGTAGCTGTTATTAGCACATGTCTCAAGAAAAACAAAGTTCCAGTTTACAGTTGATAGCTCTAGTTTAAACATATTTTTAGTATATCTTTTGGTTTTTGAAAATTAGAAAGACTGAGAAATAGTCGGTTATGTCACTTTTAATGATGTCTGATTTAAATGTGGAATGGAAGAGTGTGTTTGTGAAAATATTGTCGATTACAGAACAAGAGTTTTGCGTAATTCTTGTTGGTTTCTTTATTATAGACATCATTCCAAACTCATTAAAGCGATCGTCAAATTTTATATTTTATTATTTTCATTATATTTTAAATAGTCGACTTTGAATTCTCCAACAAATAAAAATGAGCGGTCTTTTTTTTTTTTTTTTTGCATGCTGTTTCAAAATAATCATTTAAGTGATTTTAAAGATAATTAAACATTCGCTTGGTGGTGGGTATGTAGTTGTGACAATAATGTTTTTAGTTGACTTATGGTAAATTTCTGAAGTTAAAGATTTAAATCCGGCTCAGAGAACGACTGGTCATATCTAATTTTATAAATAAATTCATCAAGCACATAGACACCTATACCACCGCCTGTTTTTGATGCTTTACGTTCAAAACTAATGGTTTTGTAGTTAGGCAAAATAAAATTAGAATTTTGATTAAATGTTATATCTAAAATCCAGCTTTCCGTAAAACAAATTATGCTAAAGTTAAAATTAAGATTATCACGTAGGACTTTTAGTTCGTCGAAGTTTTTAGTAATGCTACAAATATTTAAATGGAACACTGAAAACTTATTAGAAAAACATAATTCGCATCTTTTAAGGAAAATAGTGGCTTCATCCAGTTCAAAGTAAGAAGTGTTCAGTTTGTTTTTGTTGAGCAGTTGATCTTAAATAAGTTGAGATTTTGTTCAAGTATAGTTAATATTTGATACTTTTGATGGCGTTACTAAAATAGTGGTTACTAGTGGCTATTTGCGAAAAACTCGAGTAAGATTGTCATTTCTAATACCGTAATGAAATTTAAATTTTTCTTGTTCATTTCTTAACGCGTTTTTTTTTTCGTTCTACCAATTTATTTTTTAGAATGAATCTTTGACTTGTTGTTATATAAGCATTTTACAATGTTCTCGTTTCCAAGTTTAATAAAATAAATCAAAATATAAAGAATGACAGGAGCAAGTATAAGACATAAGTCTTGTCATCAAGCCCCTACAATGTTAGATCGCGACGTATGTACACATTTCCATATTCTTTGATTTTTTAATCTAATTCATGCTTTAAGAACCATATTTTTGTTATTAACGTCTTCAACCTCGATAAGCAAAGGATTAATGCTTCCTTTATATTTAAGACCGCGAATATATCTTACTTTTGCTCCATCGGATTTGATAGAACTAAATAAATTATTTACTTTCGATTTGTTATTATCTAGTTTTTCCGTCTGTGAAGAACATTGCGTAGCTTTTAATCTATAGATGATGACGTTTGTTTCTCTACATTCTTGGTCTTTACGTTCCTTTGTGGTTTCAAAAAGAAGAGATAATTGGTCTTTTTTTTTTTTGGCAGCCCCTGATACAACTTTCGACCACGTAGTTCCATTTGTATCAGAATTGACTTCTTTTAATTTTTCCATTTCGGCAATTATACTTTTTAGTTGCTTGTTTTCTTTAACACATTCCGCAACCTCGGATTTTAAGTTTTTTATTTCATCCTCGAAAACTTTTATTACGATATCTAACATCTTTTTTATCTATTTTTCTTGCTGAGCCGTTAAATTTGTCATGATTTTACTTTTAGGTGTAATTTAGTTAAAAAATATATTTTTTTTGTTTTTCTTATTAACACAAATAGAACTGTTAGCTTTTTTGTGTTTTTTCCACCCTTAGTCTATATATATATCTCTTAGTACTTTATTTCTTAATCGTAATAATAACTTAAACGTAACAGTTTTACCCAATGAACAGTCATGCCGAAAGCCGAAAAACTTCAAAAGTGACATTTTTTGTGTACTTTTTGAAGAACGGTAGGGTTAATTAAAAGGTTCATTTATATTATATATTATATATAGTAAAATAATTGTGTTGATATTTTGGCAAGTACTCTTGTGTTTTGGTTTTCCACCTCTGCCCTTAGACCCTTCCGGCGTGCTTGAATGTAGCTCATAATAATTGAGGAAGAAAAAAAAGCATAAGCACTAATGGATGTCCCAAAAAAACTCTTTAAATAAAATTGTGAAATTACTAATAAATCTTTAATCTCTAATTCTTTCAATCATGCGTTTGTTGATACGGGCCCAAGTTGAACTACTTGATGTTGTATATTTTTTAAAATCAAATAAAGCTAACGGAGTTTCAATGTTTTATTTAAAAACTCCGCTGTTGCAAATTTTCAGTCTTTCTTTAGAACGAGGATTCTTTTCTGATAAACTTAAAGTTGAAAGGGTAATATCAGTTCTAAAATATGGAGATGCGACTTGTATCGCAAATTATAAACCTTTTTGAACAATACCATGCTTCTCAAAAATATTAAAACATATTATGTATAAAAGACTGTATTTTTTCTTAGATATAAATAACATTATTTATAAAAAAAAACTTGGGTTTTACTGATCAGGCAATTGTAAATTTTGTTCATAATATTTTTGAATCTTTTGATAATTTTTTACTTTAAGCATTTTTATTGATCTCAGCATAGCTTATTATTTATTTATTAACCAAATTTAGAAACTATGGTACAAAACACTCAAACCTTGAATGGTTTAAAAGCTACCAGTCAATTAAACAGCAATATATTTCTCATAATCACGGAAAAAACTAACAACATGAATTTATCTTGTGGAGTACCACAAGGAACTATATTAGGACCGCTCTTATTTCTAGTATATATCAATGGTTTAATCAAATCTTGTAATGTATTAGACACAATCTTGTTTGCAGATGATACTAATCTATTTTATGCTTACAATCAACTACTATACTTTGCTAAATAGTTTAAAGCAAACAAATTATCTTTAAATAAAACTAAAACTAAATATAATTTTTACTATCGCTATCATGAGCAAGACGTAATTCCGTCAAAACTTCCAAATCTTAATATAAATAACTTCACAAACAAACTAGCACAAATGAGCCAATACTATGACACTTTTTTAATATACTAATGATGAAATTAGTATATTAAAAAAGAAGACTATAGATTTGGAAAACAGATCACGTCGTAACAATCTAAGAATTGACGGAGTATCCGAATCTAACTCTGAAACATGGAATGACTGTGTTAGCATAGTAAAAAATATCTTTAAAAACCAATTGGGAATTGCAGAGGACATAGTAGTTGAGAGAACCCATCGAGTAGGACAAGTAAAAGAAGACAAGCCGCGAACGATAATTCTCAAACTTTTAAATTTTCATGAAAAAAGCAAAATATTATCTTTAGCAAAAAAACTTAAGGACAGTGGAGTATTCATAAATGAAGATTACGCAAATGAAACCTTAGAAAAACGAAAAAAGCTTTGGGAAGAAATAAAAAGACACCGAAAAGAAGGTAAATTTGCAGTTATCAAATATGATAAAATTTTTGTACGAGAGTTTCGGAAATAACTTAAATGCTTAACCTCATTTTTATAAAAATAAACTCTTAATCATGCGCAATGGCTTACAAAACAATTGACTTTGAAACCAAACAATTGATAACAACATTTTACTCAACGACTGATAACAACATTTTACTTCACGACTTTTATGACGCAGATAAACAGGTTTTTAAAAAATTAGATTTTAATTTGCAATATTATGATACTGAAACTTTTAAAACGCGATTAAAAACATATATAAAAAATTTCACGGTGATACACATCAATATTAGAAGTTTAAGTTTAAATATAGACAAACTAAAACACTTTCTTTTAGAATCCAATTTTTTATTTAACATGATTTGTCTCATAGAATCATGGTGTGATGATGAGTCTGCTCAAAAAAATTCAAATTTTCAGATTCCTAATTATAAAATAATTTCATCTGAGAGAAAAACGCTCAAAAGGGGAGGCGGAATTTTAGTTTACATTCGTAATGACCACGATATCAAAATTAGAAAAGACCTCTCGATCTCTAATTCAGATAGTGAGGTCCTAACAATTGAGATAATAATTAAAAATACAAAAAACGTTGTTGCTTCTATTTGTTATAGATCACCTGACGGCGATGTTATTCAGTTTTCAAATTATATGCAACGAATTTTAATCAAAAGTAATAATGAACAAAAAAGATTATTCTGCATCGGTGACATAAATATTTAATAGAACACAAAATCTTCAGTAAAAATCAATACGGGTTTCAAACGCAGCATTCAACGGAACATGCTATCCTAGATCTCATTAATAACATTATAATTTCTTTAATGATAGAAAATTTGTATTAGGAGTCTTTATTGATCTTACAAAGGCGTTTGACACAGTAGACCGCACAATGCTACTAAGAAAAATGGAAAAATATGGCATAAAAAATCAAACTATAAAATGGTTCGCCAACTACCTAGACAACAGACAATAATGTGTTACCATAGATCACTATAACAACTCGAAACAACTAAAATCAAATGTGGGGTTCCTCAAGGATCTATTCTAGCTCCTCTTCTATTTTTAATTTATATCAACGACCTCCCTAAAGTCTCATCTAAGTTAGATTGCATAATTTTTGCAGACGACACATCTATTTTATTCTTCTAGCTCAATCAGTGACCTCTTTATAACCGCAAACTTAGAACTTATTAAACTTAACACATGGTTCAGAGCTAACAAATTGTCATTAAACTTAAACAAAACTAAATACATCTTATTTCACCCCAAACAAAAACAAAAAAGGCTATCCCATCAATTTTACCAACTCTTAGTATAGACAACACAATTATTGAATGAACTCAATCATTTAAATTTCTTGGTGTGCTTCTTGACAAGAATTTATCTTGGAACTCTCACATAAATACCATAAATACAAAAGTCTCAAAAAACATTGGTCTACTCTATAACGCAAGAAATTATTTATAGTTCGAAAATTTAAGACTTCTTTATTTTTCCTTTATACACACCTATCTATCATATGCCAATATAGCATGGGCAAGTACCCATAAAACTAAATTAAGTTCACTCTATAGACGACAGAAACTCGCCTCAAGAATTATTTTTTATAAAAACAAACTTACTCACGCAAACCCATTACTAAAACAGATGAATGCTTTAAACATTTACCAAATTAATATATATCAAAATATTTTGTTTATGTTCAAACATAAAATGGGAATTATTCCAAGTCGATTTATGAATAACTTTTTTAAAACTAATATAAACAAATTTAGCACTAGAGCAACTGGAAACTATATAGTACCCCTTAAAAAAAGAAAACTCTCTCAATTCTCAATAGCATGTCGTGGTCCTTACTTGTATAACAAATTAATACCAAAAAATTCCTCATTATCTCTCCTGAAAAATATAAATTCCTTAAAATCTTATCTTAAAAAATTTGTCTTAAATACAAGCAGTTATATGGAAATTTTCCAATAACTTATGAGTAATTAAAATATCAAAATCATGTACAAAAAAAAGTATGAATATACATATAAATACACTTACTAAAGCGTGTTTTGATAAGCATTTGCTCACTTTTTCTGCTTACCTTAAACTATACCGTTTTTTTCGTAAAAAAGAAGAAGAAAAAACGAAGAATGATGAATAAAACGATTGCTTCCCATCCCAAACCCTCAGTTGATGTAGCAGCACTCCACTGCGATTCAGGCTATTTTTCAGTTGATGTATGTACTGAAGCCCCCAGCAGCAGGCTATTTCAGTATGACATCAGATTGCTTACTTTAGTACGCTATACTATTTGTATACATACTAGTTTATGTTATGCTCCTTCCTAAAAACACGACTAATTATATTGAAAAATATAATAAGTAATGAATAAAATATTTATGAGTATCTCGTGAAATTGATTAAGAAAAGGGTTCTCGATGACAAGACTTTACACAGTTTTCTGCGAGTTTTCCTTGACTACATAACTAAAGGTTTAATTTTTCCTTTTTTAAGACTTTTTTTGTCTTTTCAAAATATAAACTGAAAAACTATTTTACATTATTTTATTACTTTGTACATCAAATATATCTTAGATTATTTCAGTTATTTTCAAAGCATTTTGACTGTATTTGTAATAAAAGTATATATTGTTAAAACTATTTGTAATAAAAGTATGTATCGTTAAAGCTATGTAGTTGTAAAAAATATATGGAAAAAAAAAGTAATAATAATTGCGAAATAAAAAGAGAAGTACCATTAATCATCAAGAAGTACTTCTTGACGAAAATGCAACATTGAGAGATAAAGTATATTAAAAGTAAAATATCATTGGAGCATTGGCCTATTTTATAGGGCAAAACTTTTTTAAAATTAAAGTTGATTAAAATCTTTATTATATCTTATATTTTTCCTTTATTCATTCCTATCTTAATTACGCCAACATTGCATGGTGTAGTACCAATAAAAACAGATTTAAAAAATTCTTTAATACGTAAAAACATGCAATTAGAATTATAACTAATAAAAGCCGTTATAAAGCCTGCCGATTATTTTTTACTTTTTTAAGTTTAATATAATAAATATCTAACAAATAGATATTTATTATCTTCTAATTTTTTATGTTCAAAATTAATAAAAGTATTGTTTCAAAATTTTTTAATTCCTTATTTTAAACTAATCTGAATAGATACTTAATTAGATATTCAAATAACACCAGTGCCGGATCAATGGGGCGCTCTAGCCCCGGGTCCCGCAAATTTAGGGGCCCCCTAAAATTTTAGAGGACTTTTTTTTTTTTTTTTAGTCATTTTTAGGCCCTGGTCCATAAAATGGCCTTCAAAAACAAAAAGAGCCCCAGGCCCCAAGTAGTCTTAATCCGCCACTGAATAGCACCGATATAAAACCCAAAAGTTATTTTGCGGCAACTGAGTTTTTAATTTTAATTAGAGAGCAAATGGCATAGAATAACTTAACTTAAAACTCTTAGAATGTTAAAAGACAGTTATTACAAAAAAATGATTTACCAAAAACCTATTTCCGAAACAGCCAAACACCCTTATGATTGATCTATCAATTAAATGAAAAGTATATTAATTTTAGAAAAACTTGAGTTAAATGCTCTTGGTAACTTTTCAAATTTATTTATGTGTTTGATGTTTAATATGCGTTGTTGTTCTTTTTATTTTTTGATACTTAGACTTTTGTTTTGTGTTCTAAAGTTTAATATTTTAAAAAAATATGTATACATTAATTCATGATTTTTCATTAAATAAAAATTAAATATTTCTGTGCTTTCAGAAGATTATGTTTAAGTTATTTTTTAATAATATATTTTTTATTCATTACTTTACCAAACTTACGTTTGATTATTTTATATAGTTAAAGAATGTAATTATTTTTAAATCAAACTTTATATTTATGAAATTTATCATGGGGCTTGGCAATAAGACATATTAGTCTTCTTTTTGCCCCTGCTACGTATATATTTTGTTATTAACATACGGATTGTGTATATTTACAGGGCAAAAAAAAAAGAAAAAAACATAGCTCTATTAATAACCCAGGAAAAAACACTCTATAGAATTTTCTTTAAACTTTTGAAGATATGGCTTATAAAAACTCTACAGAATGTCTATTAATTTCTATATGAATCACTATAAAACCTTTTTTTCTATATAAAAAAAGTAGAAAAAAAAGTTTCACTAGAAATTTTTATAAAAGTTAACAGAAACTCTATAAAATTTCTATAGGCCATATGTTTTATAGAAAATTCAATAGAACTTTTTTTCCTGGAAACTATTTTACCAGATAGAAATGGTTGTCACAACTCATAAAAAGCCTTCACATCTCAAACTTTTTATGATGCCT